>OZ023245.1:21451402-21993734 GCA_964006365.1 Trididemnum miniatum | reverse complement strand
ACAAATGCTTGCAATTCAGATATCATTCTATATATACGCGGATGATTCGGTATTATTGTGCGTTGAGCAAAGCATTGAAAAACTTAAAATAAAAACAGAAGCTTCTTTCTGCAAGATTGAATGCTGGATCAATTGCAATAAACTCACCATTAACTACAAAAAAACAAACTGTGGTTTCGACTATAACCAAAGTCTCGTTAGCCTTGCTACGCACAGCCAATCCAGGCTAAACTCATTCCAGACTGTAAAGACTCTTTTTTGCATTGCTTTATCTGGACATCTCGACTTCACCTCTTTTCTAGGTTGTGCCCTATTTTTGGCAGGCGACTGGCCCCAAACAACGATACCCGATGAAAGAACCTATAACCACTAACCCACAACTAAGTTACCGGTAGCCTAACTAATCCACATAACTAGAAGCCCCCATGGCAACCCACTCATTTGCAGCTGCAGACGCGTTTCGACCTTATTATGGTCTCATCAGTGCAGCATAGCAATCTCCCACCTTCCTGAAAAAAAAAAAATTCTAACCTTCAAAAGAACTACACACTCCAAATCTAAGCCTCTACTCGTTCTGCTCAAGGTAGAACATTTGAAATAAAACCTTCAAGAAAATAATACAGGCTGGATTATGATGTCACAGATTCCCTGTAAACAATCGATAAGAATAGAAATGACCGGTTGGTTTAAACACTATTTGGTTGGTTTTAACACGATTACAAAAAATTACCGTACAACAAAAAATTCCTTTTCAGATTACCGGGAAAATAGTGTTTAAACCAACCGGTCATTTCTATTCTTACCGATTGTTTACAGGGAATCTGTGACATCATAATCCAGCCTGTATTATTTTCTTGAAGGTTTTGTTTCAAATGTTCTACCTTGAGCAGAACGAGTAGAGGCTTAGATTTGGAGTGTGTAGTTCTTTTGAAGGTTAGAATTTTTTTTTTTCAGGAAGGTGGGAGATTGCTATGCTGCACTGATGAGACCATAATAAGGTCGAAACGCGTCTGCAGCTGCAAATGAGTGGGTTGCCATGGGGGCTTCTAGTTATGTGGACTAGTTAGGCTACCGGTAACTTAGTTGTGGGTTAGTGGTTATAGGTTCTTTCATCAAGTATCGTTGTTTGGGGCCAGTCGCCTGCCAAAAATAAGGCACAACCTAGAAAAGAGGTGAAGTCGAGATGTCCAGATAAAGCAATGCAAAAAAGAGTCTTTACAGTCTGGAATGAGTTTAGCCTGGATTGGCTGTGCGTAGCAAGGCTGACGAGACTTTGGTTATAGTCGAAACATTAATTTGTCCCTTGCAAATTTCTCATCAAACTGTGGTTTGTTCTCACATAAAAAACATAAAGTCGACGATCAATTCAGCATTAATACTAGTAGCTCGCCCATCAGTGCAACTGAGGTTATCAAATATCAGGGTGTTTTTATAGACAACAAGCTAACTTGGAAAAATCATATCCACTCTGTAATTGAACAATTGTGTATCGCAAAGGGTACCTTAAGTACGCTGAGACATTACGTTCCCGTGTATATTTTAAGAAATGTGTATTTTGGAATAGTATCTTCACACTTACAATATGGAATTACAGCATGGGGAAATGTTGCTGCAAAATTTATAGACAAACTTCAAATACAGCAAAATTATATAATCAGATAATGACTGGCTTTTCTTTTTTTCGAACAAAACTTTTTCCAATCTACGGCGAACTAAATCTGCTAAAACTAAGTAATATATATAAACTGGAAGTATCGAAGTTTGTGTACAAATTAAGAGCAAAACTTCTAACAACGAAATAAAAAAATACCTAGTTCCTTAGCTGATTACTTCCACTCTGCGCCTGAAATTCACAACATGCCAACACGGTTCAGTAAATCCAACAATTTGGCGTTACCTACTTTTTATACATCTGCTGCGCAACGCTCTATTCAATATCAAGGTTGCAAAATATGGAATGAACTACCACCTGAAATTAAAAGCAAAAATCAAATTAACTATAGAACTTTTCTTAAACATTCAAAAATGCATCTTCACAATAACCAAAAATGAAAAGCTATACCATTTTAACATTGTTGTTTCAATTTACTTCAATTTCACTGTTATGCGTATATATGAGGCACTTAATAAACACCAAATGTATTTATGATTTGCTTCTTGTCATCTTCCAACATTTTCTACTAAGACGCTGACATAAATAATTCATGGGTTTTTGTTAACTTTTATTCGTATTATGTGTGTACCTGCATAATGAATCTTTATTATATCTGTTTGTTTTTTTTTCTTCTTCGACAACCTTATCAACTTTGCTTAACAATTGCACTAACAAGTGAAAGGCTGCAGACTTGACGATCGCTCAGCTCTTTGGGCTGGGCTTCATGGTCTTTTCGCAGCCTCTCACCAGGAAATTAATTAACCGTGAGCAAATACTCCTATTTATGTTATTGCATAACTTTTTTCCCAATCAAAAATAAAGTGAATGAAATGACAATGTTACCTTAATAAATTTAACTGGACTGTGGAAAAGTCGATAAAATTTTTTACGACAACCGGGAATTTAAAGTCTTGTTTCGGCGTAGGCAATGTAAATTTTCGATGCACGAAAGTGTGGCGAAGTTACTGGCAATCGCCTCGAGCACGTGACAAATCCTACATGATGGGTTTGATTCATGGCTGGAGCCGATCGCATTTGACATACCGGTAGGGTACCGTATGTGATGGGCGGCTGCTGACTCCAAAAGCACAAGCTCACTTTGCAATCTCCCTCAATCACTGTTGAATTTTCATTTCAATAAAGTTTGAGAATAACCTCAGTTATTCATTATTCACATAAGATACCGGTATTTCCTTAAAAAGATTTTACCGATATCTCATTTCCAGCTCAGAGCTTAAGCTTATCTAGTTTATAGCTATATACAGTTATCTTAACCTGATATTTTAAGATGAAGATCTGATGACCTACCGTAAGCGTTTTGGGAAACGAAACCAAAGCTAGGAACCTGAAACTCATTATTTTTGTATACCGGTTATCTTTACAGTTTATGCAGCACATCATCACATCCTACTGGCACTCGAACTATGGTAGACTGTGAACCTCAGAGACTGTGACAATGGTGCCCATCTTTGTCAATTCGTTTTAAAGATCAATTAGTGTAAGAGTCCAGTAGCCTGTTCTAGCACAGTTAGACAAACCATATATACGGTTACAGCTCAATAATGTTCAAAATGTAGCTGATTTTGGTGACTTCTGTGTTTTCGCTATCACTTACCTGAACATCGTCTTTTTGCCTCGTTTTGGTGAATAAATTGACTTGACCTGTCAATCTCCTGCTGTACCAAGACAATTAGACTAGTCAAGTGACACCGACAAAAAGCCTACCGTATATGCTGAAGCCTATGAGTACTGGTAGTACTGCAAGTGGAATAACGTGACTCACTGTATTGTATTTGCTTGTATTGTATGTTAAATCGAGGTTGCATCTTTAAAAACAAGACACAATAATCTGCTAATGGGCAGCTCGACTTCTGATGACCATAAAATGCCAGTTTGTTGCTGCATAGCAGCATGAATCTAATGTGTTTTGCGTTATGTGAAGCACAAGCACTCTTTTCATTGATTGCAATTACGGTGACTATGTTAGCGCAAAACAGTAAATTGATTCTGATGCTGCACGGTCTGTTCGTGTTGCACTCCTTCTCCCAGGAACGTCATATCGGTCACATGACCTTAATAATTTCTTTTGATTTCTTTTTGAAAATGTTTCCATTTGGTATTTTAGCTTATTCAAATTTTTTTTTTTATTTAGTTGCATGTTTATCCTCCTATCACGAGAAAGCAATCAATGCGCCATACGAGCTCGCTTAGGAGTTGCCAGCCATCTGTCTGCCACAACAACATGGAGGAATTCCGCTAAGTGCCTTTCCAAACGGCACAACAAGCAAACTTGCCGGCTTGTTCTTCACACTTTCCTTTAATGCTGAGCGTCAAGCGGGGAAGCTGTGAATACCAATTTTAAAGTCATTGGTTTGACCCGACTTGGAATCAAACTCGAGTCTACAGCTCAAGAGACGGACGGTCTCACCACTCGGCCATCTGAGCTGTTGAATAGAAATAAAATGTTTCCATTTTATTTCTATTCAACTCGTTTCCATTTATTTTGATAAGTTAGTAAGAGCAATCCCACCAAGGCAATTTCTACTAAGTTGTTGAGATCGCGGGGAATCCCACCCTGCTTATGGGATGAATATTGATTAATTAAAAATAGTCAGCAAAAGCACTAAAGCGGTGATTCTTGTTGCTACAGAGATTTCATTAAGCTTTCAAGGAACAGAACAGATTATTTTTCGTTGCTAAAAAAAAAGCAAAAAAGTAGTATATACAAAAGCATAAATTAGGCATTAGCACCAGCAACAGGCCGCTGCGAAGAGACCATTGGTCTTCAAGTCAAGCAGCAACCCAGTTTGCCTATAAGCTTGGTAAGATTTTTTTGGAACCAACCTCCAATCACGAAATCAGCTCAATAATTAAAAACCTTAGTATAAATAAAGCCATGGGGCATGGCTATCTGCGCATCTTTTTTATTAAAGCTGTATCAACCACTTTGTCGCACTGGTTTTCAATCTTCTTTAATTTCAGTTTGGTTCACGGAGTGTTTCCAGACAGCTGCAAAATAGCCAAAGTTACCCCAACGCATAAATCTGGAGACAAAGCTACACTCAACAATTACAGACCCATTTCGATTCTACCAAGTGTATCAAAAATTCTTGAAAAACTGATCCATAAACGTTTGACTAGGTTTTTTGACAAACACGGTGTTTTATGACAGGTAGCCTACTTAACTGCAGATAGTGTAGACTATTTCGACTTTTCAAGTCTCATCAGTACAGTTTACTGACTGACACAACCAGCGCTTTAAAAAGCGGGGAAAACATTTTCTACTTGTATCCCACCCAATACGGATTTCGGAACAACGTATCCACAAAATATCCCCTCATTGACGTCATAACTAATTCTTTTGATAAAATTAATGAAAACCAGCACTCGGCTTTATTGTTTTTAGATCTAAAAAAAGCATTCGATACCGTTAATCATGATATCTTACTGTCAAAATTAGATCATTATGGAATACGTGGACCGGCTCATGATTTGCTTGTTTCTTACCTTTTTGCTAGAAAACAGTTTGTTGAGGTTGATTCAATAAGATCAGACTACAAACAAATCACCTGTGGAGTTCGGCAAAGTTCTATACTCGGTCCGTTACTGTTTAATATATATACTGTATAAACGATCTTCTCAAAGCGATTAACTCATCAGTAAAATTATTTGTAGATGATGCATGCGTGACCCTTAACGCAAACAGTATAGCATCACTCAAAACTGCTATCACGCAAGATTCGGAAGCTATTAAAGAATGGACAGCTTCAAACAAACTTACTGTTAATCCAAACAAATCACCGTTATCAGTAATATCTTCTAAAAAAAACTCTGAACCAATAAATATTGCTGCACATTACAATAATTACTCGATTTCACAGGCAAAGGTTGTTAAATACCTTGGAATATTCATTGATTCTGATCTAAATTTCCATAATCATATTAAATACGTTGCAAGCAAAGCTTACCGTGCAATTATTGGTGTCATATCTAAAATAAAGCATCTCATTCCGTTCAAAACCTTGCGGAGCCTATACTACTCATTGATCCACCCTTTCCATCATACAAAACCTACATAGACATACTTTACAAAATTCAGAAAAAGGCAGTAAAAATCATATCGGGGGCAAACTTATTTGATAGTGCAACTAAGCATTATAAAAATCTAGGTATTTTAAAATTACAAGATTTATGTAAAGTAGAAGTAGGATATCTTATTAAACGATATTTCAGTAACAATCTTCCGATAGAAATAATGAAATTTTTCACACAAACACGAAGTTTTTCTTCCAGGATAGGATCACCAGGCTCGCCTCACAACCACCAGGCTCGCCTCACAACCACCAGGCTCGCCTCACAACCACCAGACTCGCCTCACAAAAACTTTTTTTGTCAATTCCTTGTTTTAAAACAGTGAAACTTCAACGCAGTCGAAAATATGTTGGAGCGAAAATATGGAATGACATTTTTGATGAAATAAAAAATTTACCGATATCAGCTTTCAAAAAAAAAGTACAAACAATACCTTCTAAAAACATATAACTTACAGAATAAATTAAATCCACTCTCTCTTCTATTGATTTGTTCGCTTTGCTGCTCAAATTAAGAATCAAAACTTTTTTTTTCTCATTTAGTAATTTTTGAAAAGCTTAAAAAAATTTTACGATTAAAATAACTTTGATGGTGGCTGCTTGACCCGATGACCGCAAGGTCTTTCGCAGTCTTCATAATATGTGTTTTGTTGTTTGACAACTTTACGTTGTGATTAATTTTAGCGTTTGTCACCTGTTTTCTTTTTAGTTCACACAAATAAAAAGGTGATTGATAATATGAGATAATATTATGATTAATTGAGATAATACTAAAAACAACTAAGTTTATAAAAAAAAACAGACAAATAATTGTTTAGTTAAAGCAACATAATGCCAAACTGCCAACATTCTATTTATTTAATAGAATATTTTTATAAGTCTCTTTGAATTAATTAAATAACTGATTCTCTTCGAATTAATTAATTAATTTTCTTTGAAATAATTAATTAATTCTCTTTAAACTAATTTTCTTTGATTTTGAATGTTTTTATAAGTCTTTTTGAATAAGTCTCTTTCAAAGAAGCTTGTGATTAGTTTGAGTTTTGAAAAAAATCTCTTGGTAAACTTCGAGTAGGTATCCCTGTTCTTAAAAAATTATTTTACGCAATATAAACCAACCAGGCAAAGTGTGAAGTCACAAAACCTTTTATCCACTCCCATTTCAATTTCGGGTTAATTATTTGAAGAGCCACGCCAAAATCAAATCTTGTGACACCAGTGATGTGCGCAGAAATTTTGAATGGAAGGTTGAAATTAAAACACTAAGCCAGATTTTCACTTCAGTGCTTTCACCTACGACGCGTTTGCGCAGTGCGCAATGCAAAGATATTATATACTTTCGTAAGTGTATTTTTGTATTTAGTTGCATTTTTATCCTGTAATATTTAGTTGTATATTTAGAAAAAGCGATCAATGCGCTTCATGAGCTCGTTTAAGAGTTGCCAGCCATGTGTCTACCACACGAAGATGGGGAAATCTTGCTAAGTGCCTTTCCCAACGGCGCAACAAGTAAACTTGCTGGCTTGTTCTTCACACTGTCCCTTTAATGTTGAGCGTCAAACAGGGAAGCTGTAAATACCAATTTTAAAGTCATTGGTTTGACCCGACTTGGAATTAAACTCAAGTCTAAAGCTCCCGAGGCGGACGCTGTTACCACTCGGCCATCAGAGCTGATTTTCGATCGGATGAGCTTGGCTCAGTTGTTTGCGTAAAGTGGAACGACAACTGCTCTGTTACTGTCTTAAGCAATTGCTATCAGAGATGGCCACAATAAACCTTTTTGTACAAAAGCGATAACGATAATCGATAACTTCAAAAAACCCCTGAGCGATACCGATATCGATAAATCTAGATTTTTGAAAGCGATATCGATAATCTATAAAGTATCATCGATAAATTTTTCCGAATAAATGTTGCGGTAAATTTTCAATGATTTTAACGAAGTTTTTTTGCAAGTCACATTGCAAAAATGTGTTTCTAGATTGTTCAAGAAAAGAGAGCAGTTTATAGACTCTGCCGTGGTATTAAATAAAACAAAAAGAGATGTCTTTAAATTGGAACAGCACTTTTAGGAACACAGTGTATTTTTTCCACAGCGCCAACTCACTAACTTTGATCACTGTGTGCATAAAGAATTGTTTATCGCGATAATTTATCGGCGATAACTAAATATATAACACAAAAACGATATCGATAAATCAAAACTATTTGGAGCGATAACGATAATCGGTATTAAATTATCGTCGGTAACTAATCGTCGAAAAATTATTTCGATAAAAAGCCATCTCTGATTATTACAAAGTAGGCTACATCCAATTCAAAAATAAACGCTATCATTGTGAGCTCATGACAAGAAAGATTATTATGAGGGTTATTATTATGAGCTCACGAAAAATAATCGCAAGATCTTTAAATCAACCCTGCGGCAATGCAAGTTTGAACAAGATCAACATGAGGCAAATGCACTTGCAGCAGCCTGAAGCTCTGATAACTCTTTTGGTGTAAAGTGAATAAATCAAACAATGCTAGTATTTCTGCGTTTGTGGGAGGTGCTAAGGGGTCTGAAGATATCACTGAATTGTGGCGCAGTCACTACTCTACTTTACTGAATTCTGCCTCAGAATCTTCTGCTGAAAACGAATTTCTGTTAAAGCAGTTGCAGTGCAGTGGGTTATTTGATGATTTTTCTATGTTTCAATGCTCTGTTGATGTTATAGGTCCTTTGCTGGGCTGTGTAAACGAAAATTGAATTGTTCTGCCGGCACTGACAACATAACTGCTGAACATCTTTGTGATGATAGTATTAAATTTCACCTGAGTGTTTTGTTTAATTTGTGTTTGCATCATGTGTGCCGTGAGATTTTGTCTAGTCGGCAATGAGAAATTATCCAACTTCACTAATTGGTTTAAAAAACATTTTTTGGAAACAAACTATTATCCTCAAATATGTGTCTAGTGATCCGCACAGTAACCATGTAATACTCTTCTGTATCAGTAGGTGGCAACAGATAGCTAATTGCTTTGAAATTCAAGACAAGAGACTTTGCAAAACTGGTTTCGCGGGTTCCATGCTCAACTAGGTCATCTTCCATGATGCATATACTTCACTCACACAAAAAATTAAACTGCAATTGTGTGGCTTAAAAAAAAAAAAAAGAGACTTAGGGGAGAGTGATGCATGGATACGTCAGATAAACAGTTTTCATTTGGCTACTGCCAAGGACTTCACCATTCCGGCAAGTAAAGCTATTTTGACATTGCTCTTATTTTCCACAACATCTTTGTGTGAAATAAGCTTTTCAGGTCTGACTGCTATAAAAACTAAAAACAGAGAGAGACTGAGAGCTGTTGAGGAAGAGCTTTGTGTGTGTTTTTCTTCGATTCTTACCAGAACATCAGCTCTGTGTTCATCCAATCAGGCCCAGGTTTCACTCTGAGAGAATGGAATTTTGAACGATTATTACTACTTTTTCATTGTGTTTATTTGATTCCTACTCAAGACACTTTGATGAGAATTACTTTATATTGTCACTATAGGCTACAGAGTTTCGTTTTTCAACACTTTGTGCTGGTGGTGTGCCACTTGATTTTTTCAGAGAAAAAATATGCCTTGGCTCAAAAAAGGTTGAAAAACACGGTCAAACTGTAAATCCAAGAAAAATGAACTTTGTGCAATATTAGACTGGGATTGCGCTTCCAATCAGATCAAACTAAAGAAAAAGACGTAGTAATCGCAGCTTCCCTACCAGCCGTTTAGCACAAGCGGGAAGTGCGAAGGGTTAAGTGTACGTGTGTTGCTTGTCTTGTGCGTTCACTCACACATTCGTGATTTATATTTGCAAAGCTTGTCATTTGAGAATGGCCTATCTACACAATAGTTGCAGCACCCCAGAGTTGGACTCGGGCCGGGTGCGGGCAGTGATTTACTATTTCGGGCTTTTTTCGGGTTGATATGCAGCATGTCAACGCAAAATGTTTTTATCTTTTTTTAAATATTTTTGCTATATTTTTTATCTGAAAATGTATTCTGTAGCAAGCACTCGTTTGGATTATTTTTTATTGAGCAATAATATTGACACAGAGCAGCATAGAATAACCTGTAGGCCTATATTTGCACACAACAAATTTACAAGTTTATTTATTTTTTGTCACTACACACAGCAAATACTACTACACATAAGCAGGCGAAACTCGAAATATGGTAGTGACAGAGTGACTGCGAAGGGACCGTAAGGCCTTCAAGTCAGCAACCACCAGGTTCCTGTGGTGCCATATTTACTATGGCATTACCGTTCAACAAACAAACAAAAAAAGGAGATAGGAACGAAAAAAAACAAAAAAACTAAGTGCAAGTTTTCTTAGAGTGGAAATGTATAATTCATAATACATGTGAGTAGCCTACTGAGTAAGCGCAGAAAAAAAAAAAATAAATAAGAGAAAACCAACATGATATAAAAACGCAGTAGGCACAAAGGGTTCGACAAAGAATCTAAACAAGATCCAAGTTTAGTTGACAATAAGACAACAAACTACGGTTATAACAATAGATTTTTATATTCCTTACTAAATTGTTCAAAAAAAGGATCTAAATTCACTAGGAATGGAACTCCATATTTTAACACCAGCATATTTAATTGATTGTTGTGTTCTTTTAGTTTTAAATAATAGTATACATAAGTTAGTTAAAACATTAGCAAACCGAGTGAATTGATTGTGAGTATTTACAACCTTGATTAAATATTTGTCAAAAACAGGGGGTAAAATATTGTGCAAATGATTATAATACATTGTTTCCGCTGTTTCGAACTTGATCGTTTTTTTCGAGTCTAAAATTTCATTTTTTTGTAATGAGGGTTTAGCACTGTCATACCAATCACTTCGGGTGATTATTAGGTTTGTTTTGAATTTTGGATAGTTTAGAAAGATAAGATGGATAGGTAATTAAGTATTACTCCAAATTACACTTCCGTAAGATAAGTGCGAATGTACCAATGAGTGATAAAGTTTTAGCAAAACGGATTCAGGCAGGCAGAATTTTAATTTGCTGAGAATTGTACAGATTTGATTATTTAGAGCTTTATACAAATTTGTACAGAATTAATTATACCAGTTTTGTAGCTAATATTCAAGTCAACATGACTGCGGAGAATTTAGTTTTGAATTAATGATTATTAAATTTGATTTCGATGCGTTCAGAGTGAGCTTGTTAGCAAGCATGCAACTTTTAACCATAAGTACTTTCGATTTCGTACGATTTTCCAATTCTTCAATGCACTTGGCCGAGATTACCAGGCTAGTATCGTCGGCATTAAGGCGAGGGGAGCAAGATACACAGTTAGGAAAATCGTTGATATAAATTAAAAATAATAAAGGACCTAGGGAAGAACCTTAAAGGACGCCTAAGTTGATATTTTTCAAAGAGGAATAAATATTATTAATGGACACAAATTGATATCTGTCAGATAGGTAAGAACAAAAAAATCGAATTACTTCGCCCCTAATACCACAATGTTGAAGTTTGCTTAGTGGTATATCATGTTGCGCAGCATCAAAAGCTTTTGTTAGGTCAAGCAGAATTAGACCAATTATGCTTTTCGATTCGATTTGTCGAAACAAGATGATACAATGTCAGAAATTGCATGCACTGTGAACATAGCAGATCGAAATCCATAGCCTACTGGGCATTACATAGCAAGGAGTTTGAATTTAAAAAATCCATTGTTCTAGAATACACTAGTTTCGATTTTATTTTCGAAAATTAAGTCAAAATTGATATAGACCTATAATTAGTAAGATTTGTTCTATCTCCTGATTTGAATACTGGAACCACTTTGGCCACTTTTAGGCACGATAGAAATATACTTGATAGTAGGCATGCACTACATAGAAGAGACAAAATTGGCGATATAACTTCAGCAGCAACTTTGACATATTTTGTTTTAATTTCATCGAAACCAAGATACTAAATTATTTCGGGCCCAAATCGGGCTTTTGATTTTTTCGTTGGGTTCGGGCCGGGTTCGAACTGTGGGTGTCGAGTTCGGGCCGAGAAAACCCGCCCGCGTCCAACTCTGTAGCGCCCGCAGTCCGTACCTTAACTTATTTAGTCACCCAAACTTTGTTATCTTTATAAAGTTTTGTTCCATCAATTACATTAAAAGAACTTCATAAATGAATAAAATCCGATGAAAACAACCGAGCAACTAAATAATAATCCTAAACGATTTAGATAAAATCGAGAAGTTGCATAAAAGAAAACGTGTGAAAGAAAATATCCATAACCTTGGCCGATTTGAGCTGTTGGGAGTCCTGTAGCAAAATTTCTGTAAAGCATAATTCTGTGTTTTTGAATAGAACTGTTGCAGGAAAATAAGTTAAAATTAGTGATGACGTTTATCAGGTTTAGGATAAAAGAAAGAAAACGAAAGTACCTACAACTTGCACGTCTTTTTAAGTAGAAGCACAACAAATACAATGTACGAACGTGCTAAGCATTTTGTGTTTAGCTGTGCATCCAGCTATCTTACGTAATAGCTGGATTGAAAACAGCAGGTCGTCTACATCCGCTTTTTTGTTGACTACCACGACCAGCGATGAGTTATTGCATTCACGTCGTAATTTTCTTTTATCAGGCTCTAACTGCTGCAAGATTTTGTTGTTTCTCGATCTTACAATAAAGTAAAAAATGAATTTTGAGCAAAGTTGAAAATACGAAATTTATAACAAACTTCTCTAAACTGTTTCACATTAATTTTGGTATTCTCTGTATTCACGAATGTTCCAGGAGGTGTGAAACGGTAACTTTAAAGTTTATCAGGCCACAACACTTCAAGCCCGTGAAATACCCACATCATTACATTTATTTTAATGGATAGTATTAGGTATTTTAAGCATAAAGTACCGGGTATGGTTTTAGCACCAAACTTGAAAAACGAGAGTGGTAACAAGGTGAGCTCTGAATTATGAACACCACTTAATTACGACGTCATAAAGAGTGGAGCGCGTTGGGGTCGTGAAATAAAATCGCGATATAAGTATAATAAAATATCAAATAAAAATATGCACATTCCGTCAATTCTTACTCACAAAAGTGCGGTTATGCAACATTTGTCATTAATGAAGAAATGGGCTTTGTTAGTGACGTCATATTATGAGGCGCATTTGTGGTTTCAAATCGAAAATAAATTATTTTTGTTCCATAAATTGCCTGAAACAAGCTCTTCAAAAATATATAACATGTATATGTGCAGTTACGATAAAAAGCACTAATTTGATTTGGAACTTTCAAAACCATAGATTTTCAAGGTGAGCTCTGAAATATGATCATCAATCGATTATAAACGCATGACATTAATTTTTCATCGGCGATTGTATCTTCCTGGCAAAGCAAGTGAGGTTGAACGAACATGATACGGATAAAAGTTGAATCATAACACGTAAGGAAATAAAGCGATGAACGGCGTTAACTGACCCTGCCTAATTTGGAAAGTCAAAAGCAAAACCAAACTATCTCTTTGCATGAAACGCATCACCTTCTACGCTGTTTCAAAGCTGAAAAAAACAAAAGTTTGGTTCATTGCAACTAACCACGCCCAAAAACAAAACTACCGGTACTCACCTATGTGAGGTTTTGTCAATCTGTGTTTTAAAATTTGCTTGTTTGAAGGTTATGAAAGGCAAATAAGATTAATTATTTTTTGTTGCCACTGATTTGTATTTGTGCCATTTTTATTTGAGTCTCTATATCAGCCCTGACTATATGAGCGCAAAGCTGGGTAGCTATGACGCAAATATTAAAGTGTCCAGCAAGGCTTCCGCATCTGCTTCACGTACACTCGTTCATGTTATTTGCGGATTCGAATCGAACCTGTCACGTAAGATCTGTCATTTGCACTAGGCCATGTCGCCGACCAGAATTAACCAGAGTAATCACGATCATACATACAAGGTGGAATGATCAATACAAGATAAAACGTCATAAATCCAAGAAAAATGACCTTTGTGCAATATTAGGCTGGGGTTGCACTCCCAGTCAGGTCAAATTTAAAAAAAGTAGTGATCGCAGCTTCCCTACCTGGCGGTTAACACTACCGGGAAGTGCGAAGGGTTAAGCGTACGCGTATTGTTTGTCTTGTATGTCCACTAACACATTCATGATTGATATTTGCAAAGCCTGTCATTTGAGAATGATCTACACAATAGGCCTATGTGTGCTTGTAGCGCCCGCAGTCCGTACCCTAACTTATTCAGTCACCCAAACTTTGTGATTTATACAAAGTTTTGTTCCAATAATTACATTAAAAGAACTTCATGAATGAATAAAATCCCTTGAAAAACAACCGAGCAACTAAATAATAAAATTAAATCATTTATATAAAATCGAGAAGTTGTATAAAAGAAAACGTGTGAAAGAAAATATCCATAACCTTGGCCGATTTGAGCTGTTGGGAGTCCTGTAGCAAAATTTCTGTCGAGCCTAAGTGTTTTCTGACAGAAACTGTTGCAGGGAAGTAAGCTTAAATTAGCGATGACGCTAATCAGCTTTAGGACAAGAGAAAGAAAATTAAAGTAGCCAACAACTTGCACGTCTTTGCATGCAGAAAAACAACCAATACAATGTACGAACGTGCTAGGCATTTTATGTTAAGCTGTGCATCCAGCTATCTTGCGTGATAGCTGGATTGAAAACAGCAGGTCGTGTACTTCCGCTTTTTTGTTGACTACCACGACCAGCGATGAGTTATTGCATTCACGTCGTAATTTTCTTGTATCAGGCTCTAACTGCTGCAAGATTTTGCTGTTTCCTCATTCATGATAAGAAAAAAGATGAATTTTGAACAATAAATCCTTTGACAGATAATAGCGTATATAAGCCAGCAAGTTAGGCTGAAGTTGATGAGCGAAAATATCGCGTTTATTGAAGAAAGCAAAAGTTGTAATTAATAATGAGAAGTTTGTTGCAATGAAACCAGATCCGGACAAAATAGGTGAAAAGAATCGTGGTGGAAATGCAGAACGAATTCTGCATAGCTCTGGCTTAGGGGTGGGCAAGCTATTTACACGAAGGGCCAGATTTGGAAAAACTCTTGAAGCCGCAGGCCGCACGCCGATTGGAAAACAAGGTGAAGACCTTTTTTTGGAGATCACGGTCCACGGACGATTGTGATCTCCAAAATAGAAGATTTTCGCCTCGTTTTTCTCGTTTTTTATTCCAATTTCGCACCGTTGAGGCTTATTTCTTTGAAAATCACTGCCATCCATGATCTCTAAAGGAAAAAGGTCTTCCGCTCAATTCACGGTGGAAGTTTAAGATTGTGTAAATAAAAGGACCGGCGGGCTGGATTTGGCCCGCTTGCCGTAGTTTGCCCTGTCTGCTCAAGCTGTTTGACTAAACTGCCATTGATCGTTTTTGCAATTTTCTTTTCAAAACTTCTGCAAATCTGTTTCTCATGTGTATTAGCTGTTAACATGTGCTGACTTTTTGCAAATTCATTGTAGTACCAATGCTATTTGGTCACAAATTAATAATTTAACGCTCATTTATATTAAGAAGTGTTTTTGATTCGCTGTATTAACTTTATCTCTTTGTATCAAAGGTAAGTTGCAAAATTCGTATTTTTTCGATTCGTGAAATAAATAAGAAAGCTAAGCACGCTTCATTTGCTGAAGTTTTGATCATCTTATTTTGATTTTATCAACATTGCCTGGATGCAAATCTGTAAATTTACAAAACTTCACCGAATGCGTCTCTACTGCAAGTTCTTTATAGGAACAGCTACAGCAAGTTTAATTAGTTTTTAACAGTCTTCATTGTACTCTAGTGGGTTGCGAACCCCGACCCTTGCAGCAATTACACGCACGATTCACTGAACTATTGAACGATCAGGAAATCACGCTATTTGCTTTACAACCAACTGATGTTTCTTTCGGGAAATCGGGACGGGAAATTTGGGGCTTTAAAATTTTCCGTTTCCCGTTGAATTTATGTCGAGATCTCGTGAAATTTTCTTACATTAGCAAGAATTTCAGTGGTAGGTAGGCCTACTGACATCGATCTTTCCGACATAACAAATGTGTTACTGCAAATTTTGATTTTTGTTTTTTGCTGACTAAATTCTAAATTTTTCCAAATTCATAAAATTTTTGAAGACGAAATGCTTGTGAGATCAAGAAATTTTTCTTAATTCGTCGAAAAAATTGAAAAAATCAAACCAAGTTTGTCAAAACTACATAAAACGCTAAAAATAAAATCTGAAATGCTGAAAACCAAAAAAAAAAGGCAAAGTAATCGATCTCGAGAAAAATTCTCGGGAAATTTGGGAGGATTTTCGGGATCCCGGGAATCCCAAAGGTTTTCGGAATCCCGGAAATTCTTTTGAAAAATTCCGTTTTCTGAAAAGTTGAAAATCCGGGAAAAAAGGAAATCCTACAACCAACTGCAGTTTGCGCACTTATTGCAGTTTCAGCAAAAACTGGCTTAAGAGAGTTTTCCTTTTTTCATCTTATCGGACAACAAGGAATTTTCAAAAAATTTCCTGCGCGGGATTCCGAAAATATCAGGATTATCGAAGTTCTGGAAAATCCCGGGAATTTTTTACTAGCTTAATTGATTGTTTTACCTTTGTTTTGGTTATCAACATTTCACATCTCATTTTTAGCATTGTGCTTGTTGTTTTGACACATTTGATTTGAATTCTTCAATTTTTTCGACAAATTGAGAAACATTTGGTCTTAAAAAATTTTGAAAAATTTGAAAATTTAAGTTTTAATAAACAGAAAAAAACAACAACAAAAAATTAACATTTGCAGCAACGCATTTGTTATGTCGGAATGATAGATATCAGCACCACTGAATTACAACTAATGTAAGAAAATTTCGCGGAATCCCGACACAAATTTACCGGGAAACAAGAAAATTCAAAACTCCAAATTTCCTGTCCCGACTTCGCGGGAGGAAACACTAAGTTTGAGCTTGTTGGAGTGGTTTAGTAACTGTTGGAAGTGACAATTCGGAACAATACAAGATGATTTAATTGATTGATTTCTTCATCTTATCTTCCTATCACTAGAAAGCGGTGGAGGCGCTAAGCGTTGGACAAATCCAGACTCGCTCAGGAGTTGCCTGTGTTTCCAAGTTTTCAGGTTGAATTTTCTTCTGACTTCTTTAATTTGCTGCTTGCCAGATTTCACCAAGCAGAGATAATCATCGTGAAGCATCTTATCCAAGGACGCAACAACGAGACTAGGTTGGGAGTTGAACCGTTAACCTTGCAATCAGGGTCGTCGTAAAAAAGACGCCCAAACCACTGCGCCACGCTGCCGATGCCAGTTTCTATCGTAATGTATGAACTGTGATATTGAGTTAAAGCTGAAATGATGCCGATGCTAGTTTCTATCGTAATGTATGTGTTAAAGCTGATATGATGCTTAATTGTTATGTTAGCAGATGTTGTTACTGTGTAAGAGATATATAACAGAAGCTTTCAGTGTTGAACTGTCGAAGTATTTTGAAAGTTGAAACAGCTTTGCGTCGCGTTCTGTGTAAACGCTGCCTTTGCAAGCGAAATTATTGCTTGACGACGCATCGTACACTGGGTATTTGCCTCCGGTGCAAACCTGGCTTTAGTGTTGTGTTTTGCTTCAAAATTAATGGATCTGTTTTTAGCAAACAGATTAATTAATCTTGATAAAACTAAATACTAAAAATTGCAATGTCTAATCAACCCGGAAGTAGCCGCACTCCTGAAAGAAGAGATGAATTAAGCCAAGTGGAACGGACTTCTGATACAGATATAAGTGCAGGTATTTACTTTCTACTAAACTTGAAACAGAATAACATTTTAGTAACCTTTTAATATTTTTTAGATCGAAGACAAAACGTCTTGATAGACCAACGCCAGTTCGTAGCAAACGTCACGCAGCACGTCACACAGCACGTCACACAGCACGTCACGCAGCACGTCACAAACGTATATCAAGGTCAAACTGCTGAGCAGCCACTCAATGGTGAGAAACTTGCCTGTTAAATATAAGTAATAATTATTTTAAGACCTGGAAATAGCTGATGTTTGAATCAAATTTTCAAGGTTTATGCAACGTATGAGAGAACGAATAATATTAATAATTATTAATTTATTACTGATTATGATCAGAATGACACAAGCTTCCCTGCTTTACGCTCAGCATTAAAAGGAACAGTGTGAAGAACAAACCGGTAAGTTTACTCGTTGGGCCGTTGGGAAGAGTATGACGCCAAATTATACCCGCGGTATTGCGCCGAAGCGTGTAACACTGTGACGAGTGGCGGGTCCATTTCCGCGACTTAGCGTCTGGGCAACACAACTCGAACAAAGATCGAAGTGGCGCGTTGTTGACGACACTGTGTCCGATTTGACCGGCCCGGGAATCGAACCCTGTACTTCCCTCTCCAGAGCGATGTCTTTATCCGTTACGGCAACCGACCGGTTCAATGGAAGCCAAGCCACCTATAGCAAGCCCCGACAGATTGAAATAAAGTTGGTGAGTTGTTTGAAGGAAATAATGAAACGTAAGAGAGAATTTCTCGATGTCCTTAAAAATGTGTAACACGTAAAAGCAACAGGTAACTACATGAACATTGCTTTGTTTCTTTATTCAAATGTTAGTTATCATTTTAGTAGGTTGGCTCCTGTAGTAGAAACTAACTTACAATAGGAAGTTGGATTGAGAGTGATGGGAAGTTATGATGAACGAGCCTTCGCATGTTGAGTAGATCGCAAACTTTCAACCGACCATTTTGAAACATAGAAATGGCGGCGAAGTGGTGAAAGACGTCGCTGTCGACGCGAGAAGTCTTGGGTTCGATTCCCGGGTCGATCAAATCGGACACAGTGTCGCCAACGGCTCGCCACCGCTGCGATGTTTGCTCGAAGCTGTGTTGTCCAGGAGCTAAGCTTCGTAGATGAACTCTGCCACTCGTTACACGCTTTATCAGAATGACGCGAGTATAATGAAGATTTGATTTTAAGTTTGAAGAGAGAGGGTGCCGAAGTTTTCTTAGTTGTTCTTTGATTTTTTTGATAATCAACTCATCTACAAGTGGCTGTGCCGTTTTCGAGAATGCAAAGTTTCTAAACAAACTACAAACAAGCAGATACACAAGCAATAAGCTGGATTTCAAAGAAATGGGGGGAGGGGGTTAGCTGCCAATGCATTTATGTCAAGATTGTCTACGTAGACTGGTAGTTTTGATCTTGGGTATTCCTCGGTAGCGAGGTAGTATGACATTTATGATCAAGTTTTATTGTTTTATCAACCACATACCATTACTTATCTCACAGAACCATCTGATGTTGAGGATAGACAAATCAAAAGGAGGAGAGTGACCGGTGCGGAACCATCCAATATTGAGAGGCTTTGTATGTACTTTTGATTCGATATATTTTTACGGTCGTAACTGTTTTAGCTTTAGTTCATGAAACCTATGATGACGTCAGTCGTCTTGTAAATGTATGGATATATTGCCGTGTGTGGCTTAATACGTAAGTAACAAACTCACGAGCAGGTTATGTTGCCGTTGTTTGACCGAGCATCGACTCCGATCAAGTGCAAACAACTCTGAGGTCGAGGATCTACCTTTTACGACCCCAGGTTGTTGCCTGTAACTGGATCAGGAGCTAGCAGTGATGTTGGTGAGCCAGCTTCTGGTTTCGTCATCATCTGATAGCAACTAACCGCGTATTTCTCTTCAACGGAGATGATGTGATCTCCTGGTTGCTCAATTGCGCCTGAGGCGGCCTTACATACATTGAAGGAGCGAGACCCCATGTTAGCATGGATGAGCGAAGATTATGCTATAAAGCAGGGATGAGGAAACTGGAAAAGCACCGCAAGCCGCATTGGTTGAATAATATTTTCATTTAATTTGTAGATCTTAATTTGCTTTTAATTTGTAAATTTACTTTGTAACGGATTTACTTTTAATTCGTAAATTTTGCCTTAAAACTAAGATAGCCGAGCTTCAACAACTCAGATGGCCCAGTGTTAAGAGCGTCCGCCTTGGGAGCTGTAGGCTTGGGTTTGGTTGCAAGTCGGGTTAAACCAATGACTTTAAAATTGGTATTCACAGCTTCCCTGCTTGACGTTCAGCATTAAAAGGAAGTGTAAAGAACAAACGCGCAAGTTTGCTTGTTGTGCCGTTGGGAAGGGCACTCAGCGAGATTCCTCCAGGTTGGTGTGGTAAACAGATGGCTGGCAACTTCTATGCGAGCTCGTACAGCGCATTGATCGCTTTCTCGTGACAGGAGGATAAATACGCGACTAAATACATAAAATAAATAAATAAAATAACTCAGGTTATTTTCAAATTATATTGAACTGAAAATTCAACAGCAATTGAGGAAGACTGCGAAGTGAGCTTGCGCTCTTCGAGTCAGCAGCCACACGTTATACGCGTCAAATGCGA
Source organism: Trididemnum miniatum (assembly GCA_964006365.1). NCBI lineage: Eukaryota > Metazoa > Chordata > Ascidiacea > Aplousobranchia > Didemnidae > Trididemnum > Trididemnum miniatum. The sequence continues at coordinate 21,973,546 of OZ023245.1, read as the reverse complement.
TCGACTCCAGCCGCGAATCGAACCCGTCACGCAGGATCTGTCACCTGCGCGCGGTACCGCTAGGCCATGTCGCTGACATACAAATTACAATACAAAAATACACATTTTTAGTGGCAAATTTACGAAGCATTCGTGCTTTCTTATGGTCAGAAATCAGTCACTTTTGCGCGGTTTTATGTCACAAATGCTGCTGAATGTGAAGCAGTTTTTTAATGTTTTCTATTCTACCGCTGTCTTGTACTCTTAACCAAGCTCTGACGCGAGCCACATTCAAAACCTAAGCGGGCCGCAGGTTCTCCGATCCTGCTGTAAAATGATAGAACATATTATACAGACATCGGGAAGTGCAGGTTGACTTCACCGAAACAGACTCGTTGTTTCAGTGCTAAATAGCACAAAGTGCACCCGAAGTTCAAGTTTCAGAAAACAAAGTTGAGAAGCGAGATCATGTTTTTTGATCAGCTTGCATTTGTATTTTGTTGCATTATTATCCTCCTATCACGAGAAAGCATTCAGTGCGATATGAGAGCTCGCTTAGAAGTTGCCAGCCATTTGTCTACCACATCAAGATGGGGGAATCCTGCTGAGTGCTTTTCTCAACGGCACAACAAGCAAACTTGCCGGCTTGTTTTCCGCGCTGTCCTTTAATGCTGAGCGTCAAGCAGGAAAGCTGTGAATACTAATTTTTAAAGTCATTAGTTTGACCCGACTCGGAATCAAACCCAAGTCTGCAGTTACCGAGGCGGACGCTCTCACCACTCGGCCATCTGAGCTTGTTTAGTTTAACGCGATTTTTGATCTGATGGAGCGTCGCCTACTGGAGGCAAGTGTGCGATGTATTCTGTTGAGAAAAACAGGGACAAATAATTCAATTCCAGCAACAAAAGCGCAAAACGACAAACGATATTGCTGAAATATTGCCAGTTTAATTAGTCTGAGGCATCCTACGATATACAGCGGAACGCATAGGTGGCGGAAGCGCAGGGGGGGTCTGGCCTTTTTCTTCAGAAGGAGGGCGTGGGGGCCCTAATTTACGCGTTTATTTTTACAATAATACCTCTGCATGAATGTAATTGAAACATGAATGTATTTGAAACTTGTCAGCAGCGTGGCGCAGTGGTTAGGAGCGTCGTTTTTACGACAAGCATGATCGCAAGGTTAATGGTTCAACTCCCAACCTAGTCTCGTTCCTGCGTCCTTGGATAAATGGCTTCACGATGATTATCTCTGCTTGGTGGAATCTGGCAAGCAGCAAATTAAAGAAGTCAGAAGAAAATTCAACCGGAAAACTCGGAAACACAGGCAACTCCTGAGCGAGTCTGGATTTGTCCTACGCATAGCGCCTTTACCGCTTTGTCGTGATAGGAAAATATAGATGAAAAAATCGTCATCACCAACTTGATGGACCTACCTTTGACACTGAAATCCAAAAATGAGCTAAAATCCAGAGATATTTCCTTTAAAATTTTGTTTGTAGGGTGGGGGGGGACAAAAAATGTAATCTTCTTATGGCAAAAAAATAACTTGCGGCTTGAAAATGTCAAATGAGCATCTTAACATATAAAAGGCAAACCACGATTGGTAGCATCTAAGCCAGGGGTTCTCAACTTCCCAACGGTGGCCCTTGGTTCCCTAAAGGGACCACGGAACACAAAGCATTCTCTTGGCAGCCACGGTGGTAGGAATCTTTAATGAATGAAACCTGTAACAGACCGGGACGTTTAAACTTTCACACTATAGGGGTCACGGTCTTTTAGAGGTAGGGGCCACGGGTCAGAAAAGATTGACAATCACTGATCGAAGCTTTCAGCATGGAAAAAGCATTTACAGTACATTTTGAAACGAGGCGAGGTACAGTGGTTGTCGTAACTCGTAAGTGTCGTTTATAGTCAACAATAGCCACTAAAACTAATGTATTCTATTTTATACCCTACTTTATGCGTGGACTTTGCAGACAGTTACTCAAAAGAAATGTAACCTGCTGTATTGGCAGTGTAATTTTTTATAACGCGAAGGGCGGGGCTAATTCTCAGGGAGGTGGGAGCTTTGCTTTTTTCAGACTTAATTTTGACGTTAACAACTAACCTTCAAAATTGATAAAATATGCAGCTGTCATAGAATAAAATCGGTAGACTGTGCAAAATATATATAGCATGGTTTTAAAATTTTTTAAATATATTTAAATATTTTAATTCACTTTGTTTGGTTGTGCAGTGCTAACCCTGGCAATTCCTATGCTGACAAAATTGCTTTGTCTAATCAGAGAATCTAGTTTTACGTGTGGCTATGCGATTTATGAAGTTCTATTATCTTTCTACGCATTACCTTATCGGTGCAGGATATAACGTTCGTTGGAGTTGATTTATTGATCATCCCAGCTTTATCTTTTCGTCTGCTCCAAAAAAGCTGACTGCTCTCGTTGTTTCCGTGACCGTATACGTGACATACCGTGAAACCTCTATCTACGCGCCCCACGGCCACAGCGCTCTGTTTTTCAACCTTTCTCTTTTATTGTGGCGTTCTATAGGAGGAGGTGTTTAATTAGACGATAGTGTTGCATTTTTTAACCATAGTTGGTCAGAAGTTTGGAAAGATAAATTCAATTAATGAAAAAAAAACAACTTAATGATTGTTTGTTTAAAGAAAAAATCATCTACCGCAACACAGTTACTGATGTAATCAAAAAGTCATTGCGGAAAATCAGATGACACGTCCCTGTGTAGCCGTCTATGTCATTTTCAACACCTTCTCTTCTAGTGGCATTACAGATGGTGTTCAATTAGACTCTATTAGAGGGTGGCGCTTTATTTTTCAATCCTTATCCTATAGGCTATAGTTGCGCTTAAATAGAGGCTTTACGGACGGTTATGGTATTTACAGTAAACTTTAGCCACACAATTACTTTGTCCACATGTCCAATTTATGTAGGCTTTAAACCCACTGTTCTTGGTTCTAGTTTCTTAACCAAAAATTTAGTTGTGATGCAGAAACTAGAAGCAAAAACCTTGGGTCTGAAGCTCACATAAATTGGACATGTCACATGTGGACAGGCTAAATGCATGGGTCAATTGTAGGCGAAGGAAATTTGGTCATTGCTTCTGGGTCCCACCATTTTAGAAATGCTTCCGCCATCGCTGATCCGTCCTCGTCATTTTCAACATCTTTCCCTGTAATGGCATTACAGGTGGTGTTCAATTAGAGGGTGGTGCTCTATTTTTCAATCCTTCCCCTGACCCCTATAGTGGCGCTCAAACAGAGGCTTTACGGACGGTTATGGTGTTTACAGTGGCTATTGCACATTGAGGTGGTCGAGTGGTTGCTGAGCAAGGCTCCGGAACTGGTTTCGTGGGTTCGATGCTCGACTAAGTCATCTTCCATGATGCGCATACTTCACTAACATAAAAACCTGAGCTGCAATAATGTGGCTTAGAAAAAAAAAATTGCAGTAGCTGTTAGGGCAGTTGGGGTTGTTGAAACAATAAACTTTACCAACACAACTACCCTGTCCACTTGTCCAATTTAAGTGGGCTTTAGACCCACGGTTCTTGGTTCTAGTTTCTGCGTCACAGTTAAATTTTTGATGTCATAATTTAAAAAAATGATGATGATGACGTCAAAAATTTAATTGTGATGCAGAAACTAGAAGCAAGAACCGTGAGTCTGAAGCCCACAAAATTGGCCACGTCACATGTGGACAGGCTGAACATGGGTTGTAGACGAAGGAAATTGGGCCATTGCTTTTGCCCCTCCCCCACACACTTCGGAAATGCTTCCGCCATCGCTAGTGGAAAGCAGACTGTGTTATTGATTTTGAACCATAACAGTCACAATCTCATTTCGTTTCTTGATAATGCAATAATTTTGTTTGACTTGTCATTGTTTATCCACACGCAAGAAGTAACTTGTATACTTTATTAAAAATTATCAATTCATCTTGTTTATATGATCAAAAAGAGGATCTCCTGTTCATTTAGTAAAAGACCTGTGGATTCACTGCTTGAATCAAATGAAAAACTTTTTTTAATTTTCTTGTCCAATAAACCTGACATTGCTGACTGTTTCAATGTTGTATTCGTCGAACAACCCCCTGTCCTGAGTCTTGATGTTTGTGGAGACAGATAGGCTAATATGATTCGAGTCATTACTAACAATAAAAAATTAATTAGTCCTACGTGATGTCTCTGTGCTTTGTTGGTATTTTTTATGCGAAAACATTTTCTTTTTTTTTAACACGATTTCCTTTCTATACATATTTTTTGTTAGATTGTATTTTTATTTTTATAGGTATTTTTACTATCTTTCAATCTTTCAATTTTATACTGATCCTTTTTGAACTTTTCTACCACTTCTGTTTTTTTTTAAATTTTTTATATATTTTTCATATTTTATTCGTTGTTTGTGTTGTCATAATAGTTTATTTTTATCTCGTTTCAATATTCCCAATCAGCTGCTTTCACTTTCAACAAAGTGAGGTAGTTAGTAAAAATTTTAGCGACTTTTTCCGCTTTAAACGCCAATTTGTTTCTTTCAAAAACTGAAGATGTCCGTAATTAACGGCGAAATATATTTATCAGCTTTGAGCTTTTAGCTCATCTTGATTCAGTTCGGATTTTCGAAAAGTTTTTGAAATATCATCTTATTAGAAAAATAAAAACGAGTGTTCGAAAATTTTGCGGCTTGTTATGATTTTAGCGCAATGGTGCTTTATTCCTTTTATGTTCCATTCATCAAGTTGAAATATACAGTTATTAATGAAGGACACTGTAAAACCGATATTCCGGTGAAATAAACGTTTTCGTTTTCCAACAGTTTTTTCACGTTTACGCATTTTATTTTTTGTTGTTTACACTTTTTTGAAATTACCTCGTATAATTGCATGTAGGGAATAAATTGAAGGAACTTTCGAGGAGGCAAGCCAGCGAATTGAGTGGCACTGATGATTCCATCCTTGATGATCGGAACGTCAGGATTGCTGAGTTGGAATTGGTCAAACAGACAGAAGAGTCAGACCTCGAAGAGCTAGGGCATTTTCACCACAGAAAAGATGTCATAAAAAGATTCAATACACCTCCAACAAGAAACCTCCATCACTCCCAGTTGTTTAATGAAGCTAAAGATCAAGCTGTAAGAGAATCAGACAAATGCAAAACCCGGGAAGCGAAGCAAAAATTCCAGCTCGTTCATGGAAATATTGTTGGTATAGTTGGGCAGGCTGGCATTGGCAAAAGCACCCTCTCGAAACTGTTGGTTCGGGAATATTTAGAAAAGAATTTGTACGAGTTGGTTTTCTACCTTCATTTTCGCAACCTGAACTACAAGAAAGAAATGAACTTACTCCAGTTCTTTACCAATGATTCAGTGTTCTCTAATAACCTAGCTGAAGAAGATCGAAAACAACTGCTGACCAAGCTGGAAGAAAATGAAAACATCTGCGTAATACTCGACGGCTTCGATGAAGGCGAGATTTCAAACAAGTCGGAACCGATTAAAGGAAGTTGCTCGGTCTTTGACTCAGTGAAGTCGGAAACAACGATCAAACATCTACTCAATGGAGATCTTCTTCCCAAGGCCAAGAAGCTCTTCACGTCAAGGCCTCGGCAGCTTTTTCAACTGCACAAAACGTACCGTCCTCATTTCATAGTCAGCGTGTGTGGGCTCAATGAAAGTTCGCAAAAACAAATTTGTGAAGATGTGTGCGTGAACGATGATGTTTGTAGAAAAGTTCTAGAGTTTGTAAATCATAGACCGGATTTCAGCAGTATGTGCTATGTTCCTGTACATTGCATATTGTTTATGCATTGTGTTTCTGTAAATCTTAATGACGTAAATGTAAATTCATTAGAAAAATTGGATTCCCTGTCAAATATACTGGTAGCTACTCTTGCTTTGTTTGCTGAAAACACGGATCATCTTCGAGGAAAGGAATTCCGAACAAAAAAATTATCTCTGCTAGCTTTCAGAACATTTCTGCTGAACCAACTTGTATTTGAACAAAAGGACTTAGATATGTTTAGAATCGGTGAAGACGAAGCCAGTACATTTCTGACAACGCGACTAGGAAAGAAAGCAAACTTGAAGCTGATGAAAGGCAAAGCTCATTTGAAATCGTATTTTTCGCATCTTTTATTTCACGAATTTTTCGCGGCGCTTTATTTCATATTGTTTATGGATCTCGATGAATTCGAACAAACTCTACCCAAGCTCAAGGACAGCAAATTCGAAATGATTGCCAAATTCGCGTTCGGACTTTGTAATTCAAGCACTCAGCTCTATTTGCAGGAAACTATTCCTGCGGATGAATTCAATCCTACTGACGTGCAAGGAAAGAAAGAACTCTTAAAGAAGTTAGCGTTGGAGCAAGTTGATTCTGTGGAGGTGTTTGGCGATTTGCCGCAATTGCTGAACTGGTTGCAAGAGATGCGTGATGATAAGTTGAGTGAGGAAGTTGTTTCCAACTTGATTAGCGAATTTTTTGTAAATCTAGATAATGGCCTTGTTCCAAGCGATACACCAGCCTATCAGTATGCGCTACAATGGAGGACAACCCCCTTGTATCTGTCTGTGAAGTTTGATGATTACGTCAGGAATCATTGGAACCAGTTTACTTCTACTTTTGACGGGTTAATTCAATCCGGAAAAGTCAAAGTAAGTTACAAAGCTAGGCTTATCATTTTCCAATGAAATATCATCAGTTTAGTAAAAATAAACTGGTAATTGCTCGATATAAGTTCGGCTCATTCAGGCGAATGCGTGATAATAAATGCTAATACACGTTATTACGTATTGTCATATTAGCACAGCAAACACGCTCGAAAGAATAAAACAACAAAACATGGTAAAAACTCGTCTATATTTACAGTGTTTGCTGTGTCATGAGTTCGAAAATGTGTGCTGTGCAAAACTGCTACTCACATCCATATCAAATTATAAATGACATCAGTTGGAAAATACAAAGCATGTTTGGGCAACTTTTAGTCTTAACTTTTCCAGGTAGAGGTATGTAAAGAGCCGCTTTCACGTGTTTAAGCTTACGAGTTTTGACTTGGGGAAAGGGGCTGCACCAAAAGTTAACTAACGACAATCACATAACTTTACTGAGTGATTTTCACGTGGGAGTAGGTTTAATTGAGCTTAGTTATTTTCAACATTTATGAATTAATATACAATTCTGCTGAGAACGTCATGGTTTTCAGAGCTAATCGCAATGTGGTATAGAATACGGAAATTTTAAAACTTGCTTATTATCAATTATTATTATGTTTGGTAGGTGCTCGGTTTATAAACATATTTGTGCGTACTTCAGCCAAAACTGCCAACCCCTGTTTTTCTCGTGAGGCATATTCGCCCTGATTGTGTTTACGCAATATTCTGATATAGTTTATGTAAAAATCTCATTGTTGCAATGTAAATAAAACGTAAATAAACTTGCTTCTCGTCGCAGAATAAAGCAATGGGAAGCAAGTCAGCAGTTGACGTCGTCGCGCTTCATGCTCATGTTTCAACCTTCATTATTTTGTTCGATCGTTTCAACTTTATTGTTGGCAGATAAAGAACTTCGTTGTTGAATATGGTAAAGTATTTGAAAACGACGATGCACGTCAAGTTGCGTCATACGTTCATGACGTGGAAGAGCTACATCTTCAAGAATGCCACATGACATCGCTGGGCGTAGAAGCTTTATCATTGGCATTAAGACAAAACGAGCAGGTATAGTTTAAGCGCTAATGTTTGTCAGAATCGTCAGCACAAATATTATAATGTTTATAAATAATTAATCATTAATTTTAAAAAGAAATAATTTCAAGTACGACGGTTGCGCTCTCAAGAAGATAAGTATAGTGAACTAACTGGCGAAACGTTTATGGTGTGGGATAAAATGAAACAACACAAATGCTTCCAGAGATGCGACAGCAGTGTAGTAACTGAGTACAGTCGAAAGATCCATCGCAAAAACTTCGGTCACAATTCGACCACAATTTGAAATGTGGCAACCAGAATTCACAAAATGATTTTTGAGTTTTCTATCAGCTATAGTCTTGCAGAGCCAGAACCAATTAATTTCCAATCAACTGATTTCTATTCGACCTTTCCTGTTTCTTTTTCCGTTCCTACGTCTGATGGTGAGTGCTTTGATGGAACCAGAATGTGGGTAGGACGTCCATTCCTCCTCTAAATATTCAGTTATGCAAATTAATGCATTAATACTTTGATAGTTAAAAATGCAAAATATGGGTTTTTTGGATTCCGAATCCCGCTGAAAATTTATCTGGTTTGAATGAATAAAATAATAAATAACTGAAATTATTTTTACATCAAATTAAACGGAAAACTCAACAGTAATTGAGGGAGACAGCGACATGAGCTTGCGCTCTTCGAGTCAGCAGCCACCCGCTACCGTTACATGTGTCAAATGCGATCTGCTCCAGCCGCGAATCGAGCACGTCACGTGGGATCTTTCACCTGCGCGTAGTATCGCTAGGCCATATCGCTGACAAGTTTGAAAACTTACTTCTCCAACTACAAATCAAACAGGCAAACATTCAAGCACTGAGCCACCCAGCGATCAGAAATGCAAGGCACGCAACAAGATTTTGAAAATTAACGAGGTCCGCAACTATTACACAATAAAATATGACGTGTCAACGCATGAAAACAATAAATACTTAACGATTTTCATTCATTTGAACAGCTTGTGACCTGACTGTCCGAAACATGTCGGTCAAACTTTATATCAACTCATTTTATTTCCAAAAATCATTCCCAAACACAATAACAAGTACAAGTTTCCATCCAGTTGAACTTCATCTTCTAGCTATGGTCACACTCGTTGATATTCTGTGTAAAGCCCTAAACTTCACTTTGAGTAGTAATTGATAAATTTTTCTCAGAAAATAAACACTCAAGTTAAGTATTGAATAAAAACAGTCTATCGTGATTAAAAACCTACCAAACTTGGTAACCTGGGTGCTCCCTAATTTGTTCATTGTGATTATGCAATAGTTTCAATTTTGACGTATTAAGGAAAAATTTTGTTTGTTAATAGCGTTTATTACAATGGTGTTGATAATAATTGCAATGATGACGATTAAAACAAAATCAACCCCATTTTCGTTTGATATATAAAAAAACTCATCCCGGCGAAGCCTCCACACGTTGATATGGTAACACGAATTTCATCCCACCCCCCACCCTAATTAAAAGTACTTCCAGCGCCAGTTGGCTGTGAATACTAATTTTAAAGAAAGACATTGGCTTGACTCGACTCGGAATCAAACCCGAATCTACAGCTCCAGAGTCGAGCGCTCTTACCACTTGGTGACCTGAGCTGAAGTTTTTGATTTACTTGAGATTTCAGTGTTGTACTGCCCTGCTTACACTGCTGATGATGACAGCTGAATTTGTGCTGTCGAAACGTCCAGTTGTAAGAATTACTGTGGCCTTTATTTTTCCTCCTTAGACTATTTTCGTCCCATAATTATTGTTGTAGGCCTATTCCGAAACATTCATCGTTTTTTTTTTGTTTTTGTTGTGTTGCTGACTGCTGGGGAAAGGCAGCGCCAGGAATAATTGGGCTGATTTTTTACTTCACCATTTCTGTTTCACCATCAGGCCTGGCGCCAAGGAGGGGGGATAGCCTCCCCGATTGGCATGCTTGGCCCCCCTTCAACAAACTTTCTTTTTTAAAGACAGCAGTTTATATGCTTAATTTCAAACTTTGGCTCCTCTAAGTCGACTGCTCTGGTGCAGGCTTTGTTCTCCATCCTACCTCTGATGCTAGCTGAGTAATTACTGTTTCATTGAACTTTTGTTTGTCTCGGCCGAGTATCGAACTTGGTCTACCAACTGCGTACCGAACGCTCAAACACTGAGCCAACCAGGGCTGCAAACTTGAGCTTGAACTCGATCGTTTTTGCCGAAATCGAACTTGAACTCGAAAAAGAAATATTTTTGAAATCAACCTCAAACTCGAAAAATAATTTTTTGAACTCCAATTCGAAAAAAAACAATCGAGTTCACTAATTGAGTGCTTTAATTTTATTGATTAAGGAATATTTTAAACAGGCCTGTGAACTCGAACTTGATCATTTTTGAACTCCATTAAAAATCGATCGAGTTCGCAGCCCTGGAGTCAACCAGGGATCAGAAACACAAGACTCGCAACATTAACAAATCCACCGTCTGCTCTTCTCAGTAAACACTGCTCGCGAGCAAAGAAGTAATTCATCAGCCTACTCAAAAAAAGTCTGGAAATCAATAGGGATGTGCCGGGTACCGGATATATCTCCGGTATCCGGCACTATCCGGCGCTTTTTGAGGTATCCGGTATCCGATATCCGACCGGTATCCGACCGGATACCGGATAGTTTTTAAGTTCACGAAAATTGCGTAGAGTAGACTCGGTAAAAATAAAGTTTACCTTTTCGATCTACAATGTGAAAACGTTTGGTGCAAATTTGAAAACTTTAATTTCGTTTAGACTATCTACAAAAAGTAGAACTGAATCCAAACCTTGGATTACCTGGGTAATTTTTTATATCAAGTAGATTTAAATTTAGTTGACAAGTTTGTTTTTTCGTTTGGCGCTGTGAATTTTGCCATCAGGAAAACCACTTCAATGGTGTAGTGGTAAGACAGTAATTAATCGGCTTCAAATCGAAACGGTACAAGTTCGATGACCGCCGTCGTTATCTCACTCGCAAAGACCATGCAAGTAATTTACGTTTAAACGCCTGTCTTCTGTCCAATAATTTGCGTAATCGTGTTTTGTTCAAAATGAAAAAAACAAATGCAATGAGTGACTGACATAAGTGCCAATTTTTTCTTGAAAGCCAACAGCAAACAGAGAGAATTTTTATCGAAACTTTGTTTTCTACGTTCAATAAACGACATGGAAGATACCAGTAGCGTTGTAATGGATGTGCTTCTGCTTTCAAATGTTGTGCGGTTTTGTAACGTCATGTAAGTTGAAGCCTTTAATTTCAACGTCCTTAGTTCATCAATTGACTGTTTGGGTAAAAGTTTGACGTAATTTACCCATCATTGCAGATTTACCGCAGGATCGATTATTTGCAGTAACTTTATGGTATTTATGAACTACCAACCTTACGGTTATTAGCAGCTCTGATGATAGCGCAAAACATAATGATAATGCAAACTTGCCATTTACCGACCGCTTAGCGAAGGGGTTAAACACATATCGCTCTACTGTAGGTCTGGTAGGCTCGCCACTGTTGCAACGTTTTTTTCTGGATTCGTAATTGTGCTGCACTGGCGCAGAAATGGGCTCCGCCACTCGTTACATGCTTGGACGTAATGCCTAGAGTATAATGACGATTTGATCTTTTTTGAAGTTTGCTTTCAAAGGGTATCACAAATTGCTCACAAGCACAAAGCCGCAAACATCCACACAATGTGCGGTAATTGTCAACTCGATTGCTTTACTCGTAAAATCACGCCGCTGACGCAGGGCACACGCTTGATAGTTTCCTTCTCGCTTTATACATAGCATGAGCGCAAAACTTTGTCAAAACAATGCTAAGGTTTTGCGCTGTTACATTTTGAAAGTGTTTTAGCTACTTTGCAATGCGCATGCAGTCAACTTTAAATATATTAATGAAAACACTCCGGAGGCCAGGCATAGGCTATGTCTCCCTCTTCGGTATTGGACCGGAGGAAGCACTGCTCCTGGTCCCGCCGATTCAACGCCTATAGTGGCCGACCGACTTGTCGTCCGATTTTCGGCACGCTCTTGACCAAAATCCACACTTTCAACACAATTCTTCTTACTCAAAATATAGCCCAGCGTTGAAAACGTGTGGCTGCACCAACGCAGTACTGTATAGTGAATCGGAGTTGAATCAGAAGCGATCAACTAGATGGTCGTTGTATCAACTGAGCTCCTGCCGCTCGACCAGGTCGTCGATTTGACCAACTTAGAGTAATGAAGTCCATTTTCAATGACGCAATGCGTTTAAAAGTTTCCTTTGTGTCGCATGATCTCATGCAATAGTTTCATGGTTTAGAACTAAAAATGACTAAGTCACATTTCATCGAATTTAAGTTTTCACCCAAAATGCATTTTGTTTTGAATTCTTAACAACACGTGCTAGATATTTTTTGAAAAAGAAACTGCCGAAGTCCCTTTTTCAGAGATTGCGTTTCCTCAGAAAGTAACGTTTGTTGGACCAGAAATGCTCAAGTCCAAATCAGCCAATCAAGATTGCCCATTTGTGTGACTCAGCAGCTGTTTGTGCTTAGTCATTAAGAAATTTAACACAAGTTAGGGAGATGAGATTGTTGCACAAATGCGCTACTGGATCTATGATTTCTAGTTATGGGGGCAAAGTGTAGCAGCTGAGTAGTCAGTTCAAGTTTATTACAAACACTTGGTGCATGGTGTAGTAGAGGTGTCTCCGGATTTCGAGTCCTCAGCATTTAAATACAATGCTGGCATTGATGGTAAATGCTCCATTGAAGGTTCCTATCATCAAAATCAGCATAAAACTGTCCTGGCAAGGCCAGTTATAAGCGGAAACGGGGTTCCAGGGTCCCACTACCTCGAAGTCCCACGATAAGTGATCTCTGAACTAAAATAAATTGTGTTAAAGTCTTTAAGTTTGTCATTGGTACCTTGAAACAAAATGTCGGTTTTTGAGACTCTTCCTTCACATCCGGCCCTGCCTCCTCGTCCTCACTTGTTTCCAACCGTAGAAATGATGCTGGTAAGCAGTTACGTGAAAACAAAATGCTGTTTGAGATATCCATGAAATATGCGCTGTCACTTTAAACTGCAAGTAACTAAGTTTTTTGCTAAAAATGACCAAGTTCACAGCTTGGAACAAAAATGACCAAGTCCAAAAGTTTATTTGTTTATTAAATTATTTTTATAAAAGTTGATCGAACAATTATTGTCGAAAATATCTTTCCTGTAACCAGCACCAATAACAAAAACACGTTAAAACATAATTAATGTGATTGCGCAGTATTTAAATCTTCATTCAAAAACTTTAAATGCTTCTAGTTCCAAACTGTTATTTTGTGACTTAGTCATTTTTAGTTCCAAAAATTTAAACCCTTCGATTGCAAATGGCCACAATTTTAGGGTAAATGCTGGCAGTTATAGTTGATGAATTACAGTGAGATGCAGGAAATTCAAAATCATCATCGAATCGACGTAACATTACTATAAGTTTGAAATAAATGAAAACAAACAAATCGAAAACTGACCAAATGTTAATCCTGCTATAGTTTTGATTTTGACGTGTTAAGGAATAATTTTGTTTATTAATAGTGTTTATTACAATGATGTTAACAGTTGTAATGATAACGATTGAAACATGGTGAGGTGTGGCTGCTATTCAACATCACGGGTTCGCTTCCTCGTCATTTCATTCCGGTGTAAATGCATACACGTTGCGATATGTTACTTATCGACTATTGTGTTGTTCGACGTTGAACTGTAATGTAACGATCTGTGTTTATTACGTCATGTGTCTTGCATCACTGTCTACTAAAATGTTGACGAATAGATTCGGATGCTTGATCTTTCGGGCAACAAATTTGATGATGATGGTTGGATGCATCTTGCGAAATGTATAACAAAGGTGGAGAAATTGATACTCCGTGTATGCGGGACCGGAGCAAGAGAGATGGAGATATTATCCCAAGGAATAATGCAAAGAGATCATCCGGTAATTACTGCGTTGATATGTTTAATATTTTTATGTGGTTAATATTTTTATGTGGTTATGTTATGAAACGTAGAGTGCGCTTGTTCGGGCACGGGAATGTGTCGCAGTGAATCAGGTGCGTGTTCGGACTGACTGCTTCACGATAATCATCTCCGTGCAATTGACGCAATGACAAAATTGAAAATAATGAGAATTGATAAAAACGAGTAAATATTTTGAGCAAGAAACCGAATCGTTGGTTTAATCCGATTCCGGTTCGAGGTTTTTTCTGTTTTTGTTTGATTTTGAATGTGGTTTTGATCAATCGAAACGATGAAATGAACTAAAAATCAATGAGTAAAGTTTTGATTTGCTTCGTAATAAAATCGTACCACCGGAGGTACGCGTACCACTGGTGGTACGGGCAAGCTTTTCAAGTGGTACGCGAGATATTTTCCAAAAATGCAAAAACAATTTGTTTTCACCGAATCCTCACAAAAACTTTTTGTATTTTACAACTGAAATAAGTTACATGAAAGCAGCTTAGCTAGAGCAGTGTTGTTCAAATACTGTGCCGTGAAAGTTTTTTCTGGTGTGCCGAGGGATATAATCCAATTTTAACTAATTGGTTTAAAAAACATTTTTTGAAAACAAATTGTTATCCTCAAATACATGTGTCTAGTGGTCCGCACAATAACCATGTAATACTCTTCTATATCAGTAGGTGGCAGCAGGTAAGTAATTGCTTTGTAATTCGATCGAGACAAGAAAATTAGTGAATATGCGCATGGAGTTGGCCGAGTGGTTGGCGCATTGGGCTCCGAAGCTGGCTTCGCGGGTTCGATGCTCAACTAGGTCATTTCCATGATGCATGTACTTCACCACCACAAAAATCTCAAGCTGCAATTAAGTAGCTTGAAATAAAAAACAGAAAACTATTGAATAGTGATGCATGGATGCGTCAGGCAAGGTTACCACGCCTGGGGTTTTAACCTCAGATCTTGGATTTGCAGTGCGCTTCTAGGGTTTTGGTTTTTTTCACCGAAGATCTTGGGTTTTAAGAGAGCATTACTAGTAGCACTTACTCAAAATGGAAGTTCGAAATCACAACAACAGGACGTCTGAGTTGGTGAAGACATGTTTTTTTTTTTTGCTCTTTAGAGATAATTTCAGTAGGAAGAAAACGTTTTGTTGTTATACTGGTGGTTTTGCGGCCCAGTCAATATTTTAGTCTGCAATGCGGCCCGTTCAATAAAAAGGTTGTACATTCCTGACCCAGACTATTATTATGGAAAATGATTAGCGCAATCACTGACCGAGCCAGGATTTTACAATTGGAGGGTTGAGAATGACGTCACATTTGACCATACGTTGTATACCAATGGTTCTCAAACTGGGGACCGAGGTCCCCTGGGGTCCGCGAAGCAGTTTCAGGGAGACCACAAAGAAGTTGCGGATTTCTGATAAATCATCCCATTGATATGTGCTTGATTGGACATCTGCGGACGTGTTGACCTTTTTTAATTTTGTTTTTGTTTTTCGCTTGATTTTGCGTGAAAAATGAGACATCTGCGGACGTGACGACATTTGTTTTAAATATTTTCTCTTCATTTGATTTTGCGCGGAAAACTGGACAACTGCGGACGCAGTGGCGTTGCCAGGATGTTTCACTGTCCCCCCTTTTTTTAACGAAGTCTAATCTGAAGTGTAATTAAAACATTTTTATAAAAAACCATCAACTTTGTTTCAAAGCTCCCTCATCTTAACCACTGTTTCTTTAACGACTAATTTTTGCGAGATTTGATTTTCGACCTAACTTCTCCACAAAAAGCGCTTGTTAAGCATTATTGCATCACACCCAATGTCATCAAATGTTTAAGTGTAAAAGGTAAAGGCACGGGACCGCAGTGGCTAAGCACATATTGTGTTGGCCATTCTCAATTGGCAGCTCATTACAAATATCAATCCTGAATGATTGACCGCTGTTAGAGGACATACAAGACCAACAACAGACATCCACTTAACACTTCCGCTTGTGCCGAGCGCCTGGCGGGATGTGGTTTTGATCAATCGAAACGATGAAATGAACTAAAAATCAATAAAAAAAGTTTTTGATTTGCTTTGTAATAAAAACCCGCCAAGCAGAGACAATTGTGACGCGAAGCTGCATGATAAACATGGGACTAAAATGGTTTAAACATTTTAGTTTTGTATTGCTCTGCTTACACTGCTGATGATGACAGCTGATTCTATGTTGTCGAAACGTCCAGTTGTACGAACTACTGCAGCCATATTTTTCCTCCTTAGACTATTTTCGTCCCATGATTCATAATTGTTATATTCCGAAATATTTATTGTTTTTGTTGTTGTGTTTCCGACTGCTAAAAACTGGCAGCGCCAGGATTAATTGGACCGATTTTTAATTTACAATTTCTATTTGATTCTCCATCCTTTCTCTGATGCTGAGTAATTATAGCTTTATAAATGTTTGTTTGTCTCGGCCGAGTATCGAACTTAATCTACCAACTGCGAACCGAACGCTCAAGCACTGAGCCAACCAGGCATCAGAAACACAAGGCTAGCTGCGACAAATCCACCGTCAGCTGTTCTGAGTAAACACTGCTCGGGAGCAAAGGTGTAATTCATTACTCAAGGAAAGTCTGGAAATTAACGAGGTCCGCAACTATTACGCAATAAATAATGACGTGTCAACGCATGAAAACCTGAAACCAGGGTTCCAATACAACTAAAATAACAACTACTTAAAAATTTTCATTCATTCGAATAGCTTGTGACCTGACTGTCCGAAACGTTTGTGTAGGCTGGCTAGATTAAACTATGGCGAAAACGGGACGTTTTGACAGACAAAACGGGACATTTTAAAAGAGAAAACGGCAAATTTTAAAAGAAAAAACGGAAAATTAAAACAAAAAAACAAACGCACAAGTGAAAGAACCGTGATCAACCATCTCTTATCGTACAAAACAGTCGAAAAGGAAAAGAGTTGAGCCAAGAGTGTATGATTGCAAGCAGTGGCGTATCCTAGGATTTCGTAATTGCTTAATCGTTATAACTTAGAAGTTAATCAGAAAAATCCTAGCGCTGCTGTGTAAATACAACTTTCGTCAACAAAGTGCTACAAATCAACAACGATAGAGTAACAATAGGAAGGACCGCCTTACCAAATTTCACTCTTATTTTCAACAACCCATGAAAGTGTTTCATTTTAAAGTTTCCACTGCATATTAATTTTATCAATCCTATTTGTCCGATGAAGCGATCTTTCGCAGCAAATTGCCATTTTTTAACCACGGACAAAACGAATCCGTAAAAAACGGCTGCCAACAAAAATCTGACAATGTGCACCTCCATTCCATGGTGTTAAAAAGCTGCAATAACTTTTAAACGGAGACGTTTTAGGATCTAAATCCAACGCCATCAGAAAATATGAATTTTTTAACCCAAAGCAAATAGTTAAGGTTTGTTGTCTCCATCGCAAAAGTATTTGTTTTTTCTTTAATTCTCAGACAATCACGTTTTCACGCTAAATGCGAAAATAATGAAAAACGGGACATCTGAGAAAAAGTCGGGACGCTCAAAATCAGGTGAAAATACGAGACTGTCACGTTTAAAACGGGACGTCTGGTCATCCTACGTTTGTGTCAACTCATTTTATTTTCAAAATGCATTCCCAAACACAGGAACAAACATAGGTTTCTATTCAGCTGAACTTCATCTTCTGGCTATAGTCACACTCGTTGATATTCTGTGTAAAGCCCTAAACTTAACCTTGAGTAGAACGTGATAAATTTTTCTCAAAGACTAAAGACTCAAGTTAAGCATTTAATAAAAACAGTCTATCGTGACTAAAAGCCTATTGAACTTGGGAACCTGGGCGCTCCCAAATTTGTTCTTTATGATTATGCAATAGTTTCAATTTTGACGTATTAACGAAAAACTTTTGTTTGTTAATAGCGTTTGTTACAATGATGTTGACAATAATTGCATTGATAACGATTAAAACAAAATCAACCCCAATTTCGTATGATATATAAAAAAAACTCATCCCGGCGAAGCCTCCACAAGTTGGTGTGGTTACACAAATTTTATCCCATCCCCACCTTTACCACTTGGTGACCTAAGCTGAAGATTTTGATTTGCTTGAGATTTCAATTTTGTACTGCTCTGGTTACACTGCTGATTATGACAGCTGATACTATGCTGTCGAAACGTCCAGTTGTAAGAATTACTGTGGCCTTTATTTTTCCTCCTTAGACTATTTCCGTTCCATAATAATTATTGCTGTTTTTCGAAATAATTATTGGTTGTTTTTATTGTGTTTCTGACTGCTAAGGACTGGTAGCGCCAGGAATATCTGGGCTGATGTTTTGTTTCACCATTTCTGTTTCATTTTTCATTAATCCTGGCGCCAAGGGGGGGGAGCTAGCTTCACAGATTGACATGCTTGGCCCCCCTTCAACAAGCTTTATCATTTAAAAACAGCAGTTTATATGCTTAATTCCAAACTTTGGCCCCTCTAAGTCGACTGCTCTGGCGCAGGCTTTGTTCTCCATCCTACCTCTGATGCCGAGTAATTACTGTTTTATTGAACTTTTGTTTGTCTCGGCCAAGTATCGAACTTGGTCCACCAACGGCGAGCCGAACGCTCAAACACTGAGCCAACCAGGGCTGCGAACTCGAACTCGCTTGAACTCGATCGTTTTTGCCGAAATCGAACTTGAACTCGAAAAAGAAATAATTTTGAACTCAAACTTGAACTCGAACTCGAAAAAATAACAATCGAGTTCGAGTTCACTGATTGAGCGCTTTAACTTTATTGTGATTCAAATCTCTCAAAACAAAGTTTAGCGTACTTTTGATATTTTTGTTATACTGTAGATCGAATGAATTCAAATTTGCAATTTTGGTACCGATACTGCACTGGCATTTCATTTTGCGTTGTTTCATCGAAGCTTATTTGTTGCATCATAAACGGTGTTCCGAGAGATCAAAATACAACTGCACTGCTGGAACTTACAGCTACCTGTTGTTGTGCGGTGCTGCAATCTCTGTTCCAACTGTTACTAAGTGGGTCAGGGGCGGATCCAAATGAAGGACCTTTTTCAACGATGCTTTTGATGAATGCAGTTTTTCCATAATTTCGAACCTCTTCGACAACAATAATTCCTGCGCTTTATACCGGTACACAGAAATCGAAAGCGTGCAAAAAAATTGCATTATACCGGTATTTGGAGAAGACTTCCAAATTAAGGGCAAAATGTTCAAATACAATTTGCCCTAAAACTTGTTCAAGAAGCACTAAAATGCCATCATCGAATGCAAACTTTCAAATATTTTCCGGAAGGGCATGCCCCGGGGTTCGCCCTAAAACCGTTACTGTCCTCATTTTGCCTCAAACTAACTCAGCCGGATAATCTACGCTCAAAAATGTCAAACTTTGGTGCCCTACGTATAAAAAACTCTGGTTACGTTCCTGGTATGAAAACTTTAATATTTTGAAAAGCTTAAACGCCTTTTCTCGGATCCAAACGTCTTTGTAATTAGCTAACGATCAAACTGAATCAAAACTGCATCCCCCCACCAAAATATTTTGGATCCGTTTTTGGTTAGATTATGTTTGTTTAAGGGATATTTTGAACATGGCTGTGAACTCGAACTTAAACTCGAACTCGATCATTTATGCCGAACTCGAACTTGAACTCGAAAAATAGAAACCTTGAACTCGAACTTGCAAATGTGTCTTCAACTCGAACTCGGTTAAAAATCGATCGAGTTCGCAGCCCTGGATCCAACCAGGGATCAGAAACACAAGACTCGCAACATCAACAAATCCACCGTCTGCTGTTCCCACTAAACACTGCTCGCGAGCAAGGAAGTAATTCATTACTCAAGGAAAGTCTGGAAATTAATAGGGATATGCCGGGTACCGGATATATATCCGGTATTATCCGGCGCTTTTTCAGATGTCCGGCCGAATAGTGCTTCACTATCCCACCGGATACCGGATAGTTTTAAAGTTCACGAAAATTGTGTAAAGCAGACTCGGTAAAAATAAAATTTACCTTTTCGATTCACAATGTGAAAAAAGTTGGTGCAAATTTGAAAACTGTAATTTCGTTTAGACTCTGTACAAAAAGTAGAACCTAGTCCAAAGCTTAGATTACGTTGGTAATTTTTTACATCAAGTGGATTTAAATTTAGTTTGTCAGTTTTTTTTCGTTTCGCCCTGTGAGTTTAGTCATGAGGAAATCCACGTCAATGGTGTAGTAGTAAGGCAGTAATTAATCGGGTTCAAACCGAGATGGTATAAGTTCGATGACCACCATCGTTGTCTCACTCGCAAAGACCATGCAAGTAATTTACGTTTAAATGCCTGTACGTCTTCTGTCCCATAATTTGCGCGTTCGTCTTTTGTTCAAAATGAAAAAAACAAATATAATGAGCGGTCGACATAGGTGCCAATTTGATCTCGAAGGCCAACAACGGGGGGAGAGAATTTTTATAGAAACTTTGTTTTTTACGTTCAAAAAATGACATGGAAGGTAGGTACCAGTAGCGTTGTAATGGATGTGCTTCTGCTTTCAAATGTTGCGCGGGTTTTGCAACGTTATAAGTTGAAGTCTTTAACTCAACGTCCTTAGTTCATCAATCGGCTGTTTGTGTTAAAATTTTGAGGTAATTTACCCATTATTGCAGATTTACCACAGGATCAATTATTTGCAGTAACTTTATGGTATTTATAAACTATAACCCTTACGGTTATTACCTGCTCTGATAATAGCGCAAAACATATGAAAATGCACACTTGCCATTTTCCGACCGCTTAGCGAAGGGGTTAAAAACATATCGCTCTACTGAAGGTGTGGTAGACTCGCCACTGTTGCAACGTTTGTTTCCGGGTTCGAAATTGTGTTGCACAGGCGCAGAAATGGGTTCCGCCACTCGTTACATGCTTCGGCGTAATACCCCGTCTGTAATGACGATTTGATCTGGTTTGAAGTTTGCTTTCGATGGGTATCACAAATTGCTCACAAGCACAAAGCCGCAAAACATCCACACAATGTGTGGTAAATGTCAACTCGATTGCTTTACTCGTAAAATCACGCCGCTGACGCAGGCCACACGCTTGATAGTTTCCTTCTCGCTTCATACATAGCATGAGCGCAAAATTTTGTCAAAACAATGCTAAGGTTTTGCGCAGTTACATTTTGAAACTGTTCAAGCTACTTTGTAATGTGCATGCCATGCAGTCAACTTTCAATAAATTAATGAAAACACTCCGGAGGCCAGGCATAGGCTATGTCTCCCTAATCGGTATTAGACTGGAGGAAGCACTGCTCCTGGTCCCTCCGATGAAACGCCCATAGTGGCCGACTTATTTGTCGTCCGATTTTCGGCACACTTTTGACCAAAATCCACACTTTTAACACAATTCTTCTTACTCAAAATATAGCCCAGCGTTGAAAACGTGTAGCTGCAGCAACGCAGTACTGTATAGTGAATCGGAGTTGAATCAGAAGCGATCAGCAAGATGGTCATTGTATCAACTGAGCTCCTGCCGCTCGACCAGGTCGCCGATTCGGCCAACTTAGAATAATAAAGTCCATTTTCAATAACGCAATGCGTTTGACAGTTTCCAGTGTGTCACATGATCTCATGCAATTGACCTTTTCCGGCGCCCCTGGTGGCGAAAATTTGTTGCTACGGTGGACAAGCTATCAGACTTCGCTTAGTGAAAAGCATAGCTTTTATGAGACGTTGGTTGGAAAATTGCTGCAGAGAGGTTAATTGAACATATCTGCTTGATATTTCAATTGTGCACATCGAGTTAGTGCAAGCATAGGGTGAAGAGTGAACAATTAGTTGGAATTTCATAGAAAATATTTTAAGCTTAGGGCCTAGACTAGTGTCTTTCATTGGACCAACCGGTACAAACCTGTACAAGGCTGTGGTTTTGTATGTATTGCAGCTGTACAGTACAATACTGATTGTGATATCAGCTATGCTATAGCCTAGGTGAAATATTTTCCCTGTACTGTCCTAATAGCAAACTAGCGTTCAGTCAATGCTGAGTTTGACTGCAACAAAATTATGAACTGCCTACCGGTACCCCATCCTTTCGAAGCCCTGGCTATAGATTGAATTTTAACTTCGAAGTGGATAAAGTTACGTGATCGTAACATTTGTCTCTTTGCTTTATTGTCACTCTGGTACAACTGGGGAGAGCGTGAAGGGATAATAAAATAAACCAAAGTGACAAATGCTATACGGTCATGTAACCTTAGCCAATGCCTTTTAACTTAAGCTATGGCACGCCGATCATCACAGAAAAATAAAATGAAACTGGTAGGATATGGGCTGAGCTAGGCCTGCAAACCATATTATGCTGCTAACCTGTAAACTTCATCTACAGTGCTTAAGGTAAGCCTACTTCAGTTTTTGCATCATCCATTATCAAAGCCATAGCTTTGCCAAAAACTTTGGTTTATTTGTCACGCATTGACTACACGTTAGTTTGCAATTAGGAGAAAAGTCAGAGGAAAATATTTCATCTAGACTATAAAATAAGCTGATATCACAACCAGTGTTGTACAGCTGCAATACATACACAAAGTACAGCCTCGTACAGGTTTGCAGCAGTTGGTCCAATGAAAGACACTAGTCCAGGCCCTAAGCTTAAAAAATTTTCTAGCAAATTCCAACTTATCGTCCACTCTTCACCCTATGCTTGCACTAATCGATGTGCACAATTGAAATACCAAGCAGATATTTTAAATTAATCTTTCTGCTGCAATTTTCCAACAAACGTACTTGAAAAGCTATGCTTTTCACTAAGCGAAGTCTGATAGCTTGTCGAGCGTAGCAACAAATTTTCGCCACTAGGGGCGCCGAAAAAAAGTCTATAGATTCATGGTTTAGAACTAAAATAAACTAAGTCACATTTCATCGAATTTGAGCTTTCACTCAAAATACATTTTGTTCTGAATTCTTAACAACACGTGCTAGATATTTTTTGAAAAAGAAACTGCCGAAGTCCCTTTTCCAGAGATTGCGTTTCCTCAGAAAGTAACGTTTGTTGGACCAGAAATGCTCAAGTCCAAATCAGCCAATCAAGATTGCCCATTTGTGTGACTCAGCAGCAGTTTGTGCTTAGTCGTTTAGAAATTTAACACAAGTTAGGGAGATGAGATTGTTGCACAAATGCGCTACTGGATCTATGATTTCTACTTATGGGGCAACGTGTAGCAGCTGAGTAGTCAGTTCAAGTTTATTACAAACACGTGGTGCATGGTGTAGTAGAGGTGTCTCCGGATTTCGGGTCCTCAGCATTTAAAAACAATGCTGGCATTGATGGCAAACGCTCCATTGAAGATTCCTATCATCAAAATTAGCATAAAACTGTCCTGGCAAGGCCAGATATTAGCGGAAACGGGGGTTCCAGGGTCCCACTACCTCGAAGTCCCACGATAAGTGATCTCTAAACTAAAATAAATTGTGTTAAAGTCTTTAAGTTTGTCGTTGGTGCCTTGAAACAAAATGTGGGTTTTGGAGACTCTACCTTCAAACCCGGCCCTGCCTCCTAGTCCTCGCTTGTTTCCAACCGTAGAAATGATGCTGGCAAGCAGTTACGTTAAAACAAAATGCTGTTTGAGATATCCATGAAATATGCGCTGTCACTTTAAACTGCAAGTAACTAAGTTTTTTGCTAAAAATAACCAAGTTCACAGCTTGGAACAAAAATGACCAAGTCCAAAAGTTTATTTGTTTATTGATTTATTTTTATAAAAGTTGATCGAACAATTATTGTCGAAAATATCTTTCCTGCAACCAGTACCAATAACAAAAACATGTTAAAACATAATAAATGTGATTGCGCAGTATTTAGATCTTCATTCAAAAACTTTAAATGATTCTAGTTCCAAACTGTTATTTTGTGACTTAGTCATTTTTAGTTCCAAAAATCTAAACCCCTCAATTACAAATGGCCACAATTTTAGGGTAAATGCTGGCAGTTATAATTGATGAATTACAGTGAGATGCAGGAAATTCAAAATCATCATCGAATCGACGTAACATCACTATAAGTTTGAAATAAATGAAAACAAACAAATCGAAAACTGACCAAATGTTAATCATGCTATAGTTTTGATTTTGACGTGTTAAGGAATAATTTTGTTTATTAATAGTGTTTATTACAATGATGTTTATAGTTGTAATGATAACGATTGAAACATGGTGAGGTGTGGCTGCTATTCAATATCACGGGTTCGATTCCTCGCCATTTCATTCCGGTGCAAATGCATACACGTTGCGATATGTTACTTATCGATTATTGTGTTGTTCGACGTTGAAGTGTGATGTAACCATCTGTGTTTCTTACGTCATGTGTCTTGCATCACTGTCTATTAAAATGTTGATGAATAGATTCGGATGCTTGATCTTTCGCGCAACATATTTGGTGGTGATGGTTGTATGCATCTTGCGAAATGTATAACAAAGGTGGAAGAATTGGTACTGGAAGATTGCAAGATCGGAGCAAGAGGGATGGAGTTATTATCCCAAGGAATAATGCAAAGAGATCATCCGGTAATTACTGCGTTGATATATTTTTCTTGGTTATTATTTTTATGTGGTTATGTTATGAAACGTAAAGTGCGCTTGTTCGGGCTCGGGAATGTGTCGCAGTGAATCAGGTGCGTGTTCGGACTGACTGCTTCACGATAATCACCTCCGTGCGATTGACGCAATGACAAAATTGAAAATAATGAGAATTGATAAAAACGAGTAAATATTTTGAGCAAGAAACCGAATCGTTGGTTTAATCCGATTCCGGTTCGAGGTTTTTTTCCGTTTTTGTTTAATTTTGAATGTGGTTTTGATCAATCGAAACGATGAAATGAACTAAACATCAATGAGAAAAGTTTATGATTTGCTTCGTAATAAAATCGTACCACCGGAGGTACGGGTACCACTGGTGGTACGGGCAAGCTTTTCAAGTGGTACGCGAAATATTTTCCAAAAATGCAAAAACAATTTGTTTTCACAAAATCCTCACAAAAACTTTTTGTATTTTACAACTGAAATAAGTTATATGAAAGCAGCTTAGCTAGAGCAGTGTTGTTCAAATACTGTGCCGTGAGATTTTGTCTGGTGTGCCGAGGGATATTATCCAATTTTAACTAATTGGTTTAAAAAACATTTTTTGAAAACAAATTGTTATCCTCAAACATGTGTCCAGTGATCCGCACAGTAACCATGTAATACTCTTCTATATCAGTAGGTGGCAGCAGGTAAGTAATTGCTTTGTAATTCGATCGAGACAAGAAAATTAGTGAATATGCGCATGGAGTTGGCCGAGTGGTTGGCGCATTGGGCTCCGAAGCTGGCTTCGCGGGTTCGATGCTCAACTAGGTCATTTCCATGATGCATGTACTTCACCACCACAAAAATCTCAAGCTGCAATTAAGTAGCTTGAAACAAAAAACAGAAAACTATTGAATAGTGATGCATGGATGCGTCAGGCAAGGTTACCACGCCTGGGGTTTTAACCTCAGATCTTGGATTTGCAGTGCGCTTCTAGGGTTTTGGTTTTTTTCACCGAAGATCTTGGGTTTTAAGAGAGCACTGCTAGTAGCACTTACTCAAAATGGAAGTTCAAAATCACAACAATAGGACGTCTGAGTTGGTGAAGACATGTTTTTTTTTTTGCTCTTTAGAGGTAATTTCAGTAGGAAGAAAACGTTTTGTTGTTATACTGGTGGCTTTGCGGCCCAGTCAATATTTTAGTCTGCAATGCGACCCGTTCAATAAAAAGGTTGTACATTCCTGACCCAGACTATTATTATGGAAAATGATCAGTGCAATCACTGACCGAGTCAGGATTTTACAATTGGAGGGTTGAGAATGACGTCACATTTGACCATACGTTGTATACCAATGGTTCTCAAACTGGGGACCGAGGTCCCCTGGGGTCCGCGAAGCAGTTTCAGGGAGACCACAAAGAAGTTGCGGATTTCTGATAAATCATCCCATTGATATGTGCTTGATTGGACATCTGCGGACGTGTTGACCTTTTTTAATTTTGTTTTTGTTTTTCGCTTGATTTTGAGTGAAAAATGGGACATCTGCGGACGTGACGACATATATTTTATATATTTTCTCTTCATTTGATTTTGCGCGGAAAACTGGACAACTGCGAACGCAGTGGAGTTGCCAGAATGTTTCACTGTCCCCCCTTTTTTTAACGAAGTCTAATCTGAAGTGTAATTAAAACATTCTTAAAAAAAACCATCAACTTTGTTTCAAAGCTCCCTCATCTTAACCACTGTTTCTTTAACGACAAATTTTTGCGAGATATGATTTTCGACGTAACTTTTCCACAAAAAGCGCTTGTTAAGCATTATTGCATCACACCCAATGTCGTCAAATGTTTAAGTGTAAAAGGTAAAGGTACGGGACCGCATTGCTAAGCACACATTGTGTTGGCCATTCTCAATTGGCAGCTCATTACAAATATCAATCCTGAATGATTGACCGCTGTTAGAGGACATACAAGACCAACAACAGACATCCACTTAACACTTCCGCTTGTGCCGAGCGCCTGGCGGGATGTGGTTTTGATCAATCGAAACGATGAAATGAACTAAAAATCAATAAAAAAAGTTTTTGATTTGCTTTGTAATAAAAACCCGCCCAGCAGAGACAATTGTGACGCGAAGCTGCATGATAAACATGGGACTAAAATGGTTTAAACATTTTAGTTTTGTATTGCTCTGCTTACACTGCTGATGATGACAGCTGATTCTATGTAGTCGAAACGTCCAGTTGTAAGAACTACTGCAGCCATATTTTTCCTCTTTAGACTATTTTCGTCCCATGATTCATAATTGTTATATTCCGAAATATTTATTGTTTTTTTTGTTGTTGTGTTTCCGACTGCTAAAAACTGGCAGCGCCAGGATTATATGGACTGATTTTTATTTTGCAATTTCTATTTGATTCTCCATCCTTTCCCTGATGCTGAGTAATTATAGCTTTATAAATGTTTGTTTGTCTCGGCCGAGTATCGAACTTAGTCTACCAACTGCGAACCGAACGCTCAAGCACTGAGCTAACCAGGCATCAGAAACACAAGGCTAGCTGCGACAAATCCACCGTCAGCTGTCCTGAGTAAACACTGCTCGGAAGCAAAGGTGTAATTCATTACTCAAGGAAAGTCTGGAAATTAACGAGGTCCGCAACTATTACGCAATAAATAATGACGTGTCAACGCATGAAAACCTGAAGCCAGGGTTCCAATACAACTAAAATAACAACTACTTAAAAATTTTGATTCATTCGAATAGCTTGTGATCTGACTGTCCGAAACATGGCGGTCGACGTTTGTGTTGGCTGGCCAGATTAAACTATGGCTAAAATGGGACGTTTTGACAGAAAAAACGGGACATTTTAAAAGAGAAAACGGCAAATTTTAAAAGAAAAAACGGAAAATTAAAACAAAAAAACAAACGCACAAGTGAAAGAACCGTGATCAACCATCTCTTATCGTACAAAACAGTCGAAAAGGAAAAGAGTTGAGCCAAGAGTGTATGATTGCAAGCAGTGGCGCATCCTAGGATTTCGTAATTGCTTAATCGTTATAACTTAGAAGTTAATCAGAAAAATCCTAGCGCTGCTGTGTAAATACAACTTTCGTCAACAAAGTGCTACAAATCAACAACGATAGAGTAACAATAGGAAGGACCGCCTTACCAAATTTCACTCTTATTTTCAACAACCCATGAAAGTGTTTCATTTTAAAGTTTCCACTGCATATCAATTTTATCAATCCTATTTGTCCGATGAAGCGATCTTTCGCAGCAAATTGCCATTTTTTAACCACGGACAAAACGAATCCGTAAAAAAAGACTGCCAACAAAAATCTGACAATGTGCACCTCCATTCCATGGTGTTAAAAAGCTGCAATAACTTTTAAACGGAGACGTTTTAGGATCTAAATCCAACGCCATCAGAAAATATGAATTTTTTAACCCAAAGCAAATAGTTAGGGTTTGTTGTCTCCATCGCAAAAGTATTTTTTTTTTTCTTTAATTCTCAGACAATCACGTTTTCACGCTAAATGCGAAAATAATGAAAAACGGGACATCTGAGAAAAAGTCGGGACGCTCAAAATCAGGTGAAAATACGAGACTGTCACGTTTAAAACGGGACGTCTGGTCACCCTACGTTTGTGTCAACTCATTATATTTTCAAAATGCATTCCCAAACACAGGTACAAACATAGGTTTCTATTCAGCTGAACTTCATCTTCTGGCTATAGTCACACTCGTTGATATTCTGTGTAAAGCGCTAAACTTAACCTTGAGTAGAACGTGATAAATTTTTCTCAAACACTAAAGACTCAAGTTAAGCATTTAATAAAAAGAGTCTATCGTGACTAAAAGCCTATTGAACTTGGGAACCTGGGCGCTCCCTAATTTGTTCTTTATGATTATGCAATAGTTTCAATTTTGACGTATTAACGAAAAACTTTTGTTTGTTAATAGCGTTTGTTACAATGATGTTGATAATAATTGCATTGATAACGATTAAAACAAAATCAACCCCAATTTCGTTTGATATATAAAAAAAACTCATCCCGACGAAGCCTCCACACGTTGGTATGGTAACACAAGTTTCATCGCACCGCCCACCTTTACCACTTGGTCACCTGAGCTGAAGTTTTTGATTTGCTTGAGATTTCAATTTTGTAATGCTCTGCTGACACTGCTGATGATGAGAGCTGATACTATGCTGTCGAAACGTCCAGTTGTAAAAATTACTGTGGCCTTTATTTTTCCTCCTTAGACTATTTTCGTCCCATAATAATTATTGCTGTATTTCGAAATATTTATCGGTTCTTTTTGTTGTGTTTCTGACTGCTAAGGACTGGTAGCGCCAGGAATATCTGAGCTGATGTTTTGTTTCACCATTTCTGTTTCATTTTTCATTAATCCTGGCGCCAAGGGGGGGGGGGGCTAGCCTCCCAGATTGACATGCTTGGCCCCCCTTCAACAAGCTTTATCATTTAAAAACAGCAGTTTATATGCTTAATTCCAAACTTTGGCCCCTCTAAGTCGACTGCTCTGGCGCAGGCTTTGTTCTCCATCCTACCTCTGATGCCGAGTAATTACTGTTTCATTGAACTTTTGTTTGTCTCGGCCAAGTATCGAACTTGGTCTACCAACGGCGAGTCGAACGCTCAAACACTGAGCCAACCACGGCTGCGAACTCGAACTCGCTTGAACTCGATCGTTTTTGCCGAAATCGAACTTGAACTCGAAAAAGAAATAATTTTCAACTCAAACTTGAACTCGAACTCGAAAAAATAACAATCGAGTTCGAGTTCACTGATTGAGCGCTTTAACTTTATTGATTCAAATCTCTCAAAACAAAGTTTAGCGTACTTTTGATATTTTTGTTATACTGTTGATTGAATGATTGCAAATTTGCATATTTTGGTACCGATACTGCACTGGCATTTCATTTTGCGTTGTTTCATCGAAGCTTATTTGTTGCATCATAAACGGTGTTCCGAGAGATTAAAATGCAGCTGCACTGCTGGAACTTACAGTTACCTGTTGTTTGTGCGGTGCAGCAATCTCTGTTCCAACTGTTACTAAGTGGGTCAGGGGCGGATCCAAATGGGGTACCTTTTTCAACGATGCTTTTGATGAATGCAGTTTTTCCATAATTTCGAACCTCTTCGACAACAATAATTCCTGCGCTTTATACCGGTACGCAGAAATCGAAAACGTGCAAAAAATTGCATCATACCGGTATTTGGAGAAGACTTCCAAATTAAGGGCAAAATGTTCAAATACAATTTGCCCTAAAACTTGTTCAAGAAGCACTAAAATGCCATCATCGAATGCAAACTTTCAAATATTTTCCGGGAGGGCATGCCCCGGGACCCGCCCTATAACCGTTACTGTCCTCATTTTGCCTCAAACTAACTCAGCCGGAAAATCTACGCTCAAAAATGTCAAACTTTGGTGCCCTCCGCTTAAAAAAACTCTGCTTACGTTCCTGGCTTGAAAACTTTAATATTTTAAAAAGCTTAAACGCCCTTTCTTGGATCCAAACGTCTTTGTAATTAGCTAACGATCAAACTAAATCAAAACTGCATCCCCCCGCCAAAATGTTCTGGATCCGCTCCTGATCAGGGTGTGTTTGTTAGGGATATTTTGAACAAGGCTGTGAATTCGAACTTGAACTCGAACTATATATACATTTATAACGAACTCAAATTTGAACTCGAACTCAAATTTGAACTCGAAAAATAAAATTCCTTGAACTCGAACTTGCAAATGTTTCTTCAACTCGAACTCGTTTAAAAATCGATCGAGTTCGCAGCCCTGGAGCCAACCAGGGATCAAAAACACAAGACTCGCATCATCAACAAATCCACCGTCTGCTGTTCGCACTAAACATTGCTCGCGAGCAAAGAAGTAATTCATTTCTCAAGGAAAGTCTGGAAATTAATAAGGATGTGCCGGGTACCGGATATATATCCGGTATTATCCGCCTCTTTTTCAGGCACCCGGCCGAATAGTGCTTCACGATCTGCGCGAAACCGGATAGTTTTTAAGTTCACGAATATTGTGTAAAGCAGACTCGGTAAAAACAAAATTTACCTTTTCGATCTACAATGTGAAAAAGTTTGGTGCAAATTTGAAAACTCTAATTTTGTTTAGACTCTGTACAAAAAGTAAAGCCGAGTCCAAACCTTAGTTTACGTTGGTAATTTTTTACATCAAGTGGATTTAAATTTAGTTGACAAGTTATTTTTTCGTTTGGCCCTGTGAGTTTAGTCATCAGAAAATCCACGTCAATGGTGTAGTAGCAAGGCAGAAATTAATCGGCTTCAAACCGAGACGTTATTAGTTCGATGACCACCATGGTTATCTCATCCGCAAAGAGCATGCAAGTTATTCACGTTTAAATGCCTGTCTTCTGTCCTATAATTTTCGCGTTCGTGTTTTGTTCAAAATATAAAAAAACAAATGCAATGAGCGGCCGACATAGGTGCCAATTTTTTCTCGAAGGCCAACAGCAAGAAGAGAGAATTTTTATAGAAACTTTGTTTTCTACGTTTAATAAACGACATTGAAGGTACCAGTAGCGTTGTAATTGATGTGCTTCTGCTTTTAAATGTTGTGCAATTTTGTAACGTTGCAAGTTGAAGCCTTTAATTTGACGTCCTTAGTTCATCAATTGGCTGTTTGTGTTAAAACTTTGACGCAGTTTACTCATCATTGCAGATTTACCGCAGGATCGATTATTTGCAGTAACTTTATGGTATTTATAAACTATAAACCTTACGGTTATTAGCAGCTCTGGTGATAGCGCAAAACATAATGATAATGCAAACTTGCCATTTACCGACCGCTTAGCGAAGGGGTTAAACACATATCGCTCTACTGTAGGTCTGGTAGGCTCGCCACTGTTGCGACGTTTTTTTCCGGGTTCGAAATTGTGCTGCACAGACGCAGTAATGGGCTCCGCCACTCGTTACATGCTTCGACGTAATACCGAGAGTATAATGACGATTTAATCTGGTTTGAAGTTTGCTTTCGATGGGTATCACAAATTGCTCACAAGCACAAAGCCGCAAACATTCACACAATGTGTGGTAATTGTCAACTCGATTGCTTTACTCGTAAAATCACGCCGCTGACGCAGGCCACACGCTTGATAGTTTCCTTTTCGTTTTATACATAGCATGAGCGCAAAATTTCGTCAAAACAATGCTAAGATTTAGCGCTGTTACATTTTGAAAGTGTTTAAGGCACTTTGCAACGCGCATGCAGTCAACTTTTAACAAATTAATGCAAACACTCCGGAGGCCAGGCATAAGTTATGTCTACCTATTCGGTATTAGACCGGAGGAAGCACTGCTCCTGGTCCCGCCGATTCAACGCCTATAGTGGCCGACCGACTTGTCGTCCGATTTTCGGCACACTGTTGACCAAAATTCACACTTTTAACACAATTCTTCTTACTCAAAATATAACCCAGCGTTGAAAACGTGTGGCTGCACCAACGCAGTACTGTATAGTGAATCGGAGTTGAATCAGAAGCGATCAACTAGATGGTCGTTGTATCAACTGAGCTCCTGCCGCTCGACCAGGTCGCCGATTCGGCCAACTTAGAGTAATAACGTCCATTTTCAATAACGCAATGGGTTTGAAAGTTTCCTGTGTGTCGCATGATCTCATGCAATGGTTTCATGGTTTAGAACTAAAAATGACTACGTCACATTTCATCGAGTTTGAGATTTCACCCAAAATGCATTTTGTTTTGAATTCTTAACAACACGAGCTAGATATTTTTTGAAAAAGAAACTGCCGAAGTCCCGTTTCCAGAGATTGCGTTTCCTCAGTAAGTAACGTTTGTTGGACCAGAAATGCTCAAGTCCAAATCAGCCAATCAACATCGCCCAATGGTGTGACTCAGCAGCAGTTTGTGCTTAGTCATTAAGAAATTTAACACAAGTTAGGGAGATGAGATTGTTGCACAAATGCGCTACTGGATCTATGATTTCTAGTTATGGGGGCAACGTGTAGCAGCTGAGTAGTCAGTTCAAGTTTATTACAAACATGTGGTGCATGGTGCAGTAGAGGTGTCTCCGGATTTCGGGTCCTCAGCATTTAAATACAATGCTGGCATTGATGGAAAATGCTCCATTGAAGGTTCTTATCATCAAAATTAGCATAAAACTGTCCTGGCAAGTCCAGATATAAGCGGAAACGGGGTTTCAGGGCACCACTACCTCGAAGTCCCACGATAAGTGATCTCTAAACTAAAATATAGTGTTAAAGTTATTAAGTTTGTCGCTGGTGCCTTCATCAAAATGTGGGTTTATCGATTATTGTTACTTATCGATTATTGTGTTGTATTTTATTATGTTACTTACCGATTATTGTGTTGTTCGACGTTGAATTGTGATGTAACCATTTGTGTTTTACACGTCATGTGTCTTGCATCACTGTCTACTAAAATATTGATGAATAGATTCGGACGCTTGATCTTTCGTACAACAAATTTGGTGATGATGGTTGCAAGCATCTTGCGAAATGTATAACAAAGGTGAAGGAATTGGTACTCAATGGTTGCGAGATCGGAGCAAGACGGATGGAGTTATTATCCCAAGGAATAATGCAAAGAGATCATCCTGTAATTACTGCGTTGATATATTTTTCTTGGTTAATTCTTTTATGTGGTTATGTTATGAAACGTAAAGTGCGCTTGTTCGGGCTCGGGAATGTGTTGCAGTGATTCAGGTGCGTGTTCGGACTGACTGCTTCACGATAATCACCTCCGTGCAATTGACGCAATGACAAAATTGAAAATAATGAAAATTGATAAAAACGAGTAAATGTTTTGAGCAAGAAATCAAATCGTTGGTTTAATCCGAATCCGGTTCGAGGTTTTTTTCCGTTTTTGTTTAATTTTGAATGTGGTTTTGATCAATCGAAACGATGAAATGAACTAAAAATCAATGAGAAAAGTTTATGATTTGCTTCGTGATAAAATCGTACCACCGGAGGTACGCGTACCACTGGTGGTACGGGCAAGCTTTTCAAGTGGTACGCGAGATATTTTCCAAACATGCAAAAACAATTTGTTTTCACAGAATCCTCACAAAAACTTTTTGTATTTTACAACTGAAATAAGTTATATGAAAGCAGCTTAGAAAGAGCAGTGTTGTTCAACTACTGTGCCGTGAACTTTTTTCTGGTGTGCCGAGGGATATTATCCAATTTTAACTAATTGGTTTAAAAAACATTTTTTGAAAACAAATTGTTATCCACAAATATGTGTCTAGTGGTCCGCACAGTAACCATGTAATACTCTTCTATATCAGTAGGTGGCAGCAGGTAAGTAATTGCTTTGTAATTCGATCGAGACAAGAAAATTAGTGAATATGCGCATGGAGTTGGCCGAGTGGTTGGCGCATTGGGCTCCGAAGCTGGCTTCGCGGGTTCGATGCTCAACTAGGTCATTTCCATGATGCATGTACTTCACCACCACAAAAATCTCAAGCTGCAATTAAGTAGCTTGAAATAAAAAACAGAAAACTATTGAATAGTGATGCATGGATGCGTCAGGCAAGGCTACCACGCCTGAGGTTTTAACTCCAGATCTTGAGTTTGCAGTGCGCTTCTAGGGTTTTGGTTTTTTTCACTGAAGATCTTGGGTTTAAGAGAGCACTGCTAGCAGCACTTATTCAAAATGGAAGTTCGAAATCACAACTACAGGACGTCTGAGTTGGTGAAGACTTGTTTTTTTTTTTGTTCTTCACCGATAATTTTAGGAAGAAAACGTTTTGTTGTTATACTGGTGGCTTTGCGGCCCAGTCAATATTTTAGTTTGCAATGCGACCCGTTCAATAAAAAGGTTGTACATTCCTGACCCAGACTATTATTAATATGGAAAATGATCAGTGCAATCACTGACCGAGTCAGGATTTTGCAATGGGAGGGTTGAGAATGACGTCACATTTGACCAAACGTTGTATACCAATGGTTCTCAAACTGATGACCGCGGTCTCCTAGGGTCCGCGAAGCAGTTTCAAGGGGACCACAAACAGGTTGCGGATTTCTGATAAATCATCCCATTGATATGTGCTTGATTGGACATCTGCAGACGTGTTGACCTTTTTTAATTTTATTTTTGTTTTTCGCTTGATTTTGCGTGAAAAATGAGACATCTGCGGACGTGACGACATTTATTTTAAATCTTTTCTCTTTATTTGATTTTGCGCGGAAAACTGGACAACTGCGGACGCAGTGGCGTTGCCAGGATGTTTCACTGTCCCCCCTTTTTTTAACGAAGTCTAATCTGAAGTGTAATTAAAACATTCTTATAAAAAACCATCAGCTTTGTTTCAAAGCTCCCTCATTTTAACCACTGTTTCTTTAACGACTAATTTTTGCGCGATATGATTTTCGACGTAACTTTTCCACAAAAAGCTCTTGTTAAGCATTATTGCATCACACCCAATGTCATCAAATGTTTAAGTGTAAAAGGTAAAGGCACGGGACCGCAGTGGCTAAGCACATATTGTGTTGGTCATTCTCAATTGGCAGCTCATTACAAATATCAATCCTGAATGATTGACCGACGTTAGAGGACATACATAACCAACAACAGACATCCACTTAACACTTCCGCTTGTGCCGAACGCCTGGCGGGATGTGGTTTTGATCAATCGAAACGATGAAATGAACTAAAAATCAATGAAAAAAGGTTTTGATTTGCGTTGTAATAAAAACCCGCCCAGCAGAGACAATTGTGACGCGAGGCTGCATGATAAACATGGGACTAAAATGGTTTAAAAATTTTAGTTTTGTATTGCTCTGCTTACACTGCTGATGATGACAGCTGATTCTATGTTGTCGAAAAGTCCAGTTGTAAGAACTACTGCAGCCATATTTTTATTCTTTAGACTATTTTCGTTCCATGATTCATAATTGTTATATTCCGAAATATTTATTGTTTTTTTTGTTGTGTTTCCGACTGCTAAAAACTGGCAGCGCCAGGATTATAAGGACTGATTTATATTTTACAATTTCTATTTTATTCTCCATCCTTTCTCTGATGCTGAGTAATTATAGCTTTATAAATGTATGTTTGTCTCGGCCGAGTATCGAACTTGGTCTACCAACTGCGAACCGAACGCTCAAACACTGAGCCAACCACGGCTGCGAACTCGAACTCGCTTGAACTCGATCGTTTTTGCCGAAATCGAACTTGAACTCGAAAAAGAAATAATTTTCAACTCAAACTTGAACTCGAACTCGAAAAAATAACAATCGAGTTCGAGTTCACTGATTGAGCGCTTTAACTTTATTGATTCAAATCTCTCAAAACAAAGTTAAGCGTTCTTTTGATATTTTTGCTATACTGTAGATCGAATGATTTCAAATTTGCATATTTTGGTACCGATACTGCACTGGCATTTCATTTTGCGTTGTTTCATCGAAGCTTATTTGTTGCATCATAAACGGTGTTCCGAGAGATTAAAATGCAGCTGCCCTGCAGGAACTTACAGTTACCTGTTGTTTGTGCGGTGCTGCAATCTCTGCTCCAACTGTTACTAAGTGGGTCAGGGGTGGATCCAAATGGGGGATCTTTTTCAACGATGCTTTTGATGAATGCAGTTTTTCCATAATTTCGAACCTCTTCGACAACAATAATTCTTGCGCTTTATACCGGTACACAGAAATCGAAAACGTGCAAAAAAATTGCACCATACCGGTATTTGGAGAAGACCTCCAAATTAAGGGCAAAATGTTCACATACCATTTGCCCTAAAACTTGATGCAAACTTTCAAATATTTTCCGGGAGGGCATATCCCGGGACCCGCCCTATAACCGTTACTGTCCTCATTTTGCCTCAAACTAACTCAGCCGGAAAATCTACGCTCAAAAATGTCAAACTTTGGTGCCCTCCGCTTAAAAAACTCTGGTTACGTTCCTGGCACGAAAACCTTAATATTTTGAAAAGCTTAAACGCCCTTTCTCGGATCCAAACGTCTTTGTAATTAGCTAACGATCAAACTAAATCAAAACTGCATCCCCCCACCAAAATGTTCAGGATCCGCTCCTGATCAGGGTGTGTTTGTTTAGGGGTATTTTGAACAGGGCTGTGAACTCGAATTTGAACTCGAACTCGATCATTTATGCCGAACTCAAATTTGAACTCGAAAAATAAAAATCCTTGAACTCGAACTTGCAAATGTGTCTTCAACTTGAACTCGGTTAAAAATCGATCGAGTTCGCAGCCCTGGATCCAACCAGGGATCAAAAACACAAGACTCGCAACATCAACAAATCCACCGTCTGCTGTTCCCACTAAACACTGCTCGCGAGCAAAGAAGTAATTCATTACTCAAGAAAAGTCTGGAAATTAATAGGGATGTGCCGGGTACCGGATATATATCCGGTATTATCCGGCGCTTTTTGAGGTATCCAGTATCCGGCCGAATAGTGCTTCGCTATCCGGCCCGATACCGGATAGTTTTTACGTTCACGAAAATTGTGTAGAGCAGACTCGGTAAAAATAATGTTTACTTTTTGGAACTACAATGTGAAAAAGTTTGGTGCAAATTTGAAAACTGTAATTTCGTTTAGACTCTGTACAAAAAATAGAACCGAGTCCAAATCGTAAACTACGTTGGTAATTTTTTACATCAAGTGGATTTAAATTTAGTTTGCCAGTTTTTACTTTCGTTTGGCGTGCTTCTGCTTTCAAATGTTGTGCGGTTTTGTAACGTTATAAGTTGAAGGCTTTAATTCAACGTCCTTAGTTCATCAATTGGCTGTTTGTGTTAAAACTTCGACGTAATTTACCCATCATTGCAGATTTACCGCAGGATCGATTATTTGCAGTAACTTTATGGTATTTATAAACTATAAACCTTACGGTTATTAGCAGCTCTGATGATAGCGCAAAACATAATGAAAATGCAAACTTGCCATTTTCCGACCGCTTAGCGAAGGGGTTAAACACATATCGCTCTACTGTAGGTGTGGTGGGCTAGCCACTGTTGCAACGTTTTTTCCGGGTTCGTAATTGTGTTGCACGAGCGCAGAAATGGGCTCCGCCACTCGTTACATGCTTCGGCGTAATATCCCGAGTATAATGACGATTTGATCTGGTTTGAAGTTTGCTTTCAATGGGTATCACAAATTGCTCACAAGCACAAAACCGCAAACATCAACACAATGTGTGGTAATTGTCAACTCGATTGCTTTACTCGTAAAATCACGCCGCTGACGCAGGCCACACGCTTGATAGTTTCCTTCTCGCTTTATACGTAGCATGAGCGCAAAATTTCGTCAAAACAATGCTAAGATTTAGCGCAGTTACATTTTGAAACTGTTTTAGCTACTTTGCAATGCGCATGCAGTCAACTTTAAATAAATTAATGCAAACACTCCGGAGGCCAGACATAAGCTATGTCTCCCTCTTCGGTATTGGACCGGAGGAAGCACTGCTCCTGGTCCCGCCGATTCAACGCCTATAGTGGCCGACCGACTTGTCGTCCGATTTTCGGCACGCTCTTGACCAAAATTCACACTTTTAACACAATTCTTCTTACTCAAAATATAACCCAGCGTTGAAAATGTGTGGCTGCACCAACGCAGTACTGTATAGTGAATCGGGGTTGAATCAAAAGCGATCAGCAAGATGGTCATTGTATCAACTGAGCTCCTGCCGCTCGACCAGGTCGCCGATTCGGCCAACTTACAGTAATAAAGTCCATTTTCAATGACGCTATGCGTTTGAAAGTTTCCTGTGTGTCGCATGATCTCATGCAATAGTTTCATGGTTTAGAACTAAAAATGACTAAGTCACAGTTTATCGAATTTGAGATTTCACCCAAAATGCATTTTGTTTTAAATTCTCAACAACACGTGCTAGATAGTTTTTGAAAAAGAAACTGCCGAAGTCCCTTTTCCAGAGATTGCGTTTCCTCAGAGATTAACGCTTGTTGGACTAGAAATGCTCAAATACGAATCAGCCAATCAAGATCGCCCAATAGTGTGACTCAGCAGCAGTTTGTGCTTAGTCATTAAGAAATTTAACACAAGTTAGGGAGATGAGATTGTTGCACAAATGCGCTACTGGATCCATGATTTCTAGTTATGGGGGCAAAGTGTAGCAGCTGAGTAGTGAGTTCAAGTTTATTACAAACACGTGGTGCATGGTGTAGTAGAGGTGTCTCCGGATTTCGAGTCCTCAGCATTTAAAAACAATGCTGGCATTGATGGCAAACGCTCCATTGAAGGTTCCTATCATCAAAATTAGCATAAAACTGTCCTGGCAAGGCCATATATAAGCGGAAACGGGAGTTCCAGGGCCCCCACTACCTCGAAGTCCCACGATAAGTGATCTCTAAACTAAAACAAAGTGTTAAAGTCTTTAAGTTTGTCATTGGTACCTTGAAACAAAATGTGGGTTTTGGAGACTCTTCCTTCACATCCGACCCTGCCTCCTCGTCCTTGCTTGTTTCCAACCGTAGAAATGATGCTGGCAAGCAGTTACGTGAAAACAAAATGCTGTTTGAGATATCCATGAAATATGCGCTGTCACTTTGAACTGCAAGTAACTAAGTTTTTGGCTAAAAATGACCAAGTTCACAGCTTGGAACAAAAATGACCAAGTCCAAAAGTTTATTTGTTTATTAAATTATTTTTATAAATGTTGATCGAACAATTATTGTCGAAAATATCTTTCCTGTAACCAGTACCAATAACAAAAACATGTTAAAACATAATAAATGTAATTGCGCAGTATTTAAATCTTCATTCA
Source organism: Trididemnum miniatum (assembly GCA_964006365.1). Lineage (NCBI taxonomy): Eukaryota > Metazoa > Chordata > Ascidiacea > Aplousobranchia > Didemnidae > Trididemnum > Trididemnum miniatum. The sequence goes on along the minus strand of OZ023245.1, from coordinate 21,934,489 downwards.
AAAACTTTAAATGATTCTAGTTCCAAACTGTTATTTTGCGACTTAGTCATTTTTAGTTCCAAAAATCTAAACCCCTCAATTGCAAATGGCCACAGTTTTAGGGTAAATGCTGGCAGTTATAGTTGATGAATTACAGTGAGATGCAGGAAATTCAAAATCATCATCGAATCGACGTAACATCACTATAAGTTTGAAATAAATGAAAACAAACAAATCGAAAACTGACCAAATGTTAATCCTGCTATAGTTTTGATTTTGACGTGTCAAGAAATAATTTTGTTTATTAATAGTGTTTATTACAATGATGTTAATAGTTGTAATGATAACGATTGAAACATGGTGAGGTGTGGCTGCTATTCAATATCACGGGTTCGATTCCTCGCCATTTCATTCCGGTGTAAATGCATACACGTTGCGATGTGTTACTTATCGATTATTGTGTTGTTCGACGTTGAAGTGTGATGTAACCATGTGTGTTTATTACGTCATGTGACATGCATCACTGTCTACTAAAATGTTGATGAATAGATTCGGAAGCTTATTCTTTCGGGTAACGAATTTGGTGATGATGGTTGTATCCATCTTGCGAAATGTATAACAAAGGTGGAGGAATTGGGACTCTCTTGGTGCGGGATCGGAGCAAGACGGATGGAGATATTATCCCAAGGAATAATGCAAAGAGATCATCCGGTAATTACTGCGTTGATATATTTTTCTTGGTTATTATTTTTATGTGGTTGTGTTATGAAACGTACCACTGGTGGTACGCGGAAGCTTTTCAAGTGTTACGCGAGATGTTTTCCAAAAACGCAAAAACGATTTGTTTTCACGGAATCCTCAACAAAACTTTTTGTATTTTACAACTGAAATATGTTGCATGAAAATAGGTTAGCTGGAGCAGGGCTTCCCAAACTGCAGGTCGCGACCCCGCGAGGGGTCGCGTAACAAGCTTCAGGGGTCGCACGAAGTATACAAATTTTCCGCAAAGTATTGCGTATTCCGTATTTATACTGTTGTACTTTTTAGACTTGAAATTGGTGCATTTGCGCGAGCATTATTCTTAACCTAGCTGTCGATTGTGGCCTATCTTTAGGCTAGTAGAAATAGTGAGGCAGCGGATAAATGTTGCTACGTTCTTATCTAGTGACTCAGCTGTAGGTTTATGCATGAACTGTTTTGTTTCGTCACTTTGGCATCACATGGCACAAGTGGATGCGTCTTTTGGTTTTTACGGGCATTAACGAATAATGACCCACGGCTGGATTTGCTTTGTAGAAAAAAGCAATCGCACCCATCACAATATAAATGTGCTTGCTTTTTTGTTTTTACTAGGCTACTTAAGTGCAAATAAGTAGGCATCAGAATCAGAAATTATTTATTTGTCGCCAAGACAAAAACGGGCATGCAACACACACATAAAAAAAAGCACAACATTAGAGAACTTGTTGCGACAGAGGGACAGCTAAAGACTTCTCGGTCATCGAGTCAAGCAGCCACCCTAGATCTAGAAAGGTTCGTAGATATTAAAAACTGAATTTTAAAAATAAATAGATCATAAGTTTTGTAACTGTTGTGAGTCACACAGTGTGACAACCTAGAAATGAATAACGTACAGAAACTAACGATAGGATGCAGCAAGGTGTTGTTTGTATTTAGTTTTGAATGCTTTAAAAGAAGAGGATTTGATTTTATGTGCAATAAAGTTCCAGATTTAATTGCATTGAGTGACGGTAGCTTGTTATCGGTTTACGCCTTTCAATAATCACCGGTATCGAATCGTATATTTCGCACTGTTTGTCATTTAATTTAACCGTGAAGGGTCGCGAAAAATTTTAGTACATTAAAAGGGGTCGCGAGTTAAAAATTTTGGGAAGCCCTGAGCTAGAGCAGTGTATTTCAACTACTGTGCCGTGAGAATTTGTCTGGTGTGCCGTGGGATATTATCCAATTTTACCTAATTGGTTTAAAAAACATTTTTTGAAAACAAATTGTTATCCGCAAATATGTGTCCAGTGATCCGCACAGTAACCATGTAATACTCTTCTATATCAGTAGGTGGCAGCAGGTAGCAAATTGCTTTGTAATTCGAGACAAAAAAATTAGTGAATATGCGCATGGAGTTGGCCGAGTGGTTGGTGCATTGGGCTCCGAAGCTGGTTTCGCGGCTTCGATGCTCAACTTGGTCATCTCCATGATGCATGTATTTCACTACCTCAAACATCCTAAGCTGCAATATATGGCTTGGAATCAAAAAAAAATTTTTTTTTTTAGTAGTAGTGCATGGATGCGTCAGGCAAGCCTACCACGCCGGGGGATTTAACCCCAGATCTTGGGTTTGCAGTGTGTTTCTGTGGTTTTGGGTTTTTTCAGTAAAGATCTTGGGTTTAAAGAGAGCATGGCTGTACTAGCACTTACTCAAAATAGTAGTTCGAAATCACAACAACAGAACGTCTGAGCTGGTGAAGACCTGTTTTTTCGCTCTTCATCGATAATTTTAGTAGAAAGAAGACGTTTTGTTGTTACACTGGTGGCTTTGTGGTCCAGTCAATAATTTAGTCTGCGATGCGGCCCGTTCAATGAACAGGTTGTACATTCCTGACCCAGACTATCAAAAAACTCAGATCTTTATTATACTCGCCGTATTACGCCGAAGCGTGTAACGAGTTGCGGGGCCCATCTCCGCGACTTAGCGCCTGGCAACACAGCTCCGAAGAAACGTCACAACGGCGGCGAGTCGTTGGCGACACTGTGTAGATTTAACCGGCCCGTGAATCGAACCCCAGACCTCCTGCACCGATAGCGTGCGCTTAGGAACTGGGCTAACGGCTGGTCAGATTATTATTATGGAAAATGATCAGTGCAACCACTAACCGAGCCAGGATTTTGCAATGGGAGGGTTGAGAATGACGTCACATTTGACCATACTTTGTATACCAATGGTTCTCAAACTGGGGACCTGGGTCCACTTGGGGTCCGCGAAGCAGTTTCAAGGGGACCACAAAGAAGTTGCGGATTTCTGATAAATCATCCCATTGAATTGTGCCTAAATGGACATCTGCGGACGTGATAACCTTTTTCTTTTTGCTTTTCATTTGATTTTGCGTGAAAAATTGGACAACTGTGGACGCAGTGCCGTAGCCATGGGAGGCCACCGGGGCACTGCTTCTCCCCCCCCCCCCCCCCCTTTTTAGACGAAGACTAATCTGAAGTGTAATTAAAACATTCTTATAAAATGCCATCAACTTTGTTTCAAAGCTCCTTCATCTAAACCAATTTTTCATTGACGACTAATTTTTGCGCAATTTGATTTTCGACATTAACTTCTCCACAAAAAGCGCTTGTTACGCATTATTGCATCATACCCAATGTGACCAAATATTTAAGTGTAAAAAGCAAACGTACGGGACGGCGGATGCTAAGCACACATTGTGTTGGCCATTCTCAATTGGCGGCCCATTACAAATATCAATCCTGAATGATTGACCGCTGTTAGAGGACATACAAGACGAACAACAGACATACCCTTAACACTTCCGGTTGTGCCGAGCGCCTGGCGGGAAGCTGCGAATACTACTTTTACAGTCTTTAGTATGACCCGACCGGGAATAAAACCCCAGTCTCCCGGCTATGAAGCAGACGCTTCTACCCAATGCACCAAACACTGGTATGTTTGAGTGTAAGTATGAAAAAACAAAATTGTATCGCAAAAAGACAATCGAATATGGAGAGCAAAAGGAACGATTGTTCAATTGGAAATTATTTTATAAAGAATAGGGGCTTGTTCGTTGCATTTGTTTTTTGTTGGTCAATGTGTTTCTTGTTGGTGCATACCATACGGTGAGAAAATCGTTGGGTTTTCCTAATTATATAATGGCATGCAGAAGGCATGTTGATTGGTTTTAGATAAGCGATTAGCGAACTTAAGGATTGCCTGCTTCGGTCTGCAGTAAACAATTAACTCCTTATTTATTCGCAAGCAAAATAAATAGCAATAACTTGAGGCAAAAATTGAAATACGGGAAGCAGAGCCGTGGCTTAGGAAGCCAAGCATTTGTCAGGGGAGGAGGGGATGGGGCAAAATTTAAAGTTAGGCACAAAAGCCGCTGTCTTCAAACGAGTAAACTTGTTGATTGAGGGGTGAAGAATGTCAATTTAGAGGAGGAGCAGGCTCCCTGCCCTCCCCCTTCCCCGTTTGGCGTCGGCCCTGACGGGACGACAGCGTGAGCCTAACGCCATGGCCTGAGCAGATCATTTTTTGAAGTTCTTGGCCTATTGTGATTTATTTTGGCCCCCCCCTAAATATTTCGCTGGCTAAGCCCCTGTGCAGGCGTGACGACTTTTATTTTTAATGTTTGCTCTTCGCTGGATTGTGCGTGGAAAAATGAACGTCTGCGGACGTGACCACTTTTTTTGCTTTTCCCTTACTTTTGCGTAAAAAATGGGACATCTGCGATCGTGATGACCTTCCTTTTGTATCTTTGCTCTTCACTTGATTTTGCGTGGAAATTTATGCTTAATAATAAAGGAACGTGAGTGATAGAAAACATCTTTGGGAACCGCAAAGTCGAAATTTGAAAAATGTTTGAGACCCACTGTTGTATACAGAAACGGATCCAAAAAGTTTTGGTGGGGGGGGTGATGTAATTTTGAATTAGGTTGAATGGTTAATAGATGCAAAGACGTTTAGACCCGGAAACGTACGTGATTAAGCCGGTTGAAAATGTTTCAAGTCACAAGCGTATTCACACTTTTTTCAGGGAGGAGGCACCAATTTTCGTCACTTTTTCAAGCGTGTTTTTATTTGGCAGAGTTAATTTTAGGCACCTTAGATATCTAAAAACGACTTTAGAGGGATCCCGGGGCATGCTCCCCCAGAACATTTTTGAAAATTTGCATACCGCAATGGCCGTTTTAATGCTTTCTGAACAACTTTTAAGGAAAGTTTGTCATATTTTTGGCCCCTAACTTTGAGTGCTTCACCAATGATTCATTTTGTTCGCATAGGTTCGATTTTATGCGTGCTTAATGGGTCCATGGGATATTGTTATGAAGAGGTTGAAAATCATGAAAAAGTCTCATTCGTCCAAAACATTGTTGTAAATGGCTGGTCGAGGGATTGCACGCGCAGCATACCCCATTCTCCCCCGTTGTAAGTTATAATAACAAAAGATGGCTTCAAATTGAAGAGAGGTGTTTTAAACTTATAGATATACCGAAGAGTTAAGGCTCGATTGTTGTAAGGAAGTCAAAGAAATGCTTTCTGGCATGGTAAAACGATATACAAATGTTAGCGATTTAGTTCTTTGTTGAGCTACAGTACGTAGATCATTTTTGCTTGAAATCGTTCAGCTTTTTTTTACGGAAGGTCTGAGGGGCCGAGAGCAGTTGCGTGTACAGAAGCGGCACTGTCCTGCCAATTCAATTGCGTTATTGTTTCATTAAGCATAACGGCAAAGAACAAAATTTAGAAAACAACGCTACGTAATTCTTGTTATTATAACAATTACAAAAACAGATTATGACAAAGTAAATAGCACTTCGCAATAAATCTCAGAAAAAGAACTTAGTATGACGTCGTTTAAGGCTCAATGGGAAGGGGTTGTAAACAAACGGTCGACCGGGCCTGTAAGTAATCGTTCAACCTGCAAGTCAACCGGCGTAGATTTTGAGTTTTACTGGTCGGGTCGAAACAATTCTGACCAGTTCCATCTCTGAGTCGTGGGCTCGTAGTGAGATGGAACCAAGTGTTACGAATCACCACCGCAATGGCGGCGAGTACGTATCTGGTGCTAAAGCGGAGCGCTATTAGCCTTCACTGCTGTCCAAACTTACTCAACTTCAAAACAAACTTGGTTTATTTTTCTTCCGGAGAGTTAAAGCTTCACAAATAAAATCAGCAGTAAAAAATATCTGAAGTTTTCCACGGTAAAAAGATAAAATTCAAGATGCTTGCTCTGTGACTAGTAACGTATATAAAAAAAAACGCTTGCCAGTGACACACAGTATTCTTCTAAGGTGCAAGAGATATATACAAGTTTACAGGCGAAATAAAAAGACGTGATTACGGTTGTAGTTGATTAGGCACGAGGTGTTACTGTGAGAAAATTAGAGCATCACGTGATAGCCCTATTACTTAAAAACTTCAATACGAGTGACATTTCATTTTGCGCAGTATTATACAAGGAGATCGAATCCCTGTTAAGTAGCGCTATAAAAATAGTTCTTGACAATATATGAATGCCAGTGCTGACCATAGCGGCCCCTTTGAAACGGAACACAAAGTGAAGATTCAAACAAAATTCAAACATAGCAGCACCAAGGCATAATTCATTTCATAAAAGTGGATTAAAGCTTCATATCGTATATATTTGGCGACAATTCATTAAACACCATATTTCGTAATCAAGTTCACAGAGGTAAAACATAAAATCGTCAAACAATGTAAAAACATCAAACACAGTTAAAGTGGTGCAATCTTTGCGAGATCGCGCAAAACATATTCAAGCTCCCCTGAGCCAGAACGTTTAAGGACAGCTATTGTTGCTCTACGAACAATTTCTTTTCCCTTACGAAACTGAGGATGTACACAGTGTATGCGCCCCAAACGATACGAACCCCGCTTAGATATATCATCAGCATCCCCAATGAGAACAAGTTGACCTGGTTCAAGGTTAGCACGAGTAACTCGCCATTTAGAACGGCCCTGCAAGGTCGGCAGATATCCCTTAATCCAACTAAGCCAGAACTTATGTGCCAAAGTGGAATTGTACAAATAATCCCGCCTAAGATCTCCCCGATCATGAAATGCACTAATGGGAGTGTACGGGGCAAGCTGTTGACCCAGGAATGACGAGGGAGTGATGGGTGCCAGATCATTAGGTTTATCGCTAAGGGCAGTGAGGGGGCGATCATTAACGATGCGCACAGCGTCGGAAACGAATGTTTGCAGCTCAATCAACGAAGGCTCACGACGCGCCTCACCCATAACACGACCTAAAGAACTTTTAAAAAGTTTAACCATACTCTCCCAACTTCCACCTTGACTAGGCGAGTAGGGAGGGATTCTTACCCAATTAATATTACGCTTACGAACAGAGCAGGTAAATTCAGAAGAGTCCAACAACGAGGGAAGTTTGTCCGCTGCAGCACAAAAGGTTGACCCATTATCGGAGTACAAAGTATCTACAGGCCCGCGAAGGTTTGTAAAGCGAGCAAAGGCAAGTAAAAAATTGTTTAAGTCCAGGCCTATAACAAGTTCAACGTGTATTGCGCGTGTGCACAAACAGGTAAAAAGCAGGCCCCACGCCTTACAATGACTACGATTTTGCCGATAAATCAGGGGGCCTAAAAAATCACATCCACAAAATTTAAAGGGCTTATTAGTAGCAGAAACGCGGCACACGGGCAAGTCAGACATCAATTGTCGGATAGGGGTGGCTTTGCGTATAGCACATTTTCCACACTCAGCAATGTAACGTTTGGCACTCGAGATCCCATAAATGACCCAAAACCGCTGACGAGTTCTCATTAAAGTGTAAGCGGGCCCAGCGTGACCTGCAAGCGAGTGTTCATGAAGGACAATTAACCTTGTCAAGGGATGTCTACTAGGAAGTATCAAGGGATGTTTAGCATCAAGCGGAAGATCTGCATTTTCTAAACGTCCTTCAACACGTAACAACGAGTCAGTATCAACGCAAGGTCGCAAACTGCGCAAAGTTTTCATTTCTGCAATGCGCTGCATTTGCTCTACATCCGTAGCTTTATCACTTAATTGTTTCAAAATCAACTCAAAAGCGTCAGGTGAATTCTTTTTCAACATATCAATGGCAGCTCCAAAATAACGCCTTTGCACATATTTTACTATATCAAGAAGAGCCTTATCTAGAAATGTAGCGTCAAGTTTGACTTTATGAAAGGTGAGCTTCTTTACTTTAGACACGAAATACTGCTTAAAGGCAATGAGATATCCCACACGTTTTTTCAACGCATAAAGATCAGGAGAAGCGTCAATCAACTTATCTAGACACATCTTACCTTTGTCAAAACCCAACTCGGAAGTTATATTAGTTTTGCGAACAACAACGGAAGGATCAACAGGACGCGATTCGATTCCTGTCTGCAACAAAAAGCTAGGCCCTCCCAGCCAGAGCTCAAAACAACCTGACCGTTTAAAACTGTTTTTCCGAGTGCCAACGTCAGCTGGATTAAGTGATGCGTGAACATAATTCCACGCGTCAGCAGAAGCTACAAGATGGATCTTACTAATGCGCCGTTTTACGAAGCGTGGAAGGTGAAGGTCGGGATTCACTATCCACTTCAGCACCACCTGCGAATCAGTCCAGAGATGAATGCTACAAGAAAGATGATCTAGCGACTTAGAGACAGCCAACATCAGCTCTGAACACAACTTAGCAGCCTCTAGCTCCTTTCGGGAAATAACCCAGCTCTGCTGATTAGACAAGACAAGTCTAGACTTTCCTTGAATAAAAGCCACGCTAGATTGATCCCCAACCACGCGTCTCAAATATACCACACACGAAAACGCATAATCTGAGGCATCACAAAACCCATGCAGTTGGTACCGCGCATGGGAGTTGCACTCGCTCAACTCTTCACCCGCAAAACAATAACGAGGAATAGAAATATCATTAATAAATTCAACAGAGTCTATCCAAGATTTCCAGTCGCTTTTAATATCGCCTGGGAGTTCATCATCCCAATCAAAACCAGACGAAGAAACTGCCTGAAGAATTAATTTACCTCTTAGAAGCCCGGGAGCAAGTATACCCAAAGGATCAAACTGACCAGCGAGCATACGCATCATTTCACGTCTGCTAGAAACTTCAGTTAACTTTCTATTGCAACACACTCGCAAAACATCACTCTCAGCCTCCCACACCAAACCCAAAGCCTTACAATCCGGCAAAGGATGTGAGCCAAGGTCAATCTCACGAATGTTAGAACCAAGATCGCACTGAGGAATGTTAGTCAGAATCGATTTAGAAACACTATTGGCTAACCATTTCCGCAATTTAAAGCCTCTGCTTTCAAACAAACTCATTGCTTCTCGAGACACCACTTCAAGATCAGCTAATGAGTCCGAAGACAATAGTAAGTCGTCCATATACCGATTACTTTCAATCGCCGACAAAGTCAACGAACTAGCATCTGTAGGATTTTCGGTTATCAATCGATTTATAGCAAACAAAGCGATGAAAGGGCTGGAATTAATCCCCCAAACGTGCCTTGTAAAACGGAAAATCTGTATTTTTCCACCATCAATGTCATTATCACTATACCAAACCAATCTAAACAAATCTTGTTGATGCTCAGGCATAGCAATTTGGAAAAAGCACTTACTTAGGTCAGCCATACAAGCAAATTTTCCCAATCGGAAACGCGTTAAGACCTCAACCAAATTACTCAACATGTTTTCACCCGAAAGAACAGCATCATTAATGGACCAACCATTACATCTAGCTGCACCATCAAACACAACGCGAGGCTTATCCTGCTTAGTTACGAAGAAAGGTAGATACCAGCTTCGACTATCAAACGAATCCTCCCCAACAGGAACAAGCCAACCGGCGCTAGTAAGTTCTTGAAAAGTGCTAATTAAAGTGCGCTTCAACTCAGGATTTTTTAGAGCACTCCGACGCAACGACACTGTACGATCACAAGCGTTAACAAAGTTATTCGACAACCTTTTAACAATATCCATTTTTAACGGAACTGGAATTTCATAGCGACCATTTATCACTTTAACATTTGATTCCACCAAATCACGAGTTAAGTCATCAGTTTTAGACGGTTGGATGACCTCGTCAGCCAACTCATGACTTCGTAGGTTTTCTTTCAAAACAACAATTTCCTTTTTTAGTCGATCACAATCACACGCGTCACAACAATCCAAAAGATCTTTACTTCGAACCAACGATTGTTCCTTACCTTGATCGACACTAGTAACGACGTCAACCTCACACACATCAGAAATTTCACCAACCTCAGCTCTTCTGCTCTGACAAAGATTAGACCGAGATCCCACCTGACGACCACCGCTGGCAATCGGACCAAGTCTGGTTAACACGAAATTAGGATCATCAGGTGTCAGGCCCTCTCGTTCTTCTAGAACCGTGAGCAACAATTTATCGCTCTGTCCAATAAGAACATCAATACTTTTACGGTAGGGAATGGTGGGAATTTCGACGCCATTAAAATGTTCAAGACCTGTTGTGTTCACAAAATGAGGTAAAATGTTAGCATCGTCGGTGAAATCTGGTACAACCAAAGCATTTGTAATTTTAAAAGCTTCACCGGTAGAAAGAGATTCAACTTGAAACTCTGTAGTTCCATGACTAGAAATCGTCTGTTCGGCTAACGTACGAATAGCAGTGGCTTGATCGTGATCAGTGCTGAGCCCGAGTTCATCTCTCAAGCTTTTTGAGATTAGCGTTGCCTGAGACGCAGTATCATGCTGCGCATACGCAAAGGTAGCTTTACCGGTGTCGGGGTTTACGACCTTCACAGCACTGGTGCGCAACAGTACCGCGTTGCATCCTGGCTTAACCATTCTCGTCACTACTTCGTTTTTCTCAACCGAGTCCAGCCCATTACAATCAGCCGGAGATTGAACGTCATGACCACTTTCTGTCTCAGCGGCCCCGAGGTCAACAGAACTTGACCGTGCGTAGTAGTCATGCAAAACATCTGCATGCTTGATATTAAAGTTCGGCCCACACTTCCTGCATTTTGACCTAAAGGAACAGTTGCGGACAACGTGACCCGTGGAAAGACAGTTTAGGCACCTGGCAGCTTCTATTATTATTCGGCGCTGTCTTTCTATTGAAAGCTCTTTAAATCTGTCACAATTCGCAATATAATGCTTAACGCCTGGTTCGTTGCAGACAAAGCAAGCAGGAGGCGGTTTGTTATTAGTAGGACGTCCGAAGCTGCTAAGTGACTTTGTAGTTGACGCAGGTTCTTTTTTGTGAGGTAACTCTTGCGTTTCGTTATTCGTTTTAACAGTCACTTGCCTTACCCGGACCTGGTTATAGCGCCCATTGTTGAGTTCACGAGTTTTTTCTTTCTCATCAGATTTAAAAAATGTTTGAGCATAATCTGACGTCATGACTTCGAGCTCATGTACGATAAAATTACGCAGAGAATCGAAGCCAGGTTGGTTCAAGTTAAGTCCCATCTTTGCCAAATAGTCAAGATAACGTCGTTTAAGAACCCCGGGTAGGCGATTCGCTGTGTCCAAAAGTAACTGCCCTGAAAGCTTCCCAACTTCGTCATGGGCATAAGCGAATATCTCTAGAGTGTTCAAGTCTTCATTAAAGGCCTTAAGTGAAGCCACATTAAATATCACCTTGGGACCGTAACGAACATCCATGATTTTAGGTTCTGACGTAAGGCCTCCCGACACGCCATACCTTTGGCGTAGACGGTCCAGCGCTTTTTCGATACGCTGTGACGTCGACATGTTTTTCATGGGAGCTAAGAATAGGTTAACCATTTCTCGGGGTTGACCGACGCAGGAAGCTCTCAATACTTCGAGACGTCGCTCGTCGTAAGGGCTTTCGGCCATAAGTTTTCGAATTTGGTTTTCGAAAAACACGAAGGCTATATTTTTACCATCGTAACTAATTTGACTGGCTAAATTAATAAATTCGTTTCTTCCTTGGCGATCTAAATAGGTTTTTAATGTAGATTCACCCACATCATTCTGCGCAGGAAACACGGGCACATTATTACCAGACGGTGTTAATGGTATAGGAGCACTCTCTCGAAAGGTCTCTTTAGCATTAGGTTGAACTTGTTCTACGCTCTGAGTGGGGTGAGGTGCAGATCCCATGTTAACGGGCCAAAAGTTAAAATCTGGGGACCCATCGCCGATTTCACCCTGGCGCATTTCTCTAAAGGTTTGCATATCAAGATGGCGTTCAGCAGTTACAAGCAAGCCCTCCACTCGCTGCGAGGAAGAAGCTGAACGACGCCCGCGAGAAACCGCTACCGAGCCACACTCTGAAAGTGTAAGAAGTTTCTCCTCTGCGTCGAGTCTGGCCTCCTCAATGCAACGCCGGGCTTCCGCCTGAGCTTGTGCCGCTTGTGCCTGCGCCTGTGCTTGAGCCGCTTGAGCCTGCGCCTGTGCCAAAGCAAGTTTGTGATTAGCCTCAAGTTCAGCACGTTTAAGCTCTAGTTTAATTTGACGTGCGGCGAGCCCACTAGATGTAATGCTAATCCCATCAGTCACTTGAGAGACACTGTCGGCGGGGTTAAGTTCAGCTACACCTTGATCGCAGTTTAAATGTTTAGCAACTTTCTTGGAAGCGCAAACAAGGAAATGTTGCTTAACGTTTTGGTGAAGTTTAGTGCAATTCTCGAACTGGTCAGCCACTTGTTCGACCAGTTCAACAACGAGTTCTGAATCAGTTACTTCATCAGTTGCCCTTTTAAATTGATTATACGCGGACTGAATATTGATGAGGGTTTCAGAACATTCGCTGAATTGCTGCTGCGACTTACATTCGTTTGCTGTTTCGCAAAAACGCCTCATGCGCACCACTAATTGCCGCTTAGAGGTAAGAAGTTTCCGGAATTTGTTCAAGTTAGAGGGTGCAGATTGACTGGTATGGGGTCCCATTTGAGTATCAGGTCCCGGTATTTTCCCTCCCGTATCATCACCAATCAACCCCGTGGCAACATCTACGCTACCCTTTTCTGTAGGTACATGCGACATAATTAAAAGCAATAATAAAAACAGTTAAGTAGCAAATATTTAAACAAAACAAAATAATAAAGTAAAAACCTCTCCAGTGAAGTCCAGGAGTAGTTCCAGCGTACCCGAAGTCTGCACGTTCACGCAGTCCCACGTTCCCGATCCTTCCAGCGAAGTTGAGAAGTATTCTAGCGTACTCGAAGTCTCCAACGTACCGCACTACGCAGTTCCACGATGCCGATCCCAGGAACAAGACCACTGCTGGAATCCAATCGAAACTCGAAGTGTTGGAAGACAAGAATTAAATCGCAGTCGAACAGTAATTGTAAGTTCCAACGCGAAGAGAATGTCAGTCGTCGAGGTGGGAATTTCCTGCCGTAACGATTATAAGGAACTCAAGGAAGTGTCCAAGCAGTAGAATTCGTGAAGTTTAAGGATGGAAGGGTGTTGTTGTTTCCTCAACAGTACCGTCGAAGTGTGGTTGTCAGTCCGAAGTATACCGCCACGGGTAAATAAGTTCACTGGGTCTATGTAACGCCAATGCTGAAGTAAATCTGACAATCCACAAGTTCTACAAAACTGTTCCAATCCAAACAAAATCAACAAAGTTAATAGCTTTCTTTGAACTTGAGAAGAGTTTCCTTTGAAAGTATCTGACAATTCGGAATGCTTTCTTGACGGTTTCCTGGCAATAGTCTTCAGATATTTTTCTTTATGTTACGAATCACCACCGCAATGGCGGCGAGTACGTATCTGGTGCTAAAGCGGAGCGCTATTAGCCTTCACTGCTGTCCAAACTTACTCAACTTCAAAACAAACTTGGTTTATTTTTCTTCCGGAGAGTTAAAGCTTCACAAATAAAATCAGCAGTAAAAAATATCTGAAGTTTTCCACGGTAAAAAGATAAAATTCAAGATGCTTGCTCTGTGACTAGTAACGTATATAAAAAAAAACGCTTGCCAGTGACACACAGTATTCTTCTAAGGTGCAAGAGATATATACAAGTTTACAGGCGAAATAAAAAGACGTGATTACGGTTGTAGTTGATTAGGCACGAGGTGTTACTGTGAGAAAATTAGAGCATCACGTGATAGCCCTATTACTTAAAAACTTCAATACGAGTGACATTTCATTTTGCGCAGTATTATACAAGGAGATCGAATCCCTGTTAAGTAGCGCTATAAAAATAGTTCTTGACAATATATGAATGCCAGTGCTGACCACCAAGATCATTCATGGCTTGAATATTCAGGAAAGTTAGGCGCTGCTGTTTGCTTTGTTTGTGCACTTTTCAATTCTGAGATAAGACCTGCAGCAATACGACTGACGTAGGTCTATTACGTACGCTACGTCGAACGTAGCCTTGTTTGATCTTTTTCCGTGTGCACAGGCCGGGCACTGATAACCGAACGACCTGGCCTGGTGGCCACTTCGTTTTTGAAAAAGCTGTCTCAACAACAGTAAAAGTGCGGATGGAGTGCAAGAAGTTTGTTGCTTTGTCTTGGTGTGATGTCAAAACGAAGACACACCCAACCCGTGTTCGTGTCATAAGCAACGGTAGGCCTACACCTGGGCTCTTACGAAGTAATAGCAAGCAGTCTTAGTTTTGTTTTCTAAAGTCATTTTAGATTTCTGCTGCGGTGCCCGTAATCGATTCTCATCCAATAGGACGAAGTGGTACAGATAGCAAACCTGCAGTGATTTTTGGCTGCATCACTTTGTCTCCAGGAACTTCAAAGTTTTATTTGTTACCGTAATCAGGCGGTATGCGACACAAATCGAAACAGCTTAATCACAAAGTGTTTTTTATTGTTTTGCGCTGCTTTGCCATTTAACGAACGAACTTTAGAAGGGAATTGAGCGAAGTGTTATTTTAAGCAATAAATAAACGAAAATTATTTAAAAACTGAGGCTTAAAAAGTATCGCATGTCCTCTTTTCGGCAATCATTTCGTTGATGTATTTGCCTCTGCCCTCTGCGGCCCATTGTCAAATAAAATTATCGTAATAAATAGGCGTATAGTTATTTTGTGCATTTTTTTTCTTTTGTTGATTTCGTATCTATTTTGTAATGTTTTCCTCTAACACAGACATGAGCAAACTACGGCCCGCGGGCCAAATTCGGCCCACCTGTGTTTTTATTCTGGCCCGCCGCACTTACACAAACTTAAATTCCTACCGTGAATTGAGCGAAAAACCTTTTTTTTTTTTTCATTGGAGATCATGGATGGCAGTGATTTTCAAATAAATAAGCCTCAACGGCGCAAATTCAAAACCATGGTTAGGAAAAGAAATATTTTGCCCACAAAGCAGAGGTTGATCGTGTGATGATTTTACTTTGGCGGATCTAAATGCTGGATATACTGCTGGTAAGCAAAATCAGTCAATAATTTAAAACTTTATTCTAAAATCGATTTCGACCCATGTGGGTCATCCTCAGTTAACCTGCACAATAAAACAAACGCTCAATCAATCTAAGGCTCGAGAACTGTAGCTAAAAAAAACTAAACCCGTAATGGTATATGCACAAACTAAGCTTTGAATAAAACCGTTCTATAAACACGTAATGGGCATGCACAAACTAAACTTTGAATAAAACCGTGTGTTATTCAAAGTTTAGTTTGTAACAGTTCTCGAGCCTTGGATTGATTGAGCGTTTGTTTTATTGTGCAGATTAACTGAGGATGACTTGTTTTCCAATCAGCGTGCCCCCCCCGGCTTCAACAGTTTTTCCAAACCTGGCCCTTCGAGTAAAGAGCTTGCCCACCCCTGCTTTAACATTTAGTAGCGTACCATTGCACGAGTTGATTGGAAGTTGTCACTGTTTATTGCCAATATTAAGAAGTTTTTCGATTTACTCAAATTTGCTGTTTGGGGGTTATTGTGGGCCTACCATATGCCATCTGCATAAATTTTGGATGAAGCCTTGAGCTGAAAAGTTTGCTCATTCGTGGCCTAACGGAACGTGTACAACCGCGCATTATTAGTCCATTACGCGACCAAATAAGCGTAACCACCAACCACTCACTCGTTGCTATATCAGTAGCTTATCTGTATCACATTCAGAAATTTGGTTGGTGACGTCGTAGATAAAGACGTCACACTTTGCTCCCACTACATATTTTCTGCGGGCACCACTGAATCTAGGTGTTTTGAGCCTCAAAAGTCGTTGAGCCATAAATGGGGCGAAGCCCACTCGACATTTTCCTTTGAGCACAAGCAGTCATTTCGTTCTACCCAAGATGTTTTCCATCTTTTTACACTCCAATCCTTTATTGCAGCGCGACAGCTAGCATATGGGATTGAAATGAAAGGTTCAGGCCCCAAGCAGTTTAATGCTGATCCTGATTTAGCCAAAATATCGGCCTTGTTATTACCCTAGATGCCAGTGTGACCCGGTGTCCAGGCAATAGTGAAGTCATTGTCTTTACCCAACGCATTCAGGTTTTGATGCACGTTAATACTGCTGAGTAAGATTTCACAATATTATTTTGGATAGCCAGAATTGCTGCTTGGCTTTTCACTAAAGTTAATATTTTTTCATTTCCAATTCTTTCCATGATCAGTGTCTTCGCTGCTTCAGCTGTAGCAAAGACTTCTGCCTGGAAGACAGTACTATATTCTCCCAGATGGAGAAAAAACATTGTAATGTAGCTCGGTAACAGATTTTGCTCGAGCGAAGTTTTAGGAACAGTTACAACTCTTGTTCCTAATAGCAAACCATCCTTACGCTTTTTATATGTAACTTTGACCATCTTTCTGATTAAATTTTCAAGTTTTATTTGTATATCGTCATTGTTTTTTTGGTATAGGAACCCATCCTAATATAACATTGATGTTTTCCGTCTCATAAAGTCTCAAATTGAATACGCTTGTAACCTGCTTAAGTTTTTCTGCCAGTCCAAGTACGTATTCTCTTTTTTTACATGTTATGTCGATGCTTCTCGATTTCATTTCCGCCAAACCTACCAGTTTTAAGAAAGGAAAGTTATGTCTTTCAACATCTCTAGCACTTCAAATCTCTTCATATTGTCTTTCGTTCTAACATTTAAACAGTTCGGTTTTTCTAACTGTGGCAAGCTCGTGCTCCTGCCAAAGTTGTACGCGGACAAATTTTCTCGGCCCGAACCCCACACCCACTGTCCGAACCCGATAAACAATGAAAAGCCCGATTTTGGACCGAAATAATGTAGTGTGCAAATACAGGCCTACAGGTTATTCTATGCTGCTCTATACCATTATTGCAAAAAAATATATATATATATATATTTCAAACGAGAGCTTGCTACAGAATACAAATTCAGATAAAAAATGCAGTAAAAGTATTTAAAATAATGATGCAAAATATTTTGCATTGACGTGTTGAATATCAGCGCTAAAAAACCGAAGTAATTTAAAAATCACGGCCCGAACCCGACCGGAGTCCAACTCTGGCTCTTGCCACAGAAGCAAACGCAAGAGAGACGCTGTTCATGATACGTCCGCCTCGCAGCCGTACATAAAGTCAGTCTGAAAATTAACGAGGTCCGCAACTATTATTGCACAATAAGATATGACATGTCAACGCATGAAAACCTAAAACCATGGTTCAAATCCAACTAAGACAATAAATACTTAACAATTTTCATTCATTTGAACAGCTTGTGACCTGACTGTCCGAAACATGTCGGTCAACCTTTGTGTCAACTCATTTTATTTCTTGAAATCATTCCCAAACACAGGAGCACGTACAGGTTTTCATCCAGTTCAACCATATGTATCGAGACTATGGTTGAACTTCATCTTCTACCTACAGTCACGTTGATATTTTGTGTAAATCTCTAAACTTTATAACCTTGACTAATGATAAAGTTTTAACGAAAAATGAACACTCAAGCTAAGCATTTAAACTGCTAACACGATGAAACTGGCCACTGTTTCAGAGTAAATGCTGGCAGTTATAGTTGATGAATTACAGTGAGATGCAGGAAATTCAAAATCATCATTGAATCAAGGTAACGTCATAATAAGTTTAAAATAAATAAAAACAAACAAACCAAAAACTGTCCAAATGTTAATCCTGCAAT
Organism: Trididemnum miniatum; assembly: GCA_964006365.1. Classification (NCBI taxonomy): domain Eukaryota; kingdom Metazoa; phylum Chordata; class Ascidiacea; order Aplousobranchia; family Didemnidae; genus Trididemnum; species Trididemnum miniatum. The sequence goes on along the minus strand of OZ023245.1, from coordinate 21,916,706 downwards.
AGTTTCAATTATGACGTACTAAGAAATAATTTTGTTTATTAATAGCGTTTATGACAATGATGTTGATAGTTGTAATGATAACGATTGAAACATAGTGAGGTGTGGCTGCTATTCAATATCACGGGTTCGATTCCTCGCCTTTTCATTCCGATGTAAGCACATACACGTTGCGATATGTTACTTATCGATTATTGTGTTGTTTGTCAATAAATTGTGATGTAACCATCCATGTTTATTACGTCATTTTTCGAGGGGCGCATCCAGGGGGGGATGTGGGGGATGCATCCCCCCCACCAGCCATTTTCAACAATGCTTTAGATAAATAAAGTTTTTCTATAATTTCGAACCTTTTCATAACCATGGGTGCAAATCCATAGAGGGATGTATCCCCCCAATAATCCGGCAGCATCCCCCTTAATATTTTCGTATACCAAAACTGGGCATCAGCAAACGTGATGACCTTTGTTTTGGTTTTCACTTCATTTTGCGCAAAAAATTGGACGTCCGCAGACGTGTCAATTTTGCTAAATCAACCCCCCCAATATTGAAAAAATGGTCGATTTTGCTAAATCATCTCCCCCAATGCTCAACATAGATTTGCACTCCTGTTCATAACAATAAACCTTAGTCGCCTTAAGCACGCATAATCGAAATTGTGCTTACAAAATGCATCATATTTGATGAAGCACTCAAAGTTAGAGGCCAAAAATATAAACAAGCTTTGTCTGAAAATTGTTTGAAAAGCGCTAAAATGACCATTACAGTATGCAAACTTTCAAAAACTTTCCGGGGTAGCATACCCCCGGACCGCCCTTAAGTCGTTTTTGTTACTTAAGCTGCTTAAAATTAACTCTGCCGGGAAAAAACTGCGCTTGAAAAAGTGACGAAATTTGGTGCCCTCTCCCTGAAAAAAATTCTGAATACGCCCCTGACATAAAACATTTTGAAAGGGCTTATTTACGCCCGTTTCCGGGTCTAAATGTCTTTGTATTTAGTTTACATTCAATCTAATTTAAAATCACATTTCCCCCCCTCCACCAAAACTTTCTGGATCCGCCCCTGCATTTCTCTTGCATCTTTGTCTACTAAAATGTTGATGTATAGATTCGGAAGCTTGATCTTAGAGGCAACTACTTTGGTGATGATCACTAGCGTTGCAAGGGTTTTTCAATAAGAGGGGTTGAGAATGACGTCACATTTGATTACACGTTGTACACAGAAGCGGATGCAGAAAGTTTTGGTGGGGGGGATGTACCTTTGAATTAGTTTGAATGTTAACTAAATGCAAAGACGTTTAGACCCGGAAACGGGCGAAAATCAACCTTTTGAAAATGTTTCATGTCAGGGGCGTATTCACAATTTTTTTAGGGAGGAGGCACCAAGTTTTGTCACAGTTTCAAGTGTATAGTTTTTTTCGGCTGATTGAATTTTAAGCAACTTAAGTACCAAAAACGACTTTAGAGGTGTTCGGGGGAATGCTACCCCTGAAAATTTTTGAAAGTTTGCATACTGCAATAGCAATTTTAGTGTTTTTTAATCAGTTTTTAGGGGAAGTTTGTCATATTTTTGGCCCTTAACTTTGAGTGCTTCACCAATGATGCATTTTGTTCCCACAGGTTCGATTATGCGTGCTTAAGGCGACCAAGGCATATATTGTATGAAGAGGTTCGAAATTATATAATTTTTTATTCATCCGGAACGTAGTTGAAAATGGCTGTTGGGGAAATGCATACGTACACACTCCACATCCCCCCTTGGATCCGCCCCTGGTTGTATAGTAACAAAAAATAGCTTCAATTTTAAGAGATATGCTTTTAACAAAAAAATGCGAAGGCAGTTAAGGCTCGATTGTTGCAAGGAAGTCAAAGGAATGCTTTCTGGTGAAACTGCATGGTAAAACGATATTCAAATGTTAGCAATTTAGTTCTTTTCTGAGCTGCAGTACGTAGATCATTTTTGCTTGAAATCGTTCAGCTTTTTTTTTTTACGGAAGGTCTGAGGGGCCGAGAGCAGTTGCGTGTACAGGAGCAGCACTGCCCTGCTAATAGAATTGCGTCATTGCTACATAAGATAACGGCAAAGAACAAGATTCAGAAAACAACGCTACGTAATTCTTGTTATTATCAAATCAAATCAAAATCAAATCTTCATTATACTCGCCGCATTACGCCGAAGCGTGTAACGAGTTGCGGGGCCCATCTCCGCGGCTTAGCGCTTGGGCTACACAGCTCCGAAGAAACGTCGCAACGGTGGCGAGTCGTTGGCGACACTGTGCCGATTTGACCGGCCCGGGAATCGAACCCCAGACCTCCCGCACCGAAAGCGTGCGCTTTGCAACTGAGCTAACGGCCGGTTTTCTTGTTATTATGACAATTACAAAACCTGATTATTATTATCAATGACAAAGACAAAGTATCTAGCACTTTAATTGACAAAGTATCTAGCACTTTGAAAAAAATATCAGAAACAGAAGTAAGTATGACGTCATTTGAGGCTCAATGGGAGGGTTGTAACCTTTTTTCTCTAGTTTCGATCGAAGTTGTTAGTTTTGAAGTTTTCAATTGAAGTTGTAAGTTTGTAACCTTTCTGGTTACGCTTATTCGCAGTACCACCATTTTTTTTATCCACGAGCACGGAGCAGCCACTGCAGCAGAGGCCCCTATATTTTATTATTTTGTTTGATAATTTGGTTCTGTAACAGCATAAACGAACTTGCAGTAAAACGTAGAACTGGTGTTATGTTTGAATTAAAGTCGTTTAACACTTTGGTGAATAACTCAGTTATAAATTTAAAGCGAATGAAGACTCTCATATTTGTCTGGATTATTTGTAACATTGTCTACTTCTGTCGTTCAGATTCGCAATATTATTCACTAAGTGAGTGAGTTAATGCAATAAATGTTGAAACTTGAGACCAGCTAAAATTTCCGCTTCATTGTAACGAATCAGTTCTGTTTGCGATGCGTTTGGTCTTTCTTTCATATTTCGCTTCTGCGATATAAACTGATAAAAGTTGCAGTCTGCTATGTTTGTTTAACATTTTGTTTCTTTATTGCAGCTCACTTTCCTTGGTCTTCGTGGGAACAGGTTCGGTGACGAAGGCGCCGAGTATTTAAAATTGTGTCTTCACAAAATACAAAAACTTAATGTTGAAGGTTGCGACATTTCACCTGATGTTGTTCGATTTCTTCAAAATATCTCAGCAGAATGTGAAGTGATTGGAAATCGGTGATGGCCATGGTAGATGTTATTGTTTTCTGTTCATAACCCAGCATGTATTGCTCATTCATACTCGTAATATACAGTACTTGTTGTTTTGTAAATACTGTAATTGAAAGTGAATAAACACATCTCGATACAATGATTATGTCGTCACAGTCCCAACGTCAGACGTATACGTTAATAGCCAACTAACTGAGGTTTCGCATGGAACTAACACCTCAGCAGCGTTCTAAAAGATATTTATGCGCTGTTCGAGTTAGCGGCCACCCGAAATACAGCGAATGCGATTCGCTCCAGCCGTGAATCGAACCCATCACTCAGAAGCTTTAGAAATTTGCGGTGATCTATTTTAATAGCGGATGATCTATATAGGATACAATCGCTATTTTCGTGATTAAAAACTCACTGAGTGTCAAGCACTTATTATATACCGGTACACATTACACAACCAATCAGTTATGGTCATCGCATTTTCATGAAATTGGTATCTTGTTAGTAATTTTTCGTAAAGTGTCTTCCCAACGGCGCCACAAGCGAGCTTGTCGGTTGTTTTTCTGTCCCTATAGGTTAACTGCTAGGTAGGAAAACTGAACTTGTTTACCTCGTCGGTTTGACCCGACTCGGAATCAAGCCAGTGCCGTCTCCACAGCTAATCAAGTGGAGGGGCACCAGCCGAAAGTGAGGGGGCACTAACAAATGATTAGTGTGGTTTCAACTTCTTGCAATTGGGATGGTTCTGCACTTCACCTTACCCGGTTTTGGTTAGGCTTGCACAGTGCACATTGCTTTGAATGAATAGCAAACACCGAACTCTTAGTTATAACTAGGACAAGGTCCGGAAAATTTTAATGCGGAGGATTCAGTTCTCAATTTGGTGGAATGTTAACCAAGGACAAAGACGTTAGACGTTTAGCAGACCCGGAAAAAGGCGCAAAATGAGCTCTTTGAAAATGTTTCATGTTAAGAGCATATTCAGAATTTTCAAGGGGGTACAAAAATGTTAACATTTCTTAAACGTAGTTTTTTGCGGCAGGGTTAATTTGAAGCAAATTGAGGAACAAATATGGTTCTAGGAGGGCCCGGTGCCTGCTCCTATAGAATTTTTTTTGAAAGTTAAGATACTGTTATGGCCATTAAATGCTTTTTGAATAATTTTTAACCGCAAATTTTGTTAAATTTTTTTGCTCCTAACTCTGAGTTTCTCACCAAATTTGATGCATTTTGTTCGCATGTTTTGATTTGTGCGCGCTTGAGGTTTAAGGATCATTCTAGCCAGAGAGGTTCGAAATTGTGGAAAAATTGTATTCATTAAAAGTATTGTTGAAAATGGCTGGTGGAAGTGAGGATGCATCCGTCCAGGATAATAACTTATGATTCAAAAACTCTGAGTAAGTAAACTAACTTTAGCCAACAGTGATCTGTGATTTATAGCACATGAAATTTGTTTATTCAATGAAACGAAACTAACAGAACATGAATTCCACTAATTTACAACAACTTTTCGCTTTTGGGAGTTTTTGTGTAAACTTATTCTGATTTTGGTCAAACCTCTGCTCTAGCTTCACCAAACCCCCGATGGGGTTCGGTCAAACCCAGTTTAAGAACCACTGCTTTAAAACGAATATTTTTACAAAAAAAAAACACTGAAGCACGAAAATAATAGCGACGTCAAACTAAGAACAGTTCAATGATACATCAACTAGGCTGGTGGTGACAGTCTATCTAGACTTTGGTGTCTCTGTGGAAAAATTATAAGATTTAGACAGCCCAAAGTTGTTAAGACTGACCCTAATGAAATCGTTACATAATTGCATTCACTTCGCTAGATCTTTACAAAATCATATGCTTGTGCAACACTGATATAAAAACCAATGGTTTCGAATTAAGTTTTTCAGTTTATATCTGCTACTAGGTACCGGTATTAATGTTAACTGACTTTGCACTTCGTACGATAAATAATTAAACCGATCAGATAGCCCAATGGGATAGAGCGTCTGCTTCTGGATTGGTATACTTGGGGTTCGATTCCAAGTCGGGTCAAACCAATGACTTAATAATTGGTATTCACAGCTTTCCTACTTGACGTTCAGCATCAAAGGGACCGTGTGGAGAAATCCGGCAAGTTTACTTGTTGTGTGGTTGGGAAGGACCCATCTTGGTGTGGTAGACAGATGGCAGGCAACTCCTAAGCGAGCTTGTACAGCGCTTTGATCGCTTTCTCTTGATAGAAGGATAAATAAGCCAATAATAATAACAATAACAACTGAGGTTATTTTCAAATTATATTGAACAGAAAAGTCAACAGTAATTGAGGGAGACTGTGAAGCGAACTTGCGCTCTTCAAGTCAGCAGCCACCCGTAATATACTGTCAAATGCGATCGGCTTCAGCCGCAAATCGAACCCGTCGCGTAGGATCTGTCACCTGCGCGCGGTACCACTTTAGGCCATGTCGCTGACATAGGAGAAATAGTGGCGAAATAAAGATTATTCATAATGTTCAACTTTCTTTAACGCTGGATGTCGCAATTGGCAAAGTAATGAAAGGTATTAAAGAGGTAATTTTTTACCTATTTCGGATCGTATGATTTTTTCTTGCAATCACTGTAGCATGCCAAAAGTGTTCTTTGGAGGCGCGATGTTTGAAAAAAACTCTTTTATTTTCAGTAGCATGCTTCCAACTACGACAGCCGTGACGTGTAAAAGTTGATTCACAGCGCAATCCTCGAGATTCAGAATCAAAATTGCGGCAAGGATTACCAAAACTCGGATCTAACTTTACAGAATTTTCCAATCAGTTCTATCTTTGATACCACGCAACATTAAGGCATCTTTACCTGGCCCCAAGCTTGCTACAGGATAAAAACGCAGTGTAACTTGCTTCGGGCCATCATCACCCAAATCATCAGCATCAGCAGAATTTCGTTTGCTCAAACACAGGGCCGAATTGATGGAAGGGCTATGAGGCTAGAGCCCCAGGCATGGGCGGGCCATGTAAAAAGGTTAAATCGCATCCTCTACAAAAGAAAAAATCGGCTGCTGACGTCATAATCAGATCAGAAAAAACTTAGGACCCCGAAATATTGGCTCCAGGACCCCCAAAATTTTAGTATGCCCCCCGGTCAAAAACCTACTTTAACCAAAAGTAGGAAGAACAAATATATTTTATCTCAGGGCGAGAAATAATGTAGTAGCTTACTCGTACGGTGCAAGCATGGAGATAGTTGAGTGCGATCAAGAAGCTGCAAAGTGACGTAATGTCTTCTCGTCGAAACAGCCGCCCGCCCAAAACTGATTTTACAGTTTACAAAAAAAGAGAATTATTGCTTAGATCAGACACATATGCTTCAAATGCAATCAACGATAGTTCTAGTTATAATGAAATATTAGAATACAATACAGATTTGTCAGACCATTGATGAATTACAAAAGATTTGTAGCTTGCTGTGAAATTTATCAACGAAAGTTTCCTATTTGATTGGGAATCGAGTTCCATAGTTTAGCCCCACTGAATACTGTATAATAGATCGTAGTAGAAGGGCGGTTGGATCATGATTGATTAGGAAGTCGTTAAAGTTTGATCTTCTCGTATTATGTTGATGCGAAATCTTTATATAAGTAAAATATTTATTTTACACAGGGAGCAAAGAGCTTGTGGAAAATTCATACATAAATTTAGATAGATAGATACAAATAGAGGTTTTTATACGTAAATTTACAGCAGATAATTTACGTAAATTTAGATTAATAGATACAGGTTTTATAAATAAATTTGAATAAAGTTTTTTCAAGATACCGGTAATCAAACATTTAAATTTAACAATTTCTACATTATAGATATCTTCCAGCTGTAGTAGATGATATTTACGATAAACAGGAGACAGGAGTTATTCTTTCACGCCATTTAATTTTGTCAACTGCTCTCTAAGCTTTGTTTTGTAGTGATTGCAAGATTTTGAGGTTCGATTTAACCGAGGAACCCAAAGAGTAACTCCATAGGTGACATGCGGTAGAATTAGACTAGAGGCTATACATCGTTAATAAAGTATTAGGCGAAGCAATCTTGCTCAACTTGAATAAAACAGCCATTCCCTTTGGTATATTTTTTGCACGCTATTTAGGCCTATATGTTTTTTAGAATTTATAAACTTTAAAAGTGAAACTTCAAGATATTTCACTTGATTCACCTGCGGTAGCGAATCAAATTTGAAAGAAATCACGACATTACAGTATCAGAGCAATTTTTGCACTTCGGTGGAATCAACATGGTCGTGGATTTGCTGATATTAAGAGACAATTTATTTACAGCATCTTTTAGCACTGTTTTATTCTGAGTCACAACTTTTTTCCTACTGGTTTGTGGAACTAATCGAGATACAGTAATTGAACATGTATCGTCTGCGTAATGTCTGGGTTGAGTAATAAGCGCCTGAGGGAGATCATGTAAATTAAAATACAATAATAATCTTAAAATAGAGCCTTGCGGAACACCGCATGAAATATGTTTGATAGAGGATAATATTTCGTTAAAACATACGGTAGGCTACTCTATATCTTTTGAGTCAAATAATCACAAATGAGGTTATCACAAATGCCACGCATTCCATAATGCTTAAGTTTTGGAGAAGAATTTTGTGGTTAACTGTGTCAAATGCTTTTTTCAGATCGAGTGCTTAAATACAGGAAAAATCGTTTTTCGAAATGTTGTCACACATGGCAGTGATCATGTCTTGAACAGCATGATTCGAGTTACGTTTGTTCGGAAAGCATACTGATTGTTTATTAGTACCAGAGCCGTAGCAGCCGCCCCCCAAACCCCCCAATTGGGGGGGCCACACTGCCAAAAGGGGCCCCAAATTGTCTTGAAGGACCCGAAGTTGCATCAATTCAAAAACAAAGTTTTGCTTGGCGAATCGCGTTGAATGGGATTTTTTGCGCTCAGATTCTATATACAGTATTTCAATTTTAAAATTTTTCGCTATCGTTTACTTTCAAATAGCGTCATAAACTGCATAATGATGTCATAAACAATACACTGTGTGTAAGAGTGCGCGTAGGACTTGAAAAAGGAGGCCGGTGCAGAGTTGGATGCAATCATTTTTCAAAGCTTAAATTCAAATTCATTCCTCTTGAAAAAATTAAATTCAAATTCATTAACACCTTGTGAGCAGATTTAAAATTTTATCTATTTATTTTTTATTTATTCGAAATTTTATTCTCCTATCATGAAAAAGCGATGGGGCGCTATACGAGCTCGCTTAGGAGTTGCCGACCATCGGTCTACCACACCTAGATGGGGTAATCCCGTTTAGTGCCTTTCCCAACAGCACAACAAGCGAACTTGCCGCTTGTTTCGCGCTATCCATTATGCTGAACGTCAATCAAAAAAGCTGTGAATACCAATTTTCAAGTCATTGGTTTGACCGGACCCGGAATTGAATCCCGGAGTCCACCAATCTAGAAGCAGATGCTCTATCCACTCGGCCATCCGATCGGTAAATTAAATTCAATCTTACCCTATTTCTGTGTCAGCAACCATAACCTGACATCGAATACAAAAGTCCATTGAAAAAGGATTTGCTAGTTTGAAAACGTGTGCTTTTTAAATAGCGCAGGAATTGGACATTGGTCCGGTGTTCCTCAATCAAAAAGTAAAAAAAAAAGAGAATGAAAATAGAAAAAGAGAATGTTTAGTTACGATGCAAATCTATATCGTACAGCTTCTGAGGAAGAGATTCAAAGCAAACTTTTTAAAACAACTGGTGGACCAGGCTATTATGTCGATACTAGAAAGTTTTAAGCTGACATGTGATGTCGCTTCTGTCTTTGCATTGCTGTTTACACCCAGCAGCTTCGTGCATGAACAGCCATTGTCAGCAATATGATCTGGCAATACCGCACGCAGGTTCAGATTCTTTGCGACGGGTTCGATTCACGGCTGGAGTCTATTGCATTTGATATTTATATCAGATGGTTGCTGATTAGAACGACACAAGCTCGCTTGGCAGTCTCCCTTCAACACCGTTGAACTTTTAATTCAATAGTAATACCTGTAAGTGCTCGCTTGCCTTGCTTCTCGAGTTTACAAGATGCGTTGTTACTGTTACCAGTGCTGAACAAAGCTTCAGAAAACTGAAATTTATTAAAACGTTTATTACATCTAATATGGCAAACAGCAGACTATCTTTTTTCTTTCCATTTGTTGGCATTTTTATCCACCTATCACAGAAAGCAATAGGGCGCTACACGAGCTCCCTTAGGAGTTGCCGGCCATCTGTCTACCTACCGCACTTAGATGGGGGAATCTTGTTAAGTGTTTTTCCCAACGGTACAAGCAAACTTGACGGCTTTCTTAACACTATCCCTTTAATGCTGAATGTCTAGTTGGAAAGCTGTGAATACCAATTTTTAAGTCATTGGTTTGACTCGACTAGTGATCAAACCCTCAGTCTATTCACTCCTTCAGGCTCAGAAGCACACGCTCTATCCACTCGGCCATCCGATTGGTTCTTCGCTGGCCATGTTGTCAATCGAAAGTTAATGCGCCCGATCTCCAGATTATGATGCTGTCAAAAGAACATCTGTGTACGAAAAAGTGCGCTCCAGCTAGACCGGAGGTTTTCAACCTATTGGCCATGGCCCAACAGTGGGCCACAGAGCTTGACTAGAGAGCGACATCAGCATTCCCTAATCATGCCATCACGTTGACTTTGTACCTTTTAGCAAAAGTTATTGGGCCACCATCATATGTTATCATTTTAGTGGGCCATGAGCAGAAAAAGGTAGAAAAACCCTGAGCTAAGCGATTTTAATGGAAAATGAATTGGGTGTAACAAACTTGTTTTAAAATTACACCTTTTATTTTTACACAGTGATAACGCGTTATATGTTTTAATTTTACCACAGTATTCGCATTGTGGTGAGAAACTGAGTTGTTACCCCTGGAAAAACCTAAAACAATTCATATCGAAAGCTAAGTATTGGGGACTTGAAAGGGTTTTTTGGGGGGGCCCAAAGTTGAGCTGCTACGGCACTGATTAGTACCGGCTACCGAGTGCTGATTAAAATAGCTTAAATGGTAGAAAGTATTGCTTCGAATACCTCTGAGATGGTAGACAAAAGAGAAATTGGACAAAAGTTTTCAGCTTTAGTTTTAGAACTACATTTGTGAACAGGAATCACCTTAGCATGTTTCATATAGCGGAGTGAAAATTCCTAGATTAAATTCATGACAATCCGATCCCGGTGAAGTGAGTTAATGTGGTGGGAACCAGAGCGGGCGGCAGAGCAGTCGACTTACGGGGGGCCAAGCGTTTATCAAATCAAATCAATTTGTTTCCATGACGCAAAAGCGCAGAAGGAAGCGGTGAAAGACCAAATGGTCACCTCAGTTTATCGCACCCAAATGCAGCAGCTTACGGTTCATGAACAAATAGATAAAAAAAAAACGCTATAAAATCATCGTTATATGATGGCACAACTTTAATCAGATTTTTAAGTTACAGGTCAACTTAATCAATAGGCCTACAGCGTCAAAAACCAATAAAAAAAATAAAAAAACAATCAACCAATCAAGCCAAAAACTATCAGGGTGGGGGCAAAGTTTGAAATTAAGCACAAAAGCCACTGTCTTCAAAAAAGTGAGCTTGTTGATTAGGGGGCAAGCATGTCGAATGGGGGGCCAGACCCGCTTGGACTCCTTTGGCGTCGGCCCTGGTAAGAACATTCGCAGCTAGTGCAATGAAGTACGGAGGATCGAATGTCGTCAGGCCCAGATCATTTGTATGGATTAAGAGAGCAGAGTTTGGCATAAATTTCCTAAAAGGAAGAGCGGTTTAAACACATGGATGAAGAAATCATGTTTCGGAGGTAGGAGGAGAAAGAAAGTTCCTCATGTTGTTCTAACTTATAAGCCAGTTTTACGCCTATGCTGGAGAAGAAATAAAACTCGTTTCCATATCTTTTGCAGAGGCAAGATTTTTTAAACTGGCTTCGTTATAAGGTGGCTAGTCATTTGTGCAACGTTTAGATAGAAAAGTAAAGATTTCTTTTATGCTTTTCTAAGTTGCGTGTGTATCGTGTTTGCGGCTTTTAAGTATATCATAATAATAAAGAACTTTGGCACGCTCTTTACAGTAATTCTAGTCAGTAGATTCACGGACTATAACAAGAAATTAATTGTTTAACCTTAGCTACATAGAAAAGGAAAAAACGGTGATAAGCAGCGCTGCCTTAGTTTTTTTAAATGATGAGATTGCCTGCCGTTTTAAAGAAAAATCTGAAAAACAAAAACGAGAATTGGCAACACAGGTCGAAAACCACTATGATGAAAACCAAGATACTGTTTTACGCATAATTTTTCCCACAACAGCTTCGTTTACGTCAGGGGTCGGGAACCGGCAAAGCAGAGCGGGCCATATTGATGGCAGACTGTTTTCTTGAGCATTTTTAAGACAAGTTTTCCACGTTTACTTTAGATGTGTAAAATTTGTCTTAAAAATGCGCAATATTTCGTCGCAAATTCACATTCATGCTCAGTTGGTTTTTACCGTATACTCAAAAACTTTTGCGCGGTTTTTATGTCACAAACATAGCACGTAGTTGAATGTGAAGCAATTTCTTGGAAAAATGAATGTTTTCTATTCTATCGGTGTGTTGTACACTTACAGTAACAAAGCTCTGACGCGGGCCACATCCAAAACTCAAGCGAGCCGTAGGTTCTCCACCCCTGGTTTACATAAACGACGTTTGCATTCACAACACTTCTTGCATCCACAACAATTTTGACTATCGTTGAATTTGTTTACTATTCATTGATACAAATGTGATTGACATCCATTGGCCATTGTTATAGCTACTGTATAGCCTACTCATAAGCAGGGCGATTTTTCCGTGACCAAAAAAACTTGAAAACATGACTTTATTTTTGCAAAAAAGTAACCCAAAAGTAACTTTATGTAAAGAACAGCACAAAATGAAAAATAATAGCACTCTATAAAAAGCAATGACATAGTCTCCATTAGTGCTCAAATTATAGTGCACGCTCATATTGCGCTTACCATTTTTCGGTAAAAAGTTTCTGTCTTTGGAAAGTATAGCTTGTTCAGCATGGATAAACTGCGTTCTACTGCAGCCGTAGTTGGTTGGCATCTTTGAAGCAAGCAAAATGCAGCATGAGCAACTTCTTGACGACTCATTTTAGTAATATCCATCATATCATTTTTTAAAAAAACTCAAGCAATGCTGTTGCAGTTGCTCCATACCAGTGGCGCACCCAAGATTTGGCGAAAGAATTGGCCAAAACAGGTGGGCCACCGAAATCTAAGGGGCTTAATTGGTGCTTCGCTCCTATCAGCCAACGCATTTTTACAATTTTTACATAAAAACACTCATTTTAGCACTCTTTTTGCAAATATGAATTACCACTGATATGCCTTTTACTGTATGTCAAAAAAAAATTAGAATTTGCTCAGTTAATTCTGAAATTTTGGTTTAGGCCTGCCAGCAACAACTTTTTTTTTCTTCAATCGTTGTTGAAAACCAGTATTCTCACTATACCCATCTACGATATTTATTTTAACTCTTCAGTTTTAAAATAGACAAAAGTTGGTATAGGAGACTCTAGGTGTTAAATTACTGCTGCTTTTTCGTTGAATGTTAAAATAAACCTCTCATTTAAATCAAAGAAATTTTTTAAACTAAGTGTTTATTACCGTAGGCTGTGAAAGCTATTTGGGTTTTGGTAAATACGACATTATGATTTGCAAGCCACTACCACGTCATAAAGACTGGAATTATTATAAGCACCAGTCCATTCGTTTTTCATTCAGTTTAATATTCAAAAAAATGCATTGTTCTGAGCGAACACTAATCAATGGAATAAATTATCAAGCGTTTGAAAATTCAAAGTGTCGACATCGCAAAGATGCCATTGCATTACTGGAAGATGTATGGCTTTATGTTTGGCATATAACCACCTTTGTGCATTATGCAGATTGTAAATCCATTTCAATTGCAGCAAGAAAAGATTTAAAAAAAGGAAAATTGGGCAAGAAATAGCACAAAAAACTTTGTAACCTAAAACATTAAATGTTATTTAAAAACACAAAAAGTAACTTTTTGTAACTCTATAACTTCTTAAATACTGGCCCCACACCCGTGAAATTTTGGTTCCACGCTTTTTGTGTTAATTGGAGCCAGCAAATAAAAAGTAATTTTTGTCACCTAAAATCGCCCTACTCATAAGGCGAAATAATGTGTTACGATTCGTTGGTTTTTCCGTTCTTTTCGTTTTTTTTTTTTTTTTTTGTTGTTTTGCTTGTATTTCATTTTATGTAAGCTTTTCGTTCGTTATTAAATTTTCGTTCGCTTGTTTCGCTTCTTTTCACGTTGAGACTACTGATGTTCATGTTTTACATTTAGCCTGTCCACGTGTCCAATTTATGTGGGCTTTTGGCCCACTTTTATATGGGCTTGTTGCTGCGGGCTTGATGTCACAATCACTTTTTTAAATTATGGCATCAAAAATTTAATTGTGATGCAGAAAGCCCACAGCAACAAGCCCACACAAACGTGGGCCAAAAACCCACATAAATTGGACATGTGGACAGGCTAATTGTAACTTCTTTGAAATTTGATATATTGTCCGAAAAAATAATTTGTAAATATGAATGACGTTTGCTGCTTTAGTAAAATGACACCGTATGACTCTAATCTAGCCCTAATCCCGACGCTCGCGCTTCTAGTTTCCGATTCATGTTGTATACAACAACTACTGGGGAATTCAAGGAATATGGGACGAAAATAGCTCAAGGAGGAAATATAAAGCCGTTGTAAAACTCAAAACTGGACGTTTCGACTTCATAGATTCAGTTGTCATCAGTTTTATACTGCCTTTATACTTACTGTATTTGTACTTATTGAATGTTTACTTTGCCAATTACACTTAACGTATTTACAGGCTACTTACAGCCTTGCATGCACTGCTGTTGATAACAGCTGAGTTTGCGTTATTGAGATGTCCACTTCAGATATTTGTAGCGGCTGTATATATGTATTTTTTTACTGGGAGTTATTTAACGTTTGTGGTACCAACTGCCAGCGAACCTGAAGGGGGAACAATTACGCGTAAAAACATTATCCGATAACTATGACGTACGTAACCATCATTTTCGCTCCGGGTGTTGAGCACAGAGAGTGGATCCACTGTTAGTAATAAATGGATACACCGCTACACCAGTGACTACACTGAGGTACCGGTAGTACAAAACTTTTGGTCGGCAAAATCTTTAAAAGTAGGATCAGTGACGGTAGTAGAGGCTATGGACTTGACTGAATGTTCACTGTTTAGTCATGGTTCAGACTCAGTCGTCTTTGAAACTGTAGTCTGATGAGGCAGTCATGAAGCAGGAAACTAGCACAGAGCAGTGCTGAGGGTAGCAGGATAGTCTCGTGTGCAAAAAGCTGTGGTACCGGTTACTGTTCCCCCTGAGATTTTGACAAGTGCGAATTTGCTCAAATATTTGCCCAAACATGGCAAATTTTTAGTGATATGCCCAAACTCTAAAAATTTGGTGTAATTCAAGGTATGAAAAATTTTTTTTTAATTAAAAGTTTCCGGACAATACTAAAATACGGAAATAAGAAAAGACGAAAAATATGGAAATCTTGCCAACATTCGGAAAATACGGAAAAAGTGCTAAACTAAAAGGCCGAAATGTCGGAAAAAGTGGAAATGATGGAAACGCGGAAATGGCAGAAATCTCAATAAAATACGGAAATGTTGAAAAAACGAAAATGTTTCTAAAAAAACAGGAAAAATTAGAAAAACGGAAATAGGAATAGACAGAAATGACGGAAACGCGTTGAAAATTTTGCTAAAATACGGAAAATATCGGAAAGACGGTGATCTTACTAAAATACGAAAATCTTGCTAAAAAAGGGGAAATGTTGGAAAGATGCTTTGGAAATCTTGGTAAAGCACAGAAAATGTTAAAAAAACGGAAGTTTTTCTACAAGACAGAAATTTTCTCTCTATCAGCAAGATTTTCGTCTTTCCTTGGCTACATTTTCTGTCTTTTAGGAAAAATTTCCGCCTTTGTAACATTTTCCCTCTTTTGGCAATACTTCCGTCTTTGCAACATTTTTCGTCACTTGGTAGCAATATTTCCGCCTTTGTAATATTTTTCCTCTTTTAGCAAGATTTCCGTCTTTCCAACATTTTCCATCTTTTAGCAAAATTTTCTCTGTTTTGTGGTATTTTCCGTATTTTAGAGAAGTTTATTAGCCTATATAAATGATAAAAAGAACCACAAGTACTCTGACAAAGCTGGATTGCCGATTTTGCATCGAAAGAATAAAATTTAATTACCGGTACTGGCAAAAAACTGCAGCTTGTTGCAAAATTAGTCAATTTTGCATGAAGATTTGACTGATTTTGCATCAAGCTGCAGTTTCTTACTAGTGATTAAATTTCCGTATTTTAGCAAGATTTCCGCTTTTTCAAAGTCCGTAATGGTTTTTCCCACACATTCCTCTTTAAGCAAGATTTCCTCCGCTTTGAAGCATTATACGTCTTTTCCTATTTCGGTATATTTCAGCAATATTTCTGGCTTCCATCATTTCTGTTTTTTCCTATTTCCGTACGCATTTTAATTATTAAGATTTTTGCCATTTCCGCCTTTTCATCATTTTCCCTTTTTTAGCTAGATTTCTTCCGTCTTTCCGTCATTTCTGTCTATTCCTGTTTTCGTCTTTCTAATTTTTGCCGTTTTTTGAAAAAATTCCCTTCTTTTACCAAGATTTCCGTCTTTTCATGTTTCAATGTATTTCAGCCAGATTCTCATCCTTCCAACATTTTTTGTCTTTTTGCGAGGTTTTCTCCATCTTTCCATCGTTTCCGTTTTTTCCAATTTCCGTACTTCATCAAGATTTCTGCCATTTCCGCGTTTCCGTCATTTCCGCTTTTTCCGACATTTCACCCTTTTAGTTTAGCACTTTTTCTGAATTTTAGCGAAATTTCCGTATTTTTCGTCTTTTCCTACTTCCGTGTTACGCTTTCATTATGATTTGACACAAAAAAACTAGAGCGCTTTCATTTCCACTAAAATTGCTGGTAGGCACTAGAATTGACAAAGTTGTCTGGTCTGTAGAACAAGATTTGAAAAAAAGCAACCAAAATCACGCTTGATTGACAGGGGTACAAATCTATGTTGAGCATTGGGGGCATGATTTAGCAAAGTTGACCATTTTTGTATATTGGGGGAGATGATTTAGCAAAATTAATCATTTTTTGATATTGGGGGATGAAATTGCCTCTTTTGGAAAATTTTCCACTTCCATGAAATGTATTGAGGGGGGGGGGTGCTGCCAGATTATTGGCGGGATACATCTCCCCCGTTCCTCCTGAATTTGCACCCATGTTGATTGAATTTCCGAAAAACATTGCCAAGTCACGTGACAATCCTACAGACCAGAAAACTTCGTCTATGTGGTGCTGCCAACCAGAATATAGCATCAGTGTTGCCAATTTAGCGGAAAATCCGCTAGATTTGGCGGATTTTGCTTCTACTTGGCAGAAAGTTTTTGCGTTTGGCGGACAGAGGATTTTTTAGCGGATTTCTGTGCAAGTGTTGGTGGATTTTTTTCAAAATCGCGGATTTATAAAAAAACATTTTACAATGAAATATTTACCAAAGTTCATGAGTTCGTGGTACGGACTTTGATATAAAACGGTTCGATTCTCTTCAAAGCCACTTAGTAATTAAAAAAGTTGTTTCTTGCAATTAAGTAGCTAATTCAGGGCTGTGGCATTGGAAGTTGGATCTGCTACTTGCCCAGCATAGTCAACACTGTACCGGATAGGTGCTCTGTTTGCATTGCGGGGTTAGCAACTAGTTACCTCATCACATTTTTTACATCAAAGATTTATTAACTTAGTCTGCTTCTGCGTATCACTGAATCAATGAATGTTTTAGAAATACCGGTGATACGAAACCGCCCTTACGTCCGTGACTGGTGTTATCGCGGGTAGAATCGAGCTTCGTCACACAAAAAGAAACCGCTGCTCAGGGGGAACTCCAAAGCCTTCACTAGCTTTCCCTCAAATCAAATAACCACTTCTTGAAAGTAAATTATAACCGGATTTAATGCATAAAATAGGGATAACTAGCAAAAATTCACCGAGGTCGACTCCGATATAAAACTTCCAATATAATCAAACTGTAACGGAACTTAACTTAAAAACAACGTCTTTTCACCAACTCATACAAATCAAGACTGAAACAGTTAACGAAGTGCACGTGTAACTAGGTATCAAATCGTAGCTAATCCCAACAACCGGTGTACCTGTTCAATTAGTGACTTGCTGCCAAAGGTTTAAAACGCAAACGAAGTTGCGAAATTCCACCGCGTCGCAGTGCATTCGGCGTCTTCGATGAAAACTTAACCAACTAATTGCCTGCGTAGAGTGAAGTCGAATAATATAAAAGTGCGAGCTCGAAACCCACTGAAGTTAAACTTGATATTAAATTTATAGCAACGCCGTGCTGGAACAACCGGTACACCAGTAAGTCGTAGTTTACTAAGCAATAGCCTTGTGCTAACTTTATCTTACACACAGTCTCTGTAGAGACTGTGTCTTAATGCCCTGATGCTACTACGTAGACCATGGTTCCTCAGCGGGGGCGATTTCGGTCTTCAAAGAGGTGATTCTAACAATTGTGGAAATTGGGGGGCGATTTTATTTCAGAATTGCTAACAACGTATGTAATGGTTTTCCGAAAGAAACTCTGCGGGCGTGAAGACCTTTTTTTTGGTTTGCACTTGAATTTAGAGGAAAAATGGAGCTCTGCGGACGAGAAAACCTTTGTTTTTGGTCTTCACCTGAATTTCGTGGAAAAATTACATGAACGCTCTCAAGCTGTCAGGGGGGCCATTCGGTGCCACATTTTCCAGAAAGGGGCGATTGTGCAAAAAAAGTTGAAGACCTCTATATTCTAGACCTACATGCAACCAATCGTTTCAAAAGTCATGACTAACATTGCTGAAGGTACAGTAAATTTTTTAGCGGATTTTTTGGCGGATTTCAACCATGCTTTAGCGGAATTTCAAGCATGATTTAGCGGATTCTTGCCTTACAAAGTTGACAACGTTGTATAGCATTCATGGTTATCAGGTTATAGCAATGTGCAAAAATTGAGAAATTTCGGGTTCATTTTTCTCAAATTTCACACTGTTCGCACCTTACATGGAACACTGGTGCCTGTAAATCAGTAATGGGTTGTCTATCCTAAGTGTTAATTTAAAGTTTTTAGTGATGGTAATTTAATTTGTTACCAGTACCTTGTACTGAATAATGTTCAAAATGTAGCTGATTTTGGTGACTTCTGTGTCTTTCGCTATCACTTACCTGAACGTCGTCTTTTTGCAACGTTTTTGGTGAATAAATTGACTTGACCTGTTAATCTCCTGCTGTACCAAGACAATTAGACTAGTCAAGTAACACCGACAAAAAGCCAAGCCTACCGTATATGCTGTAGCCTACGAGTACTGGTAGTACTGCAAGTGGAATAACGTGACTCACTGTAGTGTATGATGCATCTTTTAAAAACAAGACACAATAATCTGCTAATGGACAGCTCGACTTCTGATGACCATAAAATGGTCTTTCACTGTCCAGTTTGTTGCTGCATAGCAGCATGAATCTAATGTGTTTTGCTTTATGTGAAACACAAGCACTCTTTTCATTGATTGCAATTACGGTGACTATGTTAGCGCAAAACAATAAATTGATTCTGATTCTGCTTGGTGTTACAATCCGTCTCCCAGGAACGTCATACCGGTCACGAATTTCAAGAACTTTTCAACGTACACAACTCTAATAAGCTATCAAGCATCATAGGAATATCTTAGTTGTGAATGTGGCTTATGCATGTCCCACCCAAAGCTGGGCAACCGCTACTTGAAAAGTAGCGCCGCTGCCGCTACCGCTTTTTGACCAAAAAAGCAGCGGCGCTGCTGCTTACCGCTGGTTGTTCACGAAAGCAGCGCCGCTACCGCTGCCGCTAGTGAGGGCAAAACAGCGGGCGCTGCCGCTATTTTAAAGAAAAAAAAGTCAAAAGCACAAAGGCAATTTTAACATTGTAGGCCTACTGGTGAAATTGCAACTTTGTTGACGGAAGTAGCGTAGCAATGCGAGTAATAAAAATTCAAACAAGTGACAAAAAAGCCGACAATCGGTTTCTATTTCATCCAATAAGATATAGGGCTTTTTGGGGAAAAGTTAATTTTGAAATCTGATTGAACGTAAGTAGAAACCGATGGTCAGGTTTTTAGTGAGTAACAAAAAACAGGTTAAAAAGACATAATCAGAACACGTTGAAAATAAAACACAGATTGAAAATATAATAGAAACAAGTTAAAAAATAAAGGCAGGTCGCAACCGGCGTTAAAAAATTAAAACTCCATTGATTGGTTGCATGCTGCTTTTAAAAAAACTAGCATTTCGAAATTCTGGTCCGTTAAACCACTGCGCTTAGGCTTTAGCACTTCTTTTCCCACGGAAAAAAGTTGTTCAATCGCCGCGCTTGACAGAATCGCGGTATTGGAGTCAATGAACATTAAACAAGTCCCTCAATATTTTGTTTTTAAAAAGTTCCGGCGAAGGTCGTTCACGATGGAATGCAGCTTCATTCAAAAACTCTTCCACCACATGCCTCTCTTTTCCATCATTTTGCTGGAATTTTCTTCCTAGGCTACCTCACATATCTCCCGCTGAGAAGCTAATTCTCAGAGACTGAATTTTTTTACCAAGAAGTTTGTTTTCACAATCTCAGTTTAAAAAATTTAAAGTGAGATTGTGAGAAACAAAACTTTTAGTTGCTGTCTTTAAAGAAGTTTAATCATCGCTAGCGGGAGACTATCTGCATTAAATGGGGCGCTGTAGCGCTGCCGCTACTCGGCTAAAAGAACAGCGGCGCTGCCGCTTGTCGCTGGTGGCCGAAAAAAACAGCGGCGCTAACGCTACCGCTAGCGAAAAAGTAGCGCCGCTGTGCCCAGCTCTGGCCGAAAAAAACAGCGGCGCTGCCGCTACCGCTAGCGAAAAAGTAGCGGCGCTAGTAGCGGCGCTGCTGAGTAGCACCGCTGTGCCCAGCTCTGGTCCCACCTTATTTTCTTTACCTAACCCGTATTAACCAAAAGGGGGCAGAATCACTCTTCCCCAGGCGAGGATGTAAGAAACCCATACATTTGATGCATAAACTTACTCAGCACAACCAGTGTAAAATACCAGCAAACAGCAACACAAAACAATGCACGACAAAGTGCAATGTTTCGACCTTGTGGGTCTCATCATACCTGTTTAAATCTAAAGTTAGCCTACCTTGATGTTGTGAAGAAGAAACTCATTGACTTGTTATACTGGTTACTATTGCTTATACTAAACTTGGGACTTGGATTGGAATGTTTTTTTAAGGACTTTGCTTTGATGTGATTTGTTTTGGTTATCATGCACCTAATGAGACCCATAATGTCGAAACATTGCACTTTGTCGTGCATTGTTTTGTGTTGCTGTTTGCTGGTATTTTACACTGGTTGTGCTGAGTAAGTTTATGCATCAAATGTATGGGTTTCTTACATCCTCGCCTGGGGAAGAGTGATTCTGCCCCCTTTTGGTTAATACGGGTTAGGTAAAGAAAATAAGGTGGGACATGCATAAGACATGTCCCACCTTATTTTATTTTGACATTAAGGACATGGGTCGCGTGACAAGCTTCAGGGGTTGCACGAAGTATACAAATTTTGCGCAAAGTATTGCATATTCCGTATTTATACTGTAGTACTTTTTAGACTTGAAATTGGTGCATTTGCGCGAGCATTATTCTTAATCTAGCTGTCGATTGTGGCCTATCTTTAGGCTAGTAGAAATAGTGAGGCAGCGGATAAATGTTCCTACGTTCTTATCAAGTGACTCAGCTGTAGGTTTATGCATGAACTGTTTTGTTTCGTCACTTTGGCATCACATAGCACAAGTGGATGCGTCTTTTGGTTTTTACGGGCATTAACAAATATTGAGCCACGGCTGGATTTGCTTTGTAGAAAAAAGCAATCGCACCCATCACAATATAAATGTGCTTGCTTTTTTGTTTTTACTAGGCTACTTAAGTGTAAATAAGTAGGCATCAGAATCAGAAATTATTTATTTGTCGCCAAGACAAAAACGGGCATGTAACACACTCATGAAAAAAAACACAACATTAGAGAACGTGTTGCGACAGAGAGACTGCTAAAGACTTCTCGGTCATCGAGTCAAGCAGCCACCTTAGATCTAGAAAGGTTCGTAGATATTAAAAACTGAATTTTAAAAATAAATAGATCATAAGTTTTATAACTGATGTGAGTCACACAGTGTGACAACCTAAAAATGAATAACATACAGAAACTAGCGATAGGTTGTTGCATGGTGTTGTTTGTATTTAGTTTTGAATGCTTTGAAAGAAGAGGATCTAATTTCATGTGGAATAAAGTTCCAGATTTAATTGCATTGAGTGACGGTACCTGGGCTAGAGCAGTGTATTTCAACTACTGTGCCGTGAGAATTTGTCTGGTGTGCCGTGGGATATTATCCAATTTTACCTAATCGGTTTAAAAGACGTTTTTTGAAAACAAATTGTTATCCGCAAGTATGTGTCCAGTCACCCGCACAGTAACCATGTAAACTTTTCTATATCAGTAGGTGGCAGCAGGTAGCTAATTGCTTTGTAATTCGAGACAAGAAAATTGGTGAATATGCGCATGGAGCAGGCCGAGTGGTTGGCGCATTGGGCTCCGAAGCTGGCTTCCCGGCTCGATGCTCAACTAGGTCATCTCCATGATGCATGTACTTGACTACCACAAACATCCTAAGCTGCAATAAGTGGCTTGAAAAAAAAAATGAAAATTTTTGAATAGTAGTGCATGGATGCGTCAGGCAAGCCTACCACGCCTGGGGATTTAACCCCAGATCTTGGGTTTGCAGTGCGTTTCTGTGGTTTTGGGTTTTTTCACTGAAGATCTTGGGTTGAAAGAAAGCATGGCTGTAGTAGCACTTATTCAAAATAATGGTTCGAAATCACAACAACAGAACGTCTGAGCTGGTGAAGACCTGTTTTTTCGCTCTTCATCGATAATTTTAGTAGAAAGGAGACGTTTTGTTGTTACACTGGTGGCTTTGTGGCCCAGTCAATAATTTAGTCTGCGATGCGACCCGTTAAACAAACAGGTTGGACATTCCTGACCCAGACTATCAAAAAACTCAGATCTTTATTATACTCGCCGTATTACGCCGAAGCGTGTAACGAGTTGCGGGGCCCATCTCCGCGACTTAGCGCCTGGGCAACACAGCTCCGAAGAAACGTCACAACGGCGGCGAGTCGTTGGCGACACTGTGTAGATTTAACCGGCCCGTGAATCGAACCCCAGACCTCCTGCACCGATAGCGTGCGCTTAGGAACTGGGCTAACGGCCGGTCAGATTATTATTATGGAAAATGATCAGTGCAACCACTAACCGAGCCAGGATTTTGCAATGGGAGGTTGAGAATGACGTCACATTTGACCATACGTTGCATACCAATGGTTCTCAAACTGGGGACCTGGGTCCCCTTGGGGTCCGCGAAGCAGTTTCAAGGATGCCGCAAAGAAGTTGCGGATTTCTGATAAATCATCTCATTAAATTGTGCCTAAATGGACATCTGCGGACGTGATAACCTTTTTCTTTTTGCTTTTCATTTGATTTTGCGTGAAAAATTGGACAACTGTAGATGCAGTGGCGTAACCAGGGGGGCCACCGGGGCACTGCCTCTCCCCCTCTTTTTTGACGAAGTCTAATCTGAAGTGTAATTTAAACATTCTTATAAAATACCATCAACTTTGTTTCAAAGCTCCCTCGTCTAAACCACTTTTTCATTAGCGACTAATTTTTGGGCGATTTGATTTTCGACCTAACTTCTCCACAAAAAGCGCTTGTTACGCATTATTGCATCACGCCAACGCAATGTGATCAAATGTTTAAGTGTAAAAGGCAAAGGTACGGGACAGCGGAAGCTAAGCACACATTGCGTTGGCCATTCTCAATTGGCAGCTCATTACAAATATCAATCCTGAATGATTGACCGCTGTTAGAGGACATACAAGACGAACAACAGACATACACTTAACACTTCCGCTTGTGCCGAGCGCCTGGCGGGAAACTGCGAATACTACTTTTACAGTCTTTAGTATGACCCGACCGGGAATAAAACCCCAGTGTCCCGGCTATCAAGCGGACGCTTTTAACCGATGCACCAAACACTGGTATGTTTGAGTGCAAGTATGAAAAAGCAAGATTGTATTGCAAAAAGACAATCGAATATGGGAAGCAAAAGGAACGATTGTTCAATTGGAAATTATTTTATAAAGAATAGGGATTTGTTCGTTGCCTTTGTTTTTTGTTGGTCAATGTGTTTCTTGTTGGTGCATACCATACGGTGAGAAAATCGTTGGGTTTTCCTAATTATATAATGCCATGCAGAAGGCTTGTTGATTGGTTTTAGATGAGCGATTAGCGAACTTATGGATTGCCTGGTTAGGTCTACAGTAAACAATTAACTCCTTATTTATTCGCAAGCAAAATAAATAGCAATAACTTGAGGCAAAAATTGAAATACGGGAAGCAGAGCCGAGGCTTAGGAAGCCAAGCATTTGTCAGGGGAGGAGGGGGTGGGGCAAAATTTAAAGTTAGGCACAAAAGCCGCTGTCTTCAAACGAGTAAACTTGTTGGTTGAGAGGTGAAGAATGTCAATTTAGAGGAGGAGCAGGCTCCCTGCCCTCCCCCCACCCCGTTTGGCGCCGGCCCTGACGGGACGACAGCGTGAGCCTAACGCCATGGCCTGAGCAGATCATTTTTTGAAGTTCTTGGCCTATTGTGATTTATTTTGGCTCCCCCTAAATATTTCGCTGGCTAAGCCCCTGTGCAGATGTGACGACTTTTATTTTTAATGTTTGCTCTTCGCTGGATTGTGCGTGAAAAGATGAACGTCTGCGGACGTGACCACTTTTTTGCTCTTCACTTGATTTTGCGTAAAAAATGGGACATCTGCGGTCGTGATGACCTTCCTTTTATATCTTTGCTCTTCACTTGATTTTGCGTGGAAATTTATGCTTAAAATGGAAGGTGAGTGATAGCAAACAAATCTTTAGGGACCGCAAAGTCGAAATTTGAAAAATGTTTGAGACCCACTGTTGTATACAGAAACGGATCCAGAAAGTTTTGGTGGGAAGGGTGTAATTTTGAATTAGGTTGAATGGTTAATGGATGAAAAGATGTTTAGACCCGGAAACGTACGTGATTAAGCCGGTTGAAAATGTTTCAAGTCACAAGCGTATTCACAAGTTTTTCAGGGAGGAGGCACCAATTTTCGTCACTATTCCAAGCGTGTTTTTATTTGGCAGATTGAATTTTAGGCAACTTAGATACTAAAAACGACTCTAGGGGGGTCCGGGGGCATGCTCCCCCGGAAACCTTTTGAAAATTTGCATACCGCAATGGCCGTTTTAATGCTTTCTGAACAACTTTTAAGATAAGTTTGTCATGTTTTTGGCCCCTAACTTTGAGTGCTTCACCAATCTTGCATTTTGTTCGCACAGTTTTGATTTGATGCGTGCTTAATGGTACCATGGGATATTGTTATGAAAAGGTTCGAAATTATGAAAAAGTCTCATTCGTCCAAAACATTGTTGAAAATGGCTGGTCGAGAAATTGCACACGCAGCATACCCCATACCCCCCCATCCCGTTGTAAGTTATAATAACAAAAGATGGCTTCAAATTGAAGAGAGGTGTTTTAAACTTGTAGATATACCGAAGAGTGAAGGCACGATCGTTGTAAGAAAGTGAAAGGAATGCTTTCTGGCATGGTAAAACCATATTCAAATTTTAGCGTTTAGTTTTTGTTTGAGCTACAGTACGTAGATCATTTTTGCTTGAAATCGTTTAGCTTTTTTTTACGGAAGGTCTGATGGGCCGAGAGGAGTTGCGTGTACAAGAGCGGCACTGCCCTGCTAATAGAATTGCGTTATTGTTTCATTAAGCTTAACGGCAAAGAACAAGATTCAGAAAACAACGCTACGTAATTCTTGTTATTATAACAATTACAAAAACAGATTATGACAAAGTAAATAGCACTTCGAGATAAATCTCAGAAAAAGAACGAAGTATGACGTCGTTTGAGGCTCAATGGGAAGGGGTTGTAAACAAACGGTCGACCGGGCCTGTAAGTGACCGCTCAACTGGCGGGTCAACCGACGAAGATTTTGAATTTTACCGGTCGGGTCGAAACAATTCTGACCAGTTCCATCTCTGAGTCGTAGGCTCGTAGTGAGATGGTACCAAGATCATTCATTGCTTGAACATTCAGGAAAGTTGGACGCTGCTGTTTGCTTTGTTTGTGCACTTTTCAATTCTGAGGTAAGACCTGCAGCAATACGACTGACGTAGGTCTATTACGTACGCTACGTCGAACGTAGCCTTATTTGATCTTTTTCCGTGTGCACAGGCCGGGCAGTGATAACCGAAAGACCTGGCCTGGTGGCCACTTCGTTTTTGAAAAAGCTGTCTGAACAACAGTAAACATGCGGATGGGGTGCAAGAAGTTTGTTGCTTTGTCTTGTTGTGATGTCAACACGAAGACACAACCAACCCGTGTTCGTGTCATAAGCAACGGTAGGCCTACACCTGGGCTCTTACGAAGTAATAGCAAGCAGTCTTAGTTTTGTTTTTTAAAGTCATTTTAGATTTCTGCTGCGGTGCCCGTAATCGATTCTCATCCAATAGGACTAAGTGGTACAGATAGCAAACCTGCAGTGATTTTTGGCTGCATCACTTTGTCTCCAGGAACTACAAAGCTTTATTTGTTGCTGTAATCAGGCGGTATGCGACACGAATCGAAGCAGCTTAATCACAAAGTGTTTTTTTATTGTTTTGCGCTGCTTTGCCATTTAACGAACGAACTTTAGAAGGGAATTGAGGGAAGCGTTATTTTAAGCAATAAATAAACGAAAATTATTTAAAAACTGAGGCTTAAAAAGTATCGCATTTCGTCTTTTCGGCAATCATTTCGTTGATGTATTTGCCTCTGCCCTCTGCGGCCCATTGTCAAATAAAATTATCGTAATAATAGGCGTATAGTTATTTTGTGCATTTTTTTTCTTTTGTTGATTTCGTATCTATTTTGTAATGTTTTCCTCTAACACAGACATGAGCAAACTACGGCCCGCGGGCCAAATTCGGCCCACCTGTTTTTTTATTCTGGCCCGCCGCACTTACACAAACTTAAATTCCTACCGTGAATTGAGCGAAAAACCTTTTTTTTTTTCATTGGAGATCATGGATGGCAGTGATTTTCAAACAAATAAGCCTCAACGGCGCAAAATTCAAAACCATGGTTAGGAAAAGAAATATTTTGCCCACAAAGCAGAGGTTGATCGTGTGATGATTTTACTTTGGCGGATCTAAATGCTGGATATACTGCTGGTAAGCAAAATCAGTCAATAATTTAAAACTTTATTCTAAAATCGATTTCGACCCATGTGGGTCATCCTCAGTTAATCTGCACAATAAAACAAACGCTCAATCAATCCAAGGCTCGAGAACTGTAGCTAAAACAAACTAAACCCCTAATGGCTATGCACAAACTAAACTTTGAATAAAACCGTTCTATAAACACGTAATGGGCATGCACAAACTAAACTTTGACTAAAACCGTGTGCATGCCCATTACGTGTTTATAGAACGGTTTTATTCAAAGCTTAGTTTGTGCATAGCCATTACGGGTTTAGTTTATTTTAGCTACAGTTCTCGAGCCTTGGATTGATTGAGCGTTTGTTTTATTGTGCAGATTAACTGAGGATGACCCACATGGGTCGAAATCGATTTTAGAATAAAGTTTTAAATTATTGACTGATTTTGCTTACCAGCAGTATATTCAGCACGGTGCAAAATTGGAATAAAAAACGAGGTGAAAACCTTTTATTTTGGAGATCACATTTGTACGTGGACCGTGATCTCCAAGAAAAGGTCTTCATCTTGTTTTCCAATCAGCGGGCGGCCCGCGGCTTCAACAGTTTTTCCAAACCTGGCCCTTCGAGTAAAAAGCTTGCCCACCCCTGCTTTAACATGTTGTAGCGTAACATTGCACGAGTTGATTGGAAGTTGTCACTATTTTTTGCCAATATTAAGAAGTTTTTCGATTTACTCAAATTTGCTGTTTAGGGGTCATTGTAGGCCTACCATATGCCATCTGCATAAATTTTGGATAAAGCCTTGAGCTGAAAAGTTTGCTCATCCGTGGCCTAACGGAACGTGTACAACCGCGCATTATTAGTCCATTACGCGACCAAATAAGCGTAACCACCAACCACTCACTCGTTGCTATATCAGTAGCTTATCTGTATCACATTCAGAAATTTGGTTGGTGACGTCGTAGATAACGACGTCACACTTTGCCCCCACTATAAATTTTTCTGCGGGCGCCACTGAATCTAGGTGTTTTGAGCCTCAAAAGTCGTTGAGCCATAAATGGGGCGAAGCCCACTCGACATTTTCCTCTGAGCACAAACAATCATTTCGTTCTACCCAAGATGTTTTCCATCTTTTAACACTCCAATCCTTTATTGCAGCGCGACAACTAGCATATGGGATTGAAATGAAAGGTTCAGGCCCCAAGCAGTTTAATGCTGATCCTAATTTAGTTAAAATATCGGCCTTGTTATTACCCTAGATGCCAGTGTGACCCGGTGTCCAGGCAATAGTGACGTCATTGTCTTTACCCAACGCTTTCAGGTTTTGATGCACGTTAATACTGCTGTGTAAGATTTCACAAAATTATTTTGGATTGCCAGAATTGCTGCTTGGCTTTTCACTAAAGTTAATATTTTTTTATTTCCAATTCTTTCCGTGATCAGTGTCTTCGCTGCTTCAGCTGTAGCAAAGACTTCTGCCTGGAAGACAGTACTATATTCTCCCAGATGGAGAAAAAACATTGTAATGTAGCTCGGTAACGGATTTCGCTCGAGCGAAGTTTTAAAAACAGTTACAACTCTTATTCCTAATAGCAAACCATCCTTACGCTTTCTAGATGTAACTTTGACCACTCATCTGATTAAATTTTCAAGTTCTTTTTGTATGTCGTCATTGTTTTTTGGTATAGGAACCCATCCTAATATAACATTGATGTTTTCCGTCTCATAAAGTCTCAAATTGTATATGCTTGTCACCTTTTCAAGTTTTTCTTCCAGTTCAAGTACGTATTTTCTTTTTTTTTACATGTTATGTCGATGCTTCTTTGAGTTCATTTCCGCCAAACCTACCAGTTTTAATAAAGGAAAGTTATGTCTTTCAACATCTCTAGCACTTCAAATCTCTTCATATTGTCTTTCGTTCTAACATTTAAACAGTTCGGTTTTTCTAACTGTAGCGAGCTCGTGCTCCTGCCAGAGTTGTACGCGGAAAAATTTTCTTGGCCCGAACCCGACACCCGCTGTCCGAACCCGATAAACAATGAAAAGCCCGATTTTGGACCGAAATAATGTAGTGTGCAAATACAGGCCTACAGGTTATTCTATGCTGCTCTATACCATTATTGCAAAAAAAAAAATATATATATTTCAAACGAGAGCTTGCTACCGAATACAAATGCAGATAAAAAATGCAGTAAAAGTATTTAAAATAATGATGCAAAATATTTTGCATTGACGTGTTGAATATCAGCGCAAAAAAACCGAAGTAATTTAAAAATCACGGCCCGAACCCGACCGCAGTCCAACTCTGGCTCTTGCCACAGAAGCAAACGCAGGAGAGACGCTGTTCATGATAGGTCCGCCTCGCAGCCGTACATTTCAAAATCAGTCTGGAAATTAACGAGGTCCGCAACTATTATTGCACACTAAGATATGACGTGACAACGCATGAAAACCTAAAACCATGGTTCAAATCCAACTAAGACAATAAATACTTAGCAATTTTCATTCATTTGAACAGCTTGTGACCTGACTGTCCGAAACATGTCGGTCAACCTTTGTGTCAACTCATATTATTTCTTGAAATCATTCCCAAACACAGGAGCACGTACAGGTTTTCATCCAGTTGAACCATATGTATCGAGACTATGGTTGAACTTCATCTTCTACCTACAGTCACGTTGATATTTTGTGTAAATCTCTAAACTTTATAACCTTGACTAATGATAAAGTTTTAATGAAAAATATACACTCAAGCTAAGCACTTAAACTGCTAACACGATGAAACTGGCCACTGTTTCAGGGTAAACGCAGGCAGTTATAGTTGATGAATTACAGTGAGATGCAGGAAATTCAAAATCATCATTGAATCAAGGTATCGTCATGATAAGTTTAAAATAAATAAAAACAAACAAACCAAAAACTGTCCAATGTTAATCATGCAATAGTTTTAATTATGACGTACTAAGAAATAATTTTGTTTATTAATAGCGTTTATGACAATGATGTTGATAGTTGTAATGATAACGATTGAAACATGGTGAGGTGTGGCTGCTATTCAATATCACGGGTTCGATTCCTCGCCATTTCATTCCGATGTAAGCGCATACACGTTGCGATATGTCACTTATCGATAATTGTGTTGTTTGTCAATGAATTGTGGTGTAACCATCCATGTTTATTACGTCATTTTTCGAGGGGCGCATCCAGGGGGGATGTGGGGGATGCATCCCCCCCACGAGCCATTTTCAACAACGCTTTAGATAAATAAATTTTTTCTATAATTTCGAACCTCTTCATAACCATGGGTGCAAATCCATAGAGGGATGTATCCCCCCCGATAATGCGGCAGCATCCCCCTTAATATTTTCATGTCCCAAAACTGGGCATCAGCAAACGTGATGACCTTTGTTTTGGTCTTCACTTCATTTTGCGCACAAAATTGGACGTCTGCAGACGTGTCAATTTTGCTAAATCAACCCCCCCCCAATATTGAAAAATGGTCGATTTTGCTAAATCATCTCCCCCAATGCTTAACATAGATTTGCACCCCTGTTCATAACAATAAACCTTAGTCGCCTTAAGCACGCATAATCGAAATTGTGCTTACAAAATGCATCATATTTGATGAAGCACTCAAAGTTAGAGGCCAAAAATATGAACAAACTTTGCCTGAAAATTGTTTGAAAAGCGCTAAAATGACCATTACAGTATGCAATTTTTCAAAAACTTTCCGGAAGAGCATACCCCCGGACCGCCCTTAAGTCGTTTTTGTTACTTAAGCTGCTTAAAATTAACTCTGCGGGGAAAAAACTGCGCTTGAAAAAGTGACGAAATTTGGTGCCCTCTCCCTGAAAAAAATTCTGAATACGCCCCTGACATGAAACATTTTGAAAGGGCTTATTTACGCCCGTTTCCGGGTCTAAATGTCTTTGTATTTAGTTTACATTCAATCTAATTTAAAATCACATTTCCACCCTCCACCAAAACTTTCTGGATCCGCCCCTGCATTTCTCTTGCATCTTTGTCTACTAAAATGTTGATGTATAGATTCGGAAGCTTGATCTTAGAGGCAACTACTTTGGTGATGATCACTAGCGTTGCAAGGGTTTTTCAATAAGAGGGGTTGAGAATGACGTCACATTTGATTATACGTTGTACACAGAAGCGGATCCAGAAAGTTTTGTTGGGGAGGATGTACCTTTGAATTAGTTTGAATGTTAACTAAATGCAAAGACGTTTAGACCCGGCAAAGGGCGTAAATACACCTCTTGAAAATGTTTCATGTCAGGGGCGTATTCACAATTTTTTTAGGGAGGAAGCACCAAGTTTTGTCACAGTTTCAAATGTATAGTTTTTTTCGGCTGATTGAATTTTAAGCAACTTAAGTACCAAAAACGACTTTAGAGGTGTTCGGGGGAATGCTACCCCTGAAAATTTTTGAAAGTTTGCATACTGCAATAGCAATTTTAGTGTTTTTTAATCAATTTTTAGGGGAAGTTTGTCATATTTTTGGCCCTTAACTTTGAGTGCTTCACCAATGATATATTTTGTTCCCACAGGTTCGATTATGCGTGCTTAAGGCGACCAAGGCATATATTGTATGAAGAGGTTCGAAATCATATAATTTTTTATTCATCCGGAACGTAGTTGAAAATGGTTGTTGGGGAAATGCATACGTACGCACTCCACATCCCCCCTTGGATCCGCCCCTGGTTGTATAGTAACAAAAAATAGCTTCAATTTTAAGAGATATGTTGTAAACAAAAAAATGCGAAGTCAGTTAAGGCTCGATTGTTGCAAGGAAGTCAAAGGAATGCTTTCTGGTGAAACTGCATGGTAAAACGATATTCAAATGTTAGCGATTTAGTTCTTTTCTGAGCTGCAGTACGTAGATCATTTTTGCTTGAAATCGTTCAGCTTTTTTTTTACGGAAGGTCTGAGGGGCCGAGGGCAGTTGCGTGTACAGGAGCGGCACTGCCCTGCTAATAGAATTGCGTCATTGCTACATAAGATAAGGGCAAAGAACAAGATTCAGAAAACAACGCTACGTAATTCTTGTTATTATGACAATTACAAAACCTGATTATTATCAAAGACCGGCCGTTAGCTCAGTTGCAAAGCGCTCGCTCTCGGTGCGGGAGGTCTGGGGTTCGATTCCCGGACCGGTCAAATCGGCACAGTGTCGCCAACGACTCGCCACCGTTGCGACGATTCTTCGGAGCTGTGTCGCCCAGGCGCTAAGCCGCGGAGATGGGCCCCGCAACTCGTTACACGCTTCGGCGTAATACGGCGAGTATAATGAAGATTTGATTTGATTTTTTTGATTATTATCAATGACAAAGACAAAGTATCTAGCACTTTAATTGACGAAGTACCTAGCACTTTGAAAAAAATATCAGAAACAGAAGTAAGTATGACGTCATTTGAGGCTCAATGGGAGGGTTGTAACCTTTTTTCTCTAATTTCGATTGAAGTTGTTAGTTTTGAAGTTTTCAATTGAAGTTGTAAGTTTGTAACCTTTCTGGTTACGCTTATTCGCAGTACCACTGTTGTTTTATTCACGAGCACGGAGCAGCCACTGCAGCAGAGGCCCCTATATTTTATTATTTTGTTGGATAATTTGGTTCTGTAACAGCATAAACGAACTTGCAATGAAACGTAGAACTGCTGTTATGTTTGAATTAAAGTCGTTTAACACTTTGGTGAATAACTCAGGTATAAATTTAAAGCGAATGAAGACTCTCATATTTATCCGGATTGTTTGTAACATTGTCTACTTCGTCGTTCAGATTTGCAATATTATTCACTAAGTGAGTGAATTAATGCAATAAATGTTGAAACTTGAGACCAGCTAAAATTTCCGCTTCATTGTAACGAATCAGTTCTGTTTGCGATGCGTTTGGTCTTTCTTTCATATTTCGCTTCTGCGATTAAAACTGATAAAAGTTGTAGTCTGCTATGTTTGTTTAACATTTTGTTTCTTTATTGCAGCTCACTCTCCTTGATCTTCGTTGGAACAGGTTCGGTGACGAAGGCGCCAAGTATTTAAAATTGTGTCTTCACAAAATACAAAAACTTCATGTTGGAAGTTGCGGCATTTCACGTGATGTTGGTCGATCTCTTCAAAATAACTCAGCAGGATGTGAAGTGATTGGAAATCGGCGGTGGCGATGATAGATGTTATTGTTTTCTGTTCATAACCCAGCATGTATTGCTCATTCATACTCGTAATATACTTGTTGTTTTGTAAATACTGTAATTGAAAGTGAATAAACACATCTCGATACAATGATTATGTCGTCACAGTCCCAACGTCAGACGTATACGTTAATAGCCAACTAACTGAGGTTTCGCATGGAACTAACACCTCAGCAGCGTTCTGAAAGATATTTATGCGCTGTTCGAGTTAGCGGCCACCCGAAATACAGCGAATGCGATTCGCTCCAGCCGTGAATCGAACCCGTCGCTCAGAAGCTTTAGAAATTTGCGGTGATCTATTTTAATAGCGGATGATCTATATACGATACAATCGCTATTTTCGTGATTAAAAACTCACTGAGTGTCAAGCACTTATTATATACCGGTACACATTACACAACCAATCAGTTATGGTCATCGCATTTTCGTGAATTGGTATCTTGTTAGTAATTTTTCGTAAAGTGTCTTCCCAACGGCACCACAAGCGAGCTTGTCGGTTTGCTTTCTGTCCCTATAGGTTAACTGCTAGGTAGGAAAACTGAACTTGTTTACCTCGTCGGTTTGACCCGACTCGGAATCAAGCCAGCGCCGTCTCCACAGCTAATCAAGTGGAGGGGCACCAGCCGAAAGTGAGGGGGTACTAACAAATGATTAGTGTGGTTTCAACTTCTTGCAATTGGGATGGTTCTGCACTTCACCTTACCCGGTTTTGGTTAGGCTTGCACAGTGCACATTGCTTTGAATGAATAGCAAACACCGAACTCTTAGTTATAACTAGGACAAGGTCCGGAAAATTTTAATGCGGAGGATTCAGTTCTCAATTTGGTGGAATGTTAACCAAGGACAAAGACGTTAGACGTTTAGCAGACCCGGAAAAAGGCGCAAAATGAGCTCTTTGAAAATGTTTCATGTTAAGAGCATATTCAGAATTTTCAAGGGGGTACAAAAATGTTAACATTTCTTAAACGTAGTTTTTTGCGGCAGGGTTAATTTGAAGCAAATTGAGGAACAAATATGGTTCTAGGAGGGCCCGGTGCCTGCTCCTATAGAATTTTTTTTGAAAGTTAAGATACTGTTATGGCCATTAAATGCTTTTTGAATAATTTTTAACCGCAAATTTTGTTAAATTTTTTTGCTCCTAACTCTGAGTTTCTCACCAAATTTGATGCATTTTGTTCGCATGTTTTGATTTGTGCGCGCTTGAGGTTTAAGGATCATTCTAGCAGAGAGGTTCGAAATTGTGGAAAAATTGTATTCACTAAAAGTATTGTTGAAAATGGCTGGTGGAAGTGAGGATGCATCCGTCCAGGATAATAACTTATGATTCAAAAACTCTGAGTAAGTAAACTAACTTTAGCCAACAGTGAACTGTGATTTATAGCACATGAAATTTGTTTATTCAATGAAACGAAACTAACAGAACATGAATTCCACTAATTTACTACAACTTTTCGCTTTTGGGAGTTTTTGTGTAAACTTATTCTGATTTTGGTCAAACCTCTGCTCTAGCTTCACCAAACCCCCGATGGGGTTCGGTCAAACCCAGTTTAAGAACCACTGCTTTAAAACGAATATTTTTACAAAAAAAAAACACTGAAGCACGAAAATAATAGCGACGTCAAACTAAGAACAGTTCAATGATACATCAACTAGGCTGGTGGGGACAGTCTATCTAGACTTTGGTGTCTCTGTGGAAAAATTATAAGATTTAGACAGCCCAAAGTTGTTAAGACTGACCCTAATGAAATCGTTACATAATTGCATTCACTTCGCTAGATCTTTACAAAATCATACGCTTGTGCAACACTGATATAAAAACCAATGGTTTCGAATTAAGTTTTTCAGTTTATATCTGCTACTCGGTACCGGTATTAATGTTAACTGACTTTGCACTTCGTACGATAAATAATTAAACCGATCAGATAGCCCAATGGGATAGAGCGTCTGCTTCTGGATTGGTAGACTTAGGGTTCGATTCCAAGTCGGGTCAAACCAATGACTTAATAATTGGTATTCACAGCTTCCCTACTTGACGTTCAGCATCAAAGGGACCGTGTGAAGAAAGCCGGCAAGTTTACTTGTTGTGTGGTTGGGAAGGACCCATCTTGGTGTGGTAGACAGATGGCAGGCAACTCCTAAGCGAGCTCGTACAGCGCTTTGATCGCTTTCTCGTGATAGGAGGATGAGGTTATTTTCAAATTATATTGAACAGAAAATTCAACAGTAATTGAGGGAGACTGTGAAGCGAGCTTGCGCTCTTCGAGTCAGCAGCCACCCGTAATATAAAAAAAATGTCAAATGCGATCGGCTTCAGCTGCGAATCGAACCCGTCACGTAGGATCTGTCACCTGCGCGCGGTACCGCAGGCCATGTCGCTGACATAGGAGAAATAGTGGCGAAATAAAGATTATTCATCATGTTCAACTTTCTTTAACGCTGGATGTCGTAATTGGCAAAGTAATAAAAGGTATTGGAGTTGGCCGAGTGATTGGTGCATTGGACTACGAAGCTGGCTTCGCGGGTTCGATGCTCAACTAGGTCATCTCCATGATGCATGTACTTCACTACCACAAAAATCCTAAGCTGCCATTAAGTGGCTTGAAATATTAATAAAAAAAAAATAAAAATAAAAAGAGGTAATTTTTTACCTATTTCGGATCGTTTGATTTTTTTTTTGCAATCACTGTAGCATGCCAAAAGTGTTCTTTTGAGGCGCGATGTTTGGAAAAACCTCTTTTATTTTCAGTAGCATGCTTCCAACTACGACAGCCGTGACGTGTAAAAGTTGATTCACAGCGCAATTCTCGAGATTCAGAATCAAAATTGCGGCAAGGATTACCAAAACTCGGATCTAACTTTACAGAATTTTCCAATCAGTTCCATCTTTGATACCACGCAGCATTAAGGCATCTTTACCTGGCCCCAAGCTTGCTACAGGATAAAAACGCAGTGTAACTTGCTTCGGGCCATCACCACCCAAATCATCAGCATCAGCAGAATTTCGTTTGCTCAAACACAGGGCCGAATTGATGGAAGGGCTATGAGGCTAGAGTCCCAGGCATGGGCGGGCCATGTAAAAAGGTTAAATCGCACCACAACAATTTTACTATCGTTGAATTTGTTTACTATTCATTGATACAAATGTGATTGACGTCCATTGGCCATTGTTATAGCTACTGTATAGCCTACTCATAAGCAGGGCGATTTTTCCGTGACCAAAAAAACTTGAAAACATGACTTTATTTTTGCAAAAAAGTAACCCAAAAGTAACTTCATGTAAAGAACAGCACAAAATGAAAAATAACAGCATACTATAAAAAGCAATGACATAGTCTCCATTAGTGCTCAAATTATAGTGCACGCACATATTGCGCTAAACATTCTTCGGTAAAAAGTTTCTGTCTTTGGCAAGTATAGCTTGTTCAGCATGGATAAACTGCGTTCTACTGCAGCCGTAGTTGGTTGGCATCTTTGAAGCAAGCAAAATGCAGCATGAGCAACTTCTTGACGACTCATTTTAGTAATATCCATCACATCATTTTTTAAAAAACTCAAGCACTGCTGCTGCAGTTGCTCCATACCAGTGGCGCACCCAAGATTTGGCAAAAGAATTGGCCAAAACCGGTGGGCCACCGAAGTCTAAGGTGCTTAATTGGTGCTCCACTCCAACCAGCCAACGCATTTTTACGATTTTTACGTAAAAACACTCATTTTAGCACTGTTTTTGCTGATTTTAGCACTCTTTTTGCTGATATTAATTACCACTGATAAGTATTCTACTGTAGATAAAAAAAAATTAGAATTTGCTCAGTTAATTCTGATAATTTTGATTTAGACCCGCCTGCAACAACTTTTTTTTTTTCTTCAATCGTTGTTGAAAACCAGTATTCCCACTATACCCATCTACGATGTTTACTTTAACTCTTCAGTATTAAAATAGACAAAAGTTGGTATAGGAGACTCTAGGTGTTAAATTACTGCTGCTTTTTCGTTGAATGTTAAAATAAACCTCTCATTTAAATCAAAGAAATTTTTTAAACTAAGTGTTTATTACCGTAGGCTGTAAAAGCTATTTAGGTTTTGGTAAATACTACATTATGATTTACAAGCTACTACCACGTCATAAAAACTGGAATATTATAAGCACCAGTCCATTCGTTTTTCCTTCAGTTTAATATTCAAAAAAATGCATTGTTCTGAGCAAAAACTAATCAATGGAATAAATTAATCAAGCGTTTGAAAATTCAAAGTGTCGACATCGCAAAGATGCCATTGCATTACTGGAAGATGTATGGCTTTATGTTTGGCATGTAACCACCTTTATGCATTATGCAGATTGTAAATCCATTTCAATTGCAGCAAGAAAAGATTTAAAAAAAAGGAAAATTGGGCAAGAAATAGCACAAAAAACTTTGTAATCTAAAACATTAAATGTAATCTAAAAACACAAAAAGTAACTTTTTGTAACTCTATAACTTCTTAAATACTGGCCCCACACCCGTGAAAATTTGGTTCCACGCTTTTTGTGTTAATTATAATTATAATTATAATTGGAGTAATTGGAGTTAAAGTTAATTATGATTAAGATAATTATGATTTAATTACGAGTAATTGGAGTTAAAGACAATTATGATTTTTGTGTTAATTATTATAACTGGAGCCAGCAAATAAAAAGAAACTTTTGTCACCTAAAATCGCCCTACTCATAAGGCGTAATAATGTGTTACGATTCGTCGGTTTTTCCGTTCTTTTCGTTTTTTTTTGTTGTTGTTTTGCTTGTATTTCATTTTATGTAAGCTTTTCGTTCATTATTAAATTTTCGTTCGTTTGTTTCGCTTCTTTTCACGTTGAGACTACTGATGTTCATGTTTTATATTTAGCCTGTCCACGTGTCCTAATCATGTGGGCTTGTTGCTGCGGGCTTGATGTCACAATCACTTTTTTAAATTATGGCATCAAAAATTTAATTGTGATGCAGAAAGCCCACAGCAACAAGCCCACACAAACGTGGGCCAAAAACCCACATAAATTGGACATGTGGACAGGCTAATTGTAACTTCTTTGAAATTTGATATATTGTCCGAAAAAATAATTTATAAATATGAATGACGGTCGCTGCTTTAGTAAAATGACACCGTATGACTCTAATCTAGCCCTAATCCCGACGCTCGCGCTTCTAGTTTCCGATTCATGTTGTATACAACAACTACTGGGGAATTCAAGGAATATGGGACGAAAATAGCTTAAGGAGGAAATATAAAGCCGCTGTAAAACTCAAAACTGGACGTTTCGACTTCATAGATTCAGTTGTCATCAGTTTTATACTGCCTTTATACTTACTGTATTTGTACTTACAAGTACCGGTACTTATTGAATGTTTACATTGCCAACTATACTAAACTTATTTATTGGCTACTTACAGCTTTGCACTGTCTTGCATGCACTGCTGTTGATAACAGCTGAATTTGCTTTATTGAGATGTCCAGTCTTGAGATTAGTAGCGGCTATGTAAATTTTTTTTTACTGGGAAATTATTTAACGTTTGTGGTACCAACTTCCAGCGAACCTGAAGGGGGAACAATTACGCGTAAAAACATTATCCGATAGCTATGTCGTACGTAACCATCATTTTCGTTCCGGACTTTGAGCACAGAGAGTGGATCCACTGTTAGTAATAAATGGATACACCGCTACACCAGTGACTACACTGAGGTACCGGTAGTACAAAACTTTTGGTCCGCAAAATCTTTAAAAGTAGGATCAGTAACGGTAGTAGAGGCTATGGACTTGGTTGAATGTTCACTGTTTAGTCATGGTTCAGACTCAGTCGTCTTTGAAACTGTAGTCTGATGAGGCAGTCATGAAGCAGGAAACTAGCACAGAGCAGTGCTGAGGGTAGCAGGATAGTCTCGTGTGCAAAAAGCTGTGGTACCGGTTACTGTTCCCCCTAAGATTTTGACAAGTGCGAATTTGCTCAAATATTGCCCAAACATGGCAAATGTTTAATGATATGCCCAAACTCTAAAAATTTGGTGTAATTCAAGGTCTGAATTATTATTAATTAAGAGTTTCCGGACAATACTAAAATACGGAAATAGGAAAAGACGAAAAATATGGAAATCTTGCTAACATTCGGAAAATACGGAAAAAGTGCTAAACTAAAAGGCCGAAATGATGGAAACGCGGAAATGGCAGAAATCTCAATAAAATACGGAAATAGGAAAAGACGGAAAAAGTCTAAAAACATCTCGCGTAAAGAGGAAAATGTTAAAATTGCATTCAGTGGTGGTCTCAGGAATGAGCGAACTGTGCGGTCGCACAGGCCCTCTCCAAAAAAGAAGGAAAGGCGGAGAAAATCTCGCCAAAAAATGGGAAATGTTGGAAAGGCGGAAATCTTACTAAAATACGGAAATAAGAAAAGGCAGAGAGGCGGAAATAGCAGAAATCTTGATAAAGTACGGAAATGGGAAAAAACGGAAATGATGAAAAGGCGGAGAAATCCTTGCAAAAAGACGAAAAGTGTTGGAAGGGTAAAAATCTGGCTGTAATAAGTTATTTAACCTACGTCAGAACAGCCAGAAAAAAACGGAAAATGTTGGAAAAACGAAAATGTTTTAAAAAAAACAGGAAAAACTCGAAAAACGGAAATAGGAATAGACAGAAATGACAGAAACGAGTAGAAAATCTTGCTAAAATACGAAAAAATATCGGAAAGACGGTGATCTTACTAAAATACGGAAAACGTTACGTAGGCGGAAATAATTGCTAAAAGACAAAAAATGCTGGAAAGACGGAAATCTTGCTAAAATGTGAAAAACGTTGAAAAGATGGAGATTTTGCTAAAATGTGAAAAACGATAAAAAAACGGAAATTTTGCTGAAATGGGAAAATGTTACAAAGGAGGAAGTGTTGCTAAAACACAGAAAATGTTGAAAAGACGGAAATCTTACTAAAAGACGGAAATCTTGCTAAAAGAGGGGAAATGTCGGAAAGATGCTTTGGAAATCTTGGTGAAGCACAGAAAATGTTAAAAAAACGGAAGTTTTGCTAAAAGACAGAAATTTTCTCTCTATCAGCAAGATTTTTGTCTTTCCTAAGCTGCATTTTCTGTCTTTTAGCAAAATTTCCGCCTTTGTAACATTTCCCTTTTTTGGCAATACTTCCGCCTTTGCAACATTTTCCGTCTCTTTGTAGCAATATTTCCGCCTTCGTAATATTTTTCCTCTTTTAGCAAGATTTCCGTCTTTTCAACATTTTCCATCTTTTAGCAAAATTTTCTCTGTTTTGTAGTATTTGCCGTATTTTAACAGAGAAGTTCATTAGCATATAAAGCTGCAAGATACAGCAACCATACTACCGGTATCAGATGCATTCTTTATTTTCATATTTACAAAATTATAAATGATAAATATATAATATAAATATATATACCGTAAATGATAAAGAGAATAAATATAAATAAATGATAAAGAGCATATATAAATGATAAAGAGATACATAAGTACTCTGACAAAGCTGGATTGCCGATTTAGCATCGAAAGAATAAAATTTAATTACCGGTACTGGCAAAAAACTGCAGCTTGTTGCAAAATTAGTCAATTTTGCATCAAGATTTGACTGATTTTGCATCAAGCTGCAGTTTCTTGCCAATGATTAAATTTCCGTATTTTAGCAAGATTTCCGCTTTTCCAAAGTCCGTAATGGTTTTTCCCACACATTCCTCTTTAAGCAAGATTTCCTCCGCTTTGAAGCATTATACGTCTTTTTCTATTTCGGTATATTTCAACAATATTTCTGGCTTTCCATCATTTCTGTTTTTTCCTATTTCCGTACGTATTTTAATTATTAAGATTTTTGCCATTTCCGCCTTTCCATCATTTTCCCTTTTTTAGCTAGATTTCTTCCGTCTTTCCGTCATTTCTGTCTATTCCTGTTTTCGTTTTTCTAATTTTTACCGTTTTTTAAAAAAATTCCCTTCTTTTACCAAGATTTCCGTCTTTTCATGTTTCAATGTATTTCAGCCAGATTCTCATCCTTCCAACATTTTTTGTCTTTTTGCGAGGTTTTCTCCATCTTTTCATCATTTCCGTTTTTTCCCATTTCCGTACTTCATCAGGATTTCTGCTATTTCCGCTTCTCCGCCTTTTCTTATTTCCGTATTTTAGTAAGATTTCCGCCTTTCCAACATTTCCCATTTTTTGGCGAGATTTTCTCCCCCTTTTCGTCATTTTCGATTTTTCCTAATTCCGTATGTTATCAAGATTTCTGCCATTTCCTCCTTTTTTTGTCGTTTCCTATTTTCGTGTTTCAGCAAAATGCAATTTTATCATTTTCGTTTTTCCGCGAGATGTTTTGTGACTTTTTCCGTCTTTTCCTATTTCCGTATTTTATTGAGATTTCTGCTATTTCCGCGTTTCCGTCATTTCCGCTTTTTCTGATATTTTGGCCTTTTAGTTTAGCACTTTTTCTGAATTTTAGCAAAATTTCCCTATTTTTCGTCTTTTCCTACTTCCGTGTTACACTTTCATTATGATTTGACACAAAAAAACTAGAGCGCTTTCATTTCTACTAAAATTGCTGGTAGGCACTAGAATAGACAAAGTTGTCTGGTCTGTAGAATAAGATTTGAAAACAGCAACCAAAATCACGCTTTATTGACAAGGTTACAAATCTATGTTGAGCATTGGGGGCATGATTTAGCAAAGTTGACCATTTTTGTATATTGGGGGAGATGATTTAGCAAAATTAATCATTTTTTGATATTGGGGGATGAAACTGGCTCCTTTGGGAAATTTTCCACTTCCATGAAATGTATTGGGGGGAGATGCTGCCAGATTATTGGCGGGATACATCTCCCCCGTTCTTCCTGAATTTGCACCCATGTTGATTGAATTTCCGAAAAACATTGGCAAGTCACGTGACAATCCTACAGACCAGAAAACTTCGTCTATGTAGTGCTGCTAACCAGAATATAGCATCAGTGTCGCCAATTTAGCGGAAAATTCGCTAGATTTGGCGGATTTTGCTTCTACTTAGAGGAAAATTTTTGCGTTTGGCGGACAGCGGATTTTTTAGCGGATTTCTGTGCAAGTGTTAGTGGATTTTTTTCAAAATCGCGGATTT
Organism: Trididemnum miniatum; assembly: GCA_964006365.1. Classification (NCBI taxonomy): domain Eukaryota; kingdom Metazoa; phylum Chordata; class Ascidiacea; order Aplousobranchia; family Didemnidae; genus Trididemnum; species Trididemnum miniatum. Next base: position 21,874,632 of record OZ023245.1, on the reverse strand, counting down.
ATAAAAAAACATTTTACAATGAAATATTAACCAAAGTTCATGAGTCCGTAGTACGGACTTTGATATAAAACGGCTCGATCCTCTTCAAAGCCACTTAGTAATTAAAAAAGTTGTTTCTTGCAATTAAGTAGCTAATTCAGGGCTGTGGCATTGGAAGTTGGATTTGCAACTTGCCCAGCATAGTCAACACGTTACCGGATCGGAGCTCTGTTTGCATTGCGGGGTTAGCAACTAGTTACCTCATCACATTTTTTACATCAAAGATTTATTAACTTAGTCTTCTTCTACGTATAACTGAATCAATGAATGTTTTAGAAATACCGGTACACCAGTAAGTCGTAGTTTACTAAGCTATAGCCTTGTGCTAGCTTTATCTTACACACAGTCTCTGTAGAGACTGTGTCAGGCCCGTAGTTTGCGGGGGGGGGGCTTGGGGGAGCATTGCCCCCCAAGTTTTTGAAAACTTTTTTTTTATTTTAGCACCAGTATATCTCACAAAACCACGTAACCCTATTTTGAACAACCCCCCCACTGCGACTGTTTAGCGTCTCATTCAGAACAGCCGTGGTTCAGTGGAATACTCACTTTAATGGGATTCGCAAAACAATCCAGTAAAGAGTTTGTAAAGAGTTTGACTGGAATGGTGACGTAACCACACGAGTGGATTGCGTACCACAAAGGTTAAATTCTTTAGGAAATATTTATCCGAAGGGATGAGTGATCCTGGCAAGATCATTCGTCCTGGAAGATAAATGTTTTCACCTGAGGGCGGCTGATGAAGGCTAATAGCCAGAAACAGCGCTGTCTCGCTCTACGGTACGATTTACTGGAGTGGTTTGCACTGTTGGTGATGGAATGCTGTTATAGCCTCTGACCCAACAAGAGGAAGTCGTCATGACTTCCCGTCCGGTAGGCCAGGAAGGACATAGCTTTTTAGTTGTTGCTCTTCACACTGGCCACGTAAAGAGTTTGACTGGAATGGTGACGTAACCACACGAGTGGATTGCGTACCTCAAAGGTTAAATTCTTTAGGAAATATTATCCGAAGGGATGAGTGATCCTGGCAAGATCATTCGTCCTGGAAGATGAATGTTTCTCACCTGAGGGCGGCTGATGAAGGCTAATAGCCAGAAACAGCGCTGTCTCGCTCTACGGTATGATTTACTGGAGTGGTTTGCACTGTTGGTGATGGAATGCTGTTATAGCCTCTGACCCAACAAGAGGAAGTCGTCATGACTTCCCGTGCGGTAGGCCAGGAAGGACATTGCTTTTTAGTTATTCGCAAAGCAGTCGCAGCTCAGTGGGTTACGGGCTTCAGAGAGATAGCAGCTATGCCGCAACCATATTGCTACTGTTTTAATGAATGCATCATTTTATCTTATGAATGCGCTCAGTTACGTCACAATTGCGTTTACGAATTTTGAAGTCCTGGTCTTAACAATAACATCACAGTAGATTCGTCTATAGTTAACCTTGTCGTAGCTAGATAGTCCCCGGCAGGCCTGCAACGAGTAGAAAATGCTTATTTATTGTCTAGTGGGGGCGAGAAGAGAAGGTAATACATAAACGCAGTGCCGTAGCAGCTCAACTTTGGGCCCCCCCAAAAACCCTTTCAAGTCCACAATACTTAGCTTTCGATATGAATTGTTTTAGGTTTTTCCAGGGGTAACAACTCAGTTTCTCACCACAATGCGAATACTGTGGTAAAATTAAAACACATAACGCGTTATCACTGTGTAAAAATAAAAGGTGTAATTTTAAGACAAGTTTGTTACACCCAATTCATTTTCCATTAACATCGTTTAGCTCAGGGTTTTTCTACCTTTTTCTGCTCATGGCCCACTAAAATGATAAAATATGATGGTGGCCCAATAACTTTTGCTAAAAGGTACAAAGTCAACGTGATGGCATGATTAGGGAATGCTGATGTCGCTCTCTAGTCAAGCTCTGTGGCCCACTGTTGGGCCATGGCCAATAGGTTGAAAACCTCCGGTCTAGCTAGAGCGCACTTTTTCGTACACAGATGTTCTTTTGACAGCATCATAATCTGGAGATCGGGCGCATTAACTTTCGATTGACAACATGGCCAGCGAAGAACCAATCGGATGGCCGAGTGGATAGAGCGTGTGCTTCTGAGCCTGAAGGAGTGAATAGACTGAGGGTTTGATCACTAGTCAAGTCAAACCAATGACTTAAAAATTGGTATTCACAGCTTTCCAACTAGACATTCAGCATTAAAGGGATAGTGTTAAGAAAACCGTCAAGTTTGCTTGTGCCTTTGGGAAAAACACTTAACGAGATTCCCCCATCTAAGTGCGGTAGGTAGACAGATGGCCGGCAACTCCTAAGGGAGCTCGTGTAGCGCATCATTGCTTTCTGTGATAGGTGGATAAAAATGCCAACAAATGGAAAGAAAAAAGATAGTCTGCTGTTTGCCATATTAGATGTAATAAACGTTTTAATAAATTTCAGTTTTCTGAAGCTTTGTTTAGCACTGGTAACAGTAACAACGCATTTTGTAAACTCGAGAAGCAAGGCAAGCGAGCACTTACAGATATTACTATTGAATTAAAAGTTCAACGGTGTTGAAGGGAGACTGCCAAACGAGCTTGTGTCGTTCTAATCAGCAACCATCTGATATAAATATCAAATGCAATAGACTCCAGCAGTGAATCGAACCGGTCGCAAAGAATCTGAACCTGCGTGCGGTATTGCCAGATCATATTGCTGACAATGGCTGTTCATGCACGAAGCTGCTGGGTGTAAACAGCAATGCAAAGACAGAAGCGACATCACATGTCAGCTTAAAACTTTCTAGTATCGACATAATAGCCTGGTCCACCAGTTGTTTTAAAAAGTTTGCTTTGAATCTCTTCCTCAGAAGCTGTACGATATAGATTTGCATCGTAACTAAACATTCTCTTTTTCTATTTTCATTCTCTTTTTTTTTTACTTTTTGATTGAGGAAGACCGGGCCAATGTCCAATTCCTGCGCTATTTCAAAAGCACACGTTTTCAAACTAGCAAATCCTTTTTCAATGGACTTTTGTATTCGATGTCAGATTATGGTTGCTGACACAGAAATAGGGTAGGATTCAATTTAATTTACCGATCGGATGGCCGAGTGGATAGAGCATCTGCTTCTAGATTGGTGGACTCCGGGATTCAATTCCGGGTCCGGTCAAACCAATGACTTTAAAATTGGTATTCACAGCTTTTTTGGTTGACGTTCAGCATAATGGATAGCGCGAAACAAGCGGCAAGTTCGCTTGTTGTGCTGTTGGGAAAGGCACTAAACGGGATTACCCTATCTAGGTGTGGTAGACCGATGGTCGGCAACTCGTAAGCGAGCTCGTATAGCGCCCCGTCGCTTTTTCATGATAGGAGAATAAAATTGCGAATAAATAAAAAATGAATAGATAGAATTTTTTATTTATTCGATAGAATTTCCTCTCCTATGGATTGCCACCTTAACGTGGTGGGGAGGTTTGAGTTTTCAATGATCCTTAGAGCAACGCCGTCGGTAGTGTTTAATCACTTCTGTCAGGGTCACCCATGGCGGTAAGGTCGAAGGAGAGAAACAGACCAAGTAGCAATCCAATGCTGTAGCTAAATGGAAAGTTGTAATAACAATATTCATGCTGCATCGGACGGCGCGCAGGATAAAAAGGTCCGCGTTCGAGTTTTAGGCAGAGGGACTCGTTCGAAAAATAAGCTACAGTCTCCCCCACAAGCTGACCGTCACCGGAAACCCACCAACGCAGTCGCTAAGCGTTTGGGGAGGCAAATGGGGGCAGCGCACAGAAAACGTACTCGAGTTGGACCAAACTGCCGGGATCTAGCTATCGGGAACTGGAACATTTCGTCACTGACAGGAAAAGAGCAGGAGCTTGTTTGCGAAGCCCAACAGTATCGCCTTGATGTTGTGGGAATTTCATCAACAAAGCGCCGGGGTTCTGGAACTGTCGAGTTAAACGGTGGGTGGAAAATTTTCTACTCAGGTGTTGATGCAGCAATGTCTGCTCAAGCTGGTGTTGGCTTACTTGTGAGCCCCAACATAGCTGAATGTGTCGTTGACTGGGTACCACTAGGAGGAAGGGTTTGTCTTCTAAAGCTAAGGCTGCAGGAGCGATCTCTGTGTATATTGCAGGTGTACGCACCTAACATAGAATCACAGTACGAAGCCTTTCTGGAGGAAGTTGAGGTTGCATTGGGAAAAGCAACTTCATCAGAATCCCTTGTCCTTTTGGGCGATTTCAATGCACATGTGGGCATCGACAATGCAACCTGGAAAGGTGTTATTGGGCAACATGGTGACCCTGACATTAACAAGAACGGAAGGTGTTTATTGCAGTTCTGTGCCACCAATGGGCTGTGCATAATGAACACATTTTTTCAGCACAAAAGAATTCATAAGTACACCTGGTACAGAGACTCTCTGGGACAACGCTCCCTGATTGATTTTTGTATCGTTTCGGCGGACTTGTTTTCTACCGTGTCTGATGTCCGTGTTAAAAGAGGGGCTGAGTTGTCAACTGATCACCACCTAGTTGTCTGCACTTTGAAAGCTTTGAAACCCTTGAAAAAACGAAAGACTTTTCGACCACGAGAAACTTATCGAATCAAATGGGAATCATTGGCTGACAAAGAGGTACGAACTGCATTTGCAGACAACATTGCATCTAAGTTCAAAGAACTTCCGACCTCTACTGAAGACATTGAAACTGAGTGGTGTTTGTTTCGAACAGCAGTCATTACGTCCGCTACTAACTGTTGTGGACGTAAGCGTGTTGGAGGGACGAAGAGTAGCGAGAAAAGAACTCCTTGGTGGAACCAAGAAGTTAAAGAAGCTATCCGTGCGAAAAAAGTGGCCTATAAGGCCTGGCTTGCAAATAAGTCATCACTTGAACTTCGTTCGCAGTACTCTGAAGCACGTCAGGCGGCAGCCACAAAAGTTAAACTGTCTAAGGAAAAGGCCTGGAAGGAATTTGGAGAAAGGTTAGACGATGACTTCAAAACGGCAAACAAAGTGTTCTGGCAGACCATTCGCCGTTTGCGTGGAAAAAGATCTCGAGCCGCTCTCTTTATCGAAGATTCAAATGGTGTGACTCTGAAAGATCAAGATGCTATTTTGAATCGGTGGAGAGAGTACTTTAGTGATCTTTTAAACCCCGTTGATGCTACACCGATACAAATTCACGAAGAACAGGTTGGGGAAGATACTCAGATAACCGAAGCAGATGTGAATGCAGTAATCAAATCATTGAAAACTGGAAAAGCACCTGGTGAGGATGATATCAGACCTGAAATGTTAAAAGCAATGAACATACATGGTGTTCGTTGGCTGACTCGTGTTTGTAAGGTGGCGTGTAGTACTGGGCAAGCACCAAAGCAATGGCAAACTAGTGTGATAATACCTATCCACAAGAAAGGAGACAAGAGAAAATGCACCAATTATAGGGGCATATCTCTCATCAGTGTCCCGGGTAAGGTCTATGCCAAATGCCTTGAAAAGAAATGCCGTAAAATAGTCGAGCCTAAACTAACAGATGCTCAGTGTGGATTTCGTCCTGGCCGAAGCACAATGGATCAGATCTTTGCCTTGCAGCAAATCTTTGAGAAGTCGTGGGAATATGCAAAAGAGGTCAATGCATGTTTTGTTGATCTTGAAAAAGCATATGATCGCATTCCTAGAGACAAGCTTTGGGCGGTGCTGTTGCAGTATGGCATTGATGGCCAGTTACTAACTGCCATTAAGTCGCTGTACATGCATTCCGAGATCTGTGTTCGTGTTAACAGCGCAACGACGAAACCTTTCAGAGTAAGTGTGGGACTACGGCAAGGCTGCTCTCTTTCACCTATTCTGTTCCTTATTTATATGGATAGAATAGTTCAGAACAGTGAGTCTTGTGGCGGAGTAAAGATCGGTGAATGCACTGTACAACGTCTGTTATTTGCAGATGATCTCGTGCTACTCGACTCTACCCAAAATGGTCTCCAGCAAGCTCTTGACAGGTTTTCGGATGCATGCTCTGTTGCCGGAATGAAAATCAGTTCAACAAAAACAGAAACCATGTGCTTGTCCAGACAACCAAAGCAGTGCTCTCTCCAAATTGATGGAGTGCCACTAAAACAGTCAGAGAAATTCAAGTACCTCGGCGTCTCATTCACAAGTGACGGCAGACAAAATAGCGAATTGGATATCCGCATCGGAAAAGCAAGTGCAGTAATGCGCCAGCTCCACCTATCTGTGGTACTGAAACGGGAGCTTTGCACCAAGGCAAAGCTATCCATTTTCAGATCGGTCTATGTTCCTATTTTGACTTATGGCCATGAGTGTTGGATCATGAATGAGAAAGTGAGGTCGCGAGTTCAAGCAGCCGAAATGGGATTCTTGCGAAGAATTAGCGGTTTGATCTTGTTGGACAAGGTTAAAAGTGGAGATATTCGTGAATCTCTAAACATCGAATCGCTGCTTCTCCGACTAGAAAGATCGCAACTGCGTTGGTATGGACATGTGACACGAATGTCCCAGGAAAGAACAGCCAAAAAACTGCTCTGTTCAACACCGATTGGTCGAAGGCCTAGAGGCCGTCCCAGAACTCGATGGCGAGATTACGTAGAAGATCTTAGTTGGTCTCGCCTTGGCATCCCAGCAGAGCATCTATCCTTTGTTGCAGAGGATCGAGATGCTTGGAGGCTCCAACTTGAGCTGCTGCCCCCGCGACCCCCCAAGGATAAGCGGGTCCAGAAAATTGATTGATTGATAGATAGAATTTTAAATCTGCTCACAAGGTGTTAATGAATTTGAATTTAATTTTTTCAAGAGGAATGAATTTGAATTTAAGCTTTGAAAAATGATTGCATCCAACTCTGCACCGGCCTCCTTTTTCAAGTCCTACGCGCACTTTTACACACAGTGTATTGTTTATGACATCATTATGCAGTTTATGACGCTATTTGAAAGTAAACGATAGCGAAAAACTTTAAAACTGAAATATATAGAATCTGAGCGCAAAAAATCCCATTCAACGCGATTCGCCAAGCAAAACTTTGTTTTTGAATTGATGCAACTTCGGGTCCTTCAAGACAATTTGGGGCCCCTTTTGGCAGTGTGGGGCCCCCCAATTGGGGGGTTTGGGGGGCGGCTGCTACGGCTCTGCATAAACGTACTAATAATAATAACCGATTTTCCCAGGTTGCGGGCCTAGTCTCTGGGTAGTGCAGAATTTGGGTTTCAACGAAAGTTTGATTGAAGTAGACTAGCAGTAGCAGTAGTAGCTGTGATTAATCTGGGCAAAGGAAAAGGAAACTTATTAGTACCGGTACGCTTCTTAAATAAACGGTAGTAAGCTAGCTACCTATCCTATTATTGCAGTTACATCTGCTCAACCATGGGCGTCCGCAGAAAAAACGCAGAGTGGTAAACCTTTATAATTTGCTTTAAATTAGCCAATTTTGTTGACACAAAATAAGCCCAGGATCCCGGTTTTGCGTAAAATTTTTCCCGGTTCCATAAAAAGTCCGGAAAATCGGAAACCCTAGCTGTGAGAGCACTGCGTTTGTTAGCCTTACACGCAGAGATGTGAATTAGAATGCGGAAGTATTCGGTTATTTTGCCCAGTTAAAAAAAACTAAGACTCTGAAGTGGAACTTGAAAATAAATACTAAACTCAACCTCGGACTTTAGAAAATTGGCGAACTTCAACTTATTGAACGAGAGCGCAATGTACAGCTCTATTCACTAAAGAATAAATAACATTAAAAATACTGAGTAATGCGCACTTCATCAAGGACATTGGACCTTGACGGACCAAAATTGACATTACTTACTAGTCCACTAACATAGCCGTTTGTAACACTAAAATTTCGCAGAATGTTTATTTCGGTATTTTTAATACTGATCTTACCCAAGTTTTTCTCAACAATTTACTTAAATTTTGACCAAAAAATCTCGTCAGATATGCGCCAGAATGCACGAAATTGACTATATTTTCAAAAAATTTCCTGGGGGGAGAACCCCCTCAGACTCTCCTTGAGAGGCTCGGCCCTAACGGGTCTTCGCTTTTCCGATTAAACTAAACGTCTTATCGAACCGTTTGTGATGAGTCCCCCCAAGCTAAAATGCATAACTACGGCCCTGGACTGTGTCTTACATTGCCCTGATGCTACCACGTAGACCATGGTTTTTCAGCGGGGGCGATTTCGGTCTTCAAAGGGTTGATTCTAACAATTGTTGAAATTGGGGGGCGATTTTACTTCTCAGGGTGCGATTTCAGAATTGCCAACAACGTATGTAATGGTCTTCCGAAAGAAACTCTGCGGGCGTGAAGACCTTTTTTCTGATTTGCACTTGAATTTAGAGGAAAAATGGAGCTCTGCGGACGAGAAAATCTTTTTTTTTTGGTCTTCACCTGAATTTAATGGAAAAATTACATGAACGCTCTCAGGCTGTCAGGGGGGCCATTCGGTGCCACATTTTCCAGAAAGGGGCGATTGTGCAAAAAAACCTGAAGACCTCTAAATTCTAGACCTACATGCAACCAATCGTTTCAAAAGTCATGACTAACATTGCTGAAGGTACAGTAAATTTTTAGCGGATTTTTTTTGCGGAATTCAACCATGCTTTAGCGGAACTTCAAGCATGATTTAGCGGATTCTTGCCTTACAAAGTTGGCAACGCTGTATAGCATTCATGGTTACAGCAATGTGCAGAAATTGAGAAATCTTTTGCTCATTTTTCTCACATTTCGCACTGCTTGCACCTAACAGGGAACACTGGTGCCTGTAAATCAGTAATGGGTTGTCTATCCTAAGTGTTAAATTAAAGTTTTTAGTGATGGTAATTTAATTTGTTACCAGTACCTTGCACACTGTTACAGGTGTAGTCTGCTGACAAATTACACCTTCTACTGTTCTAGACTATCAGAAGTTTGTTGTGCAAAAAAAAAGATACTGGTAGTCTACTGATTAGGAAATGTAAAAAAAGAGATATTGGAAATGTTTATAGGTTACCGGGGGTCTTATCTACGGTTAGCTGTCTGCGTCTAGAATAACAGAATAACCAGTCTGCATAGTGCGTAATGCAACAGAAGACGCAGATGGCTTACAGCAGTAGAACTAAACACTGTATGGGCACCACATGGGACCGCATGGAACCGTATGGGCACTTATGGAACCGTATGCTGGTATGGGCCCTTATGGAACCGTATGGGCACTTATGAAACCATATGGGTTAGGGTTAGGTTAGGGTGCCCATACGGTCCCATACGGTGTTTAGTTCGACCCTCCCATAAGTGCCCAAACGGTTCAATAAGAGCCCATACGGTCCCATAAGTGCCCATACGGTCTCTTGCGGTCCCATAAGAGCCCACACGGTCCCATACGGTGTTTAGTTCGACCCGGCTTACAGTACTCTGGATCAGGCCCGGTTACCGGTACTGTTATACTACAGTTATACACAGAGTCATGGTCAAATAGTGATGAGGGTGAGGTGACAGTTTCAGGTTTTGTTTATTGTACTGGTAGACTACTCTCAGTACTAGGCCTAGTAGCCTACACACTGGAACTGTGGAAAGAATTAAGTAAAAAAAAAGTCAGATCTTGTAGTCTACTATAACACTCAAATTACGTTTGATAGGCCAACCTTTGTTCAGAAATTGCTGGAAATATGCCTAGCTAGTCTAACCATGCATGCTTCATGGCTAACTAGACTAAACCTAGTTGGAGCTTGTTTGAATTAAGCCGCATGTTATCAGGTTATAGGCATAGACCAACAAGCGGATACCAGTATATTTTAGCACCAGGAGCAAGGACCTCTGGGGGTGCTAGTGAATTTAACCCTAACCCTGAACCACGGCTTAATTCAGACAAGCCCCGCCCAAGGCGCCTAGTCTTCATGGGACTTCTGTCTTTTGGTTGCTTGCAAAGGCTGTAAGGGGCATGAAGTTTTTTTGGTTCGGAAAATCGCTTGATATTACAATAGATGGTTCACTTGAAAGCAGTGGGCAGGAATTCCCCAATGCATCATTGCAAAACCAAGTCAAGCTTTGAGTTTCACGTTAGCGTAAGAGCATGTCTATACAGTATATGTTGCGCATAACATTTTGGGGAATTCCTGTCAGCTTTGAACAGTGAAAGAAAGCCATTCATTGTAACATCAAGTGGCATAATTTGTACAAGCCCCAAGTTTTTATGGAATCTTATTTTGCTTGTTAGACTAGTTAGCAGGTTAGTTTGTCTCTTCACTGTTACAGAATTTCTTAAAAAACACACCCACTATTAATGCAGAATCCTGGAATCTGCAGTTTGCCAATGTTGCAGTGTAGGTACTGTCCTGTGCAATCCCAGTCTAGGCCCTAGTATATAATTGTTGAACCTTTAAGCTTATAAAAGCAGTTAGTCTGATAGCCTGCTGCCAATATGGTGTAAATTTTGATGATGGGCAAGCTTATCATTTGAAATATGCGAATGAGCTGTTTCTAATTTCATGCTATGATTCCAAAACACTGAACAGACATACCGTTACCAAAAATTTTTACATCTGAATGTGCTTACATTAATCTAGACTGTTAGATGCAAGATGTGCCGTCATTTTTTGAAATAATTCTTGTGGCCAGACCCAGTTCACTTTAGACAAGATGTATTTATGTGAAGATGAGTTGTTGCAGCTTCGTGCTGAGTTGGTTGCTGACGACCACACAAGTTGTACATCATCACTAGCAACTACCATCAGTGTTGGTTTAGTTGAAGATACCGATGAACTTTATCTTGGCGCAGAAGGTAACTGCTCAAGATAAATTGGACTTGTTTTGCTTTTAAAGCTGCGACATTACAATGGAATTAATTATTATGCTTATGGTTATGAAGTTATGAGTTGAATATAATGTATATACTTAACAGCTAAAGTTAGGTACTGATAAATTGTTGTGAAGCATGTTTAACAATTACTTTCAGACCAAGAGTGAGAAACCTGCTGGCCAAATGCAGCCCACATAGCTTTAGAATGTGGCCCATGTCATCACTTCGTTAAGTGTACAACACACCAGTAGATTAGAAAGTGTTAAACTTTCTTAAAAAATTCTTCACGTTTCAACAACATGCTGCATTTCTAACGCAAAAAACATGCAAAAGTCTGTAATTTCACGGTAAAGAATAACTCACGATGAATGGTTGATAAATTTTTGACAATAAATTGCTTATTTTTAAAGTGAAATTTTAAAAACAAAATTTAATGTGGCTCGCTTAAAATATTATACAACTAAGTGTGGCTTACTGTGCTTTACCGATTCCCCAACCCTGCTTCCGACTATTTGAATGTCGTACATGCGTTATGACTTGGTGGGTCGTGTAGTGGTTACAGACATCACTATTGGAGAGGGAAGGCCTGGGTTCAGTTGGTTTGATTGGACAATGGCGCCAAAGGCTTGCTATCATTGCGATGTTTTTGTGTTGCTCAGGCACGATGCTGCAAAGATGAACCCTGCCACGCATTATGCGCTTCAGCATATTACTGCAAGTGTTGGTATCATGAAGATTTGATTTTGATTTTAAAATTTTTTCATTGGCCTGTGGCACATTCATTACCCAACTGCAATATTCACATAAAACATTGCTTTTACAGCGAATTCATTTTTTGGATACATTAAGAAAAACGTTTTCCATACAGCATCACCAGAGACAACTGAAAAGTAGGTCATTAGTTTAATTTGTGTTGCAAAACGAGGGTGGTAAAAGTGAATTGTGGCTGTTTATTAGCTGGCTAATATTGTGTTTTATAGTTTGGTTTATTTTGTAATTTGAAGATCAAAACTACTGCAAATACCATTCTCTGGCAGTATGAGTTACTGTTACAAAATTGATCATGTGATGGTTTTTGCCACCTTATAAATATATTAGGCAGTGTCTAGTAGAGCACCGGCCTGGTTTCCATAATTAAAACGCTGCTGCACTGGACTGCTTTGTTTGTTTCTATAAAAGGTTTGCCGATGTTTTGGACAGTTCCAATATTCTTGGTTGATCATCAACTAACCATTAAAAATTACTTGAAATGTAAACAGCATTGTGCAGTGGTTTTAAGTGTAGTTTCACCATGGCCATCAATTTGACGTATTCTTGTTTTTACCCTCACTCAAAATTTGTTTTAGCGTGCTTGGTGAAAAATGTTTTATTTTGAGTACGGCATTGTCTTTATGTATCTACTTGGCAGATTTGTAACTAGCAGCAGTTTAAAAAATGCAGTTGACCAGTAACAGTGGTGACTTTTTACTAGTCAGGATTGGTTTTATGCGTAATGCATTCTTAGGTCTCTCACTAAAGGAAGATATAATTGAGGAAATCAGTTCGTTAAATCTGATGAGGCCTTATTTTGTTTCAGATCTAGCAGTAAGCTTCGTAATGGTGGATATTTGCTTGCAATGAAAGAGCTCTACAACTCTTTGGAGTCCGTACATACGCATCGCACTTGTTCGTCCATGACAAAAATATCTAGGTAATGAGCACTAGCACAATTATGTTGACTCGCTTTACCACCGTGTATGTTTTAGTGTGAGTGACCTGCTTGAAGCCAGAGAAGTTAATCCCAGTGAAATCTTGGCTGGTTTGGGTTTCGTCAACAACTCTGAAGAAATATATCGCAGAGAGGTAAATTGCAATAGCATAACTAGATTGGCCTCTGTAGTACTGCCTCTCCCTTCGACGTATGAAGGATCTTTTTTAAGATCAATTACTAAGTGTGAGTGAAAACAAGGCTATTATTATCTAAATTCAACCTATTGCATCTTTTAGTTTTTTCGCTGGCCTAACCCCTGGTGAATCAGTGTTATTGAATTTATTTTGTTAAAAAAACATTCTTTCCAATGTTACGAAAACTTGCTTGTAATTGAATCGTAAATTGCTGCTGCCTCTCCCTTCGACGTATGAAGGCTCTTTTTTAAGATCAATTGCTAAGTGCGAGTGAAAACAAGGCTATTGTTATCTAAATTCAACCTATTGCATCTTTTAATTTTTTCGCTGGCCTAACCCCTGGTGAATCAGTGTTATTGAATTTATTTTGTTAAAAAAACATTCTTTCCAATGTTACGAAAACTTGCTTGTAATTGAATCGTAAATCGCTGATAAGTGTCGCGTTGGGCCACTCTATTCTGGATGTCTTAGTTATGATACTAAGCTTATGATATCATTGTCCTTGGTTTTCATACAACTTTACTTTTTATAGGTTCTTTCTCGCTTTGCACCGTCTTCGTTGTTATCTGAAAAAGATAACAGGTTTTTGGATCCTAGAGGTAAGTTTAATGTACATTTCTGCTGTAAATGATTGTTCCTGCTTGGGTGTTTGAGTATAACATTTTGTAGGGCAAGAAACGTTAATGTTTATATTCATTGATCTTTAATACGCTTGTATAATACGTTTTAGCATGATCTTTTCGACTGTGTTTGATGCACGGAATTCAGGTGTTTATGAATCTAGGTGTTTCTCCGCAGTTGTACAACTTTATATAATTCCGTCAGCTAAGATTCAAAAACTTTGCTTGAAGTAGTTTGGCTTTGCCGGCGGTTGGCGGAATGGTACAAGACTTCGCTAAAGGCGCGGGAGGTTCGGAGTTCGTTTCCTAGGCAGGTGAAATCAGACACAGTGTTCGCCTCCGCTGCAACGTTTTTTCGGAATTGTGTTGTCCAGGCGCTAAGCCGCAGGATGGATCCCTCCACTCGATACACACTTCAGTGTAATACCGCGAGTGTACTAAAGACTTGATTTTTTGGGGTAGTTTGGTTTTGACAGGCTTTTTTGGAAATAAATTTTTGTTGGTTGTATTTTTGCAGGTGATATTTCTAATCCTGCTTTGGCTGAGGATCAAAGTGGGATGATAAAACTTGATGAGATGAGAACAAGTATTCACAAAACACAAGAATGGCTCAGTCAATATCACGAAAACGATACTTTAACTTGTAAACCGGACCTGAATAAAGTAAGTTCTAAAATCAAATCTTCATTATAGTCGCGGTATTACGTCTAAACGTGTAGCGAGTGGCTAGGCCCATCTTCGCGGCTTAGCGCCTGCGCCACAAAGCTCTGAAAAAACATCGCAGCGGTGGCGAGCCGCTGGCGCAGTGGCAAAGCCATCACCGTCGGCGTGGCAGGTCTTGAGTTCGATTACCGGACCGGTCAAATCAGATATATACTGTTGCCAAGTAAATTCGGTTTGGTAATTTTTGCTTGATGCTCGAACTGATCGCCGCATCCGTTTGTTTTTATAAAGCAAATTACAACCATTTTAGTCATGAAGCCTAGGTGCTTAAAACTTCATAGGCCCTTTTTATCGTCTGTTGGCTTCTGTTTTTCGAAATCGCTTGTCCTAGGCTTCTATGAAGCTAGCTTTCCCCTTGATCTCTGGAAGAATTTGTGCCTTCTCTTTGCATTGTCCTAGTCTAGCTAAACACCTGCAAATAGTTGTGCTTAGTTCATTTGAATGGCACAGTAGAAAACCAGTGTGGATAAAATTTGCATAAAACCACTGTAAAAATACAATTGAATATAGAGCGAAAATAGCTTCAAGAGGAACAATAAACGCTGTAATTTTTAACACTGTCCCTCAAGAGGTTAACGACGTTTCGACAGCATAAATTCATCTCGTTATCAGCGGTGTAGTTGTACTGCCTTGCGTACACAGCTGATTATGACAGCTGAATCTATGTTGTCGAAACGTATAGTTTTATGCAGTACTGTTGCTTAACTTTTTCTCTTACAGTATAAAATAGTGGTGGATGTCTTATTCTAGTTTAAATTGACATTTTTTTTTCTTATGTTTAGTCATCTGGGCTTGAATCTAAGAAATCAAACCTTTCTAAAGCGATAAGAGCTCGACGAAAATTCACCAAATCTCGGCAATCCTCATTCGATCTTCTTCCAAAGTTAAAAGAAGATTCACGTGAAGGTAGGTTGTTTTTTTTTTTTTTTTCTTGCTTCAAAAATAAAATTTTGAATATGATGAGTTTCTATAATGTTCTCAACTTGGCTAGTTTCGTTTGGTAGAGAATTAAACAACAGATTTTTTTTCAAATTATTTTAAACTGAAAATTCAGAAGTGATTGAGGGAGACTGCGAAGTAAGCTTACACTCTTTTCGGGTCAGGAGCTCCCGGTTTATACCTGAAAAGCGACCTGTAACATGCGCCAGATGCCGTGAGGCCATGTCGTTGACCCGACGATAGCGTCAAAGATGAAAAATAGTGTAAAGAATTTTGAAAGTTAACTTTTCAAACGGTCTGATTTGTAATCTCTAGTAGATGCTGATGTTCAAATCTCGTTCTTTGATACGGTTGGCGCAACATTTTCTAGGGATAGAACGCTGTGTTCACACTTATTTTGACTCATGCCACGTGTTTGCTAAGAAATCAAGCTTTTCCTTTAGCTGGAACTTTTAAACGTAAAGCCCTTAATAACGCCTCACGGGTTTAATTACTAAGCGTTTCTTTCCCCTCATATTTTACGTGTGGCGAACTGTTGAATTTTATACGTATTATGACACTATAGAAGGATAAATTATTTTAAGCTAAATTGTCGTGAAATTCTGATATATTTTTCACAGCCCTACTAAAGTTTGTTAGAGTTTTGAAATCAGCGACTGGTTCCAAAAACTTTGAAATAAATGAATGGATTGTGAAATTTTGTTAACTAATTCTAAGTTGGAAGCTGTGTTAAATTCTGTTTACTGAATTGGTAGATATCCTGTAATATTTCAAAAGCAATTTTGTCGGCAACATAAAGACATACTGATCAAATAACTACAATTTTTGGTGCTCTTTTAAAAGTTGAATTTTGCAGACAATACGTCAGTATTTCTAGTTTAAACAAGAACGGGTTTTTTTGTATTGGTGCCGTTGATTTTTATTAATCACTTTGTTTATATAATCGGAGTATGAAGTGTTGTTTGCAATGCAAGAGATCTAGCCGAGCTTCCAAAGTACATAATTAGTCTGTACACAAATCCAGATTAAGTGGACAAAAAGCGCATGGGTTTTTTGCATCATTTATCAAATTTTTGGCGTTGTAATCGCTTTCAATTATAATATCAAAGTTGTGATGAAGAAAAGCTATGAGCTTTTTTAGGCTCACTTAAATTAGACATGTGGGCAGGATAATAATGCATAGTAGCTGCATGTCCAATTTACTTGGGCTTTAATCCCGAGGTTTTTGGTTCTGGTTCCTGCATCATAGTATGTTTTTTGATGTCATTTTCACTTTTAATTATGACGTGAGAAAATTTGATTATGATGCCGAAACTAGAATTAAAAAGCGCGGGCAAGCCAGTGAAAATTGGACAAGTGGACAAGGTAAAAATATATGGCAATTGCCGCATCTGGTCTTAAAACTCTTTAAGTTTGATGGCTGTTTGCTACATATAAATATCAGAAAAAAATGAAATTGTCACTGCAAGCCATCAGTAGGCAGTAAAAAGCCATGAAAACACATACTCGTTTAATTTTGCTAAGTAAGACCGGTTTGTCGGGAATATGAGTCCACCTCGTTCAGGACTAATTTGCGTTTAAATCCTTTAACCAGTTTGAGAAGGTAACAAAATCCGACGCTATTTATGTGATTTGCTATGCTCTTGGCTTTTTCGACTACGGTAGTTTTGTTTGATTTAAAGGTTTTTTGTTTTGGCAGCTGAGTTATTATTTGTATGCGTGGTACTAGGAAATAAATTAAAAGCAATCAGTAATCTAGCATAAGTTTGACAGACCTCGCATTGTTTGTTCTTTTTCATGCGATTATGTCTTGGGTTCAGCTGCTCGCCACTGCTGCGACGTTTCTTCGGAGCTGTGTTGTCCATGCGCTAAGCCGCGGAAGGCACAAAAAGTCTTGGGTTTCGTCCCCGGGCGATGAAATCGCTGGCAGTGCCACCAACGACTCACCATCGCTGCGACATTCTTCAAAGATGTGTTGGCCAAGCGTTGAGCCGCGGAGATGGACCCCGCCACTCGTTACGCGCTTCGTCGTAATACCGCGAGTATAATGAAGATTGGATTTGTGATGCAGTCTGTTGATTAAGTGTTTTTTGATATTATGTGCGAAATTACTGGTATCGATAGCCTTGAAAATTTTTAGTGCGAGTTGCTCTTTGTGTACACCACAGAAGAAACGCCAGATTTTTTATCTTTTGGTCATGTAAAGTGACTTCACCTTTGCGCCAAACAAAGAGCTCAATGGCGTACACCAGAGCATAAATACAACACAGTAAATCACCACAAAAAGCGTATCTGAAAGCCCCCAGCGGGCTGTTTTACCGTGAGGCTCTTCAAGGTGGCGCCAAGACTGTAAAAAATATTTTTTTTTTAATCAATTTCATTTTTGATTTGGCGTCTTCCTGAAGAGCCTCGCGGCGAAACAGCCTGCTGGAAGCTTTTAGATAAACTTTAATGATGATTTACTGTGTTTTATACCTTTTTGTCATAAGCACTTAGCAGTCGCTTAGATTTGCAGCGGGGATGAACTGTTCATGCCTTATTGAACTGTTTATTAAGCATGTGACGAAGCGGAAAATATATATGTGATAGCATTTGTAAAGAAACTGTCGTCATACTGACTGGCAGGTTCCTCAAAGGGTCATTTCAATGCATTTATTCTGTCATAATGATTAGTTTTATTGCTGTCTTGCATAGTGAATCCTCTTAAACGAGTTATCATGCCCAATGTTTAAGTTTATCCAAGCGCAATACCGCATAATAAAGACCATGCGCGCCATATATGTTTCAGTAGCTGCCTGTTAAAGCGCTTTAACGTCCTTTATTATACGCAGAAATTTATGCTCTGTTTTAGCCTTTATTTGATGACGTGTTTGGTTAAAGGCGTGCTTCTGCTACGAAAACGTTGTAGCCACTAAAATTTTGCCAGCATTAAATATTTATATCACACGGGCTATTTACGATAATTAAAATCTATTTTAGTAATTAGTCGTCTAGAAAATAGCAAAATGTATTGTAAATGTAACCAATTTTTTCTTTTTGTGGTTTGTATCGTGGTTATTGCCTTTTGTCTTTCTTTTTTTTGAGATGATCGCAATTGATACACCTCACGAGCAATGAGTGGCATTATTTCCTTTGATTCTAATTTTAAATCTTAAGCAAGGAATCAGGTATCATGCTTAAAATTCAACATGGTGTATCTTTGGAAACAGATATTTCCAATTAACGTCCAACACGAATCTTGACCCCTGCTCAGTCGTGATTATTTTGTTATTATCTTCCAATGCTGTGCCTTCCTAGGGCATTAAACTTGGAAAACAATTTTACCATTACGAACTTGGTTGCTCTGATCAGCTGGGCGCCGCTAATGCAACTGTGTCGTAAATTCGATTTTAAGCTGAGCGGGTACCGCGCTTGGGATGAATATTCTAAGTGATGGGTTAGATTCTCGGATGCTTATTGACTCCGCAGATCTTTTCACTCTCGATGGTTTGTGAGTAACCTCGTATTCTTGATAATCGTTAAATTTTCGCTATTTACTTTCAGGGGACTCTCCTACGAGCAAGGAGCATTCAAAACAGCTCGCTGCACTTCTAGACGCAACTATACAAGAAAGTTTCAAAGAACGCGATGACGTAACGATGAATGAAATTGCACCAGACTTAACCCGACACGAACTTGAACAGGTGAAAATAACTGGTGGTTTTTTTGCGACAACTGAAATGTCAGGCATAACGTTTGCGTTAAAACGAACAAAATAAGCGTTTTGAAACCAAGTCTTTATTATATACACTCGCGTTGTTACCTCCGAAGCATGTAGGGAGTGGCAGGGCCCATCTCCGCGGCTTTGCTCTGGTCAACTCAGTTCCGAAGAAGCGTCGCAGCAGTGGTGAACCTATGACAACACTGCGTTCGATATGACCCGCCTAGGAATCCAACCCAGAACTTTTCGCATCGTGAAAGGTGTCTTTAATCGCACGCTAATAGGTTGAACTAACCTCAATGATTCGTGATCCACGTTTCTCGAGTAGAAAGAAGTCTTGCGCGCATGATTAAGAACCTCGAATTTTGACCCAAGATATAATCGCAATATTAAAAAAATGATGTGTGCTCAAGGCGTGCTGTGCTTTAAGATAAACTGCCTCAAAATTTGAGTTGCGTGTTTGACATGTTTGCGACCTAGACGATAATTTTTTACGGTCAAGCATGAGTGATATCTGTGTGACTGATTGGCATTCAAGAGCTGGTTTTGTGAAGTCATATAAAAATACCCTACTGTCAAATATTAGTACGGAATGCAATAAAGGCGTGACGAAAATAACTGAAGGAGGGAAAAGTAAAGCTACAGTAATTCTGAAAACCGAACGTTTCGACAACATAGATTCAGTTGTAATCATCAGCAGTGTGAATAGTTTACTAGCTTTTTCGTTTATGGCGTTATAATTCCACAACTAATTTTGACTTATTGCCTAGGTTACGCTCCAACTTGTTAGAATTGTAAATTCTAGTTCTTTCAGCTTTGTGCTGCCTTGCTTACATCGTTGATGATGACAACTGAATCCATGTTGTCGAAACGTCCTGTTTTAGATTAGTGTAGCTATAATTTCCTCACTGGGTACTTTGAAATTGCTACTATATGAGATATTATGAAGTACCGGTATATAAAATTGTACTTGCAGCAGTGACTTGGATAAGTAGGAAGCACTGTTTTGATTTGACATTTATTGATTACTCTTGTTTTCGAAACCAACCAATGTCATAATGTAAAGGATTTACTGGGTCATACCTTCATTAGTTCAATGACTTCGTTCCGCTCGTGATACAGAAGTTAGGTCGCGAAGTCTACCAGCGCAGTGCTACGTTCTCATCAGTTATTTTGGTTTTAGCTTTTTGCTAGGTTTTGGTTGTTGTAAATTGCCGTTGCTAGACAATTACTCTGTCAACATGTCCATGGTTCCTAAGACACATGGACTTTCTTCATCATAATCAATTTTTTGACATCGTAATAAAAACAAGTGATTATTATCATATCAAAAATTTAACTATGAGGCAGAAAGCGGTGGGATTTAGAACCACTGAAATTTGATATGTGGCAGGGTAAATGCGTAAAGAGATCTAACGGAAAACCATGAAAGCTTACTGAAACTACAAATTCACATTATAAGTGACAATTTTACAACTAATTTAAGATGCAAAGTTAGATTTAACCTGAAAAGGTGATTGATTTGGAAGTAAGAATGCATAAAGTTGGTATAGCAATGCCACATTCTTATTCTAAGATGCTAATTAAGTTGAAACTATTTCGAAAATCCATTAGTAAAATAATGCACAGACAACACGTTTTTTGTTCGAACATGACAACATTGTTTGATGATGATTTATTTTTGCTGCATTCGCTTTTTTGATGTTTTCACTCTTAATTACAAAACCTAATTTTACTTGCATACAAACTATTACAAAGTTTCGCCTAAGTGGACCATGTGCTTGACTTTAGCGCGTAGTTTTTCCGTCTAGGTTAGTTAAGGATCTCGAGGGCCTAATGTTGCTTTTACCTCAGTTTCTATGCATTTTAATTAATTGACTAACAAATATTAGTTTCGTATGCTCTTGAAGTTGATTGTGTCATGTTTTCGAAACTTTCGGTGCTCTTCACTCAGGGTTTATACGGTCAGGGAAAATCAGGGGAAAACATATCTTTTTCGAGATGGTCAGGGAAAGTCAGGGAATTCAACGAAAAAGTCAGGGAGATTTTGGAAAGTTCTTATCTCCTATGAATCAAGATCCATTGTTTATTTTAGCTATTGTATGTCAAACAAGCTTGACTTCATACTTTTCTCTTTACTTAGATATTTTCTTACTATAAAAGTAGCCTGGAATGTCTAAAAAATCGAAACACACTTATTTCCAAGTTGGTTGGTTATCGTCTGAAGAATTCAAGGCATGGCTTTGTAAAGCTTGTACCAAAGGTGAAGCGAGATGTCGACTGTGTCAGACAAATATGGCATTGAGCAACATGGGAATCAGGGCATTGAGGAGTCATGCTGTCATGTGAAAAAAATCCCATGTGAAAAAAGTCAAGGAACTGGCCGAAATTAAAAATTTCTTTGCTAAAAGAAGTGATATCAGACCTGCTTACTTATCTTCAGAAGAAAAGCAGCTGCAATCTTCCCTAGACACAGAAAATTTGGTTGAAATTCAATCATCTTGCAGTGCAAATAGTCAAAGTACGATTCTACTGGTCTTTCAAGCAGTGTTGCCAGATCTCAATTTACTCAAGTAATCTAAAGAGTAGCTAGATTTTTGATTTCTAAACAACAAAAGTATCTAGATCAGTATCCAACTACAAAAGTGGGTTAATACGACAAAAAACAAGCGATATTGCGGAGTCTGACATGAAGTAACTTATATACAGCATCTAATAATAGCACACATTCAGTTTTTCGAGAAATATTCTGCCTAATGAAGATACATTTTAGTCGCAGTGACATCGAAACACCTTTAAACACATCATACGTGAGTTAAATTATGCATAGACGTGAATTATGCGTACCGTACTCAAAATTATTCCAAGCTAGGCAACTAT
Source organism: Trididemnum miniatum (assembly GCA_964006365.1). Classification (NCBI taxonomy): domain Eukaryota; kingdom Metazoa; phylum Chordata; class Ascidiacea; order Aplousobranchia; family Didemnidae; genus Trididemnum; species Trididemnum miniatum. The sequence goes on along the minus strand of OZ023245.1, from coordinate 21,853,086 downwards.
TCTATGCTGCGTATATATCTACAGGTCTACAAAGTACAAACAGGCAAAATAATGTACCGGTACTGAATTGGTCAAATGTTTAGGCTAATATTAACACTAGGCTGCTAGACCTAAGCTGTACAGTAGTAGCCTGCTTCGCTACTCAAACTGCCCTCACCATATCGTTAGCAGATTAGTCTTACAGTCTTAGCAGCCTACTGGTACTCGTGATTAACTTTACCTTCTTATCGTTCTAATGATTTAAAACCATAAAATTTGAAGCTCCATTGTATCAGAGAATTGGGCCATGTTCATCTCCTCATAACACAAATTGTCATTTTGCTGCAACTTGCCTTAGACGAGACAAATACTTGAAATCCTATTCCTACTATACCTGTAGGCTAGCAGGCCTACCGGTACTGAGCTGAACACGCGGAAGAAGGGCTCACAAAATTAAAGCAATAATTCTGGCATTCTTCCGCGAAGGGATAAAACAATAAACAAACTGGATAGCTATAGATTAGTAGCTAGAATCTAGACGAAAAAATTGGTATTTAAGGGAACTAAAAAGTGTCTAGATCTAGATACTAAGTAGCTAAGTTGGCAACACTGCTTTCAAGATGGAGGTAAATTGAATTCCGAAATACGGTGGGTTCTGAAGCATGTTGTTGGTGGATATAGTGATAATTCTGTTACTGGTTTTGTGGACCTATTTCAATCAATGTTTCCCTGATAGCAAGATTGCTAGTATACTGGAACTTGGCAAAGACAAGTTAAAATGTTGTGAATTATGGTATTGCACCTTACTTCACACAATTACTGAGAGAGCAAGTCTCTTCATCAAAATGGTTTGTAATTTCAGTGTTTTTATTGCTGTGATTTTCTTAGATTTTTTACTTGAAGTAGTGCAGAGTGCTGTGAACTGCGAAGCCAGACACTTGTGAAACATGTCACTTTTCTTATTTTTGGTATTCAAGCCAAGCTTCTTGCGATTTTCTAAGATAAAATTACAATAGGTCACCTATGAAATCTTTATTTCTGCTGCTGAATTGATGTTTCTGTGTATGTAGGCATTGGGTATACATGGTTATTTTTGCTGCTGGTTGGTATTATACTGTTCGTTTATATTCTCTAAGTCAGGGAGAAGGTATGTTTTGCAGGATTGGGTCAGGGAAAAACATAGGGATTTTTAAACGAAAGTCAGGGAAAACAGGTGCGATTTTGAGGAAAATCAGGGGAATATGTCAGAAAAATTCCGTATAAACCCTGTCAGTATTTTGATAGCGTCAAATTTTAAACTTGAATGTAAGCTTGCCAGAGTGATGTAATGGCTGCTCTATGAGTTTGTCTGTTTTGTGGCATACACTTTATGAAGTAAATTATGAATTAACGGCCATATTACTCGCACCTCTGGAGTTTTACGTCTAAGTTTAAATCTCTGATGAATCTAGAACAGTGGTCCTTCACTGGCCTACGGGAACCCAAAAGTCCCCAATGAAAAAACTGTGGATCATTGTTTGTTTCAATGTACACATTTGCTGGTTGTACAAACAGGGAGCCCAAGCAAGCATTTAAAGAATAGGGTCCCAGGTACTGGGAAGGTTAAGGACCATTAATCTAGTGCATTGAATCGTCGTTGCTGTGATAGTTGGTTCCTTTGATTCGTAAATTGCGGTTCCAAAGATTGCAATGTGAACTCGTGCCACGTTATGACGTGCGAAGGCGAGTTTGCTTGAACAGTCATAGTAAAGCTAAGCTTGGTTCTTCAATGTTCTTCGATTCGTTTTCACTGTGCTTAATTTGCTAACTGCATGACATCATCATAGAACAAATAATTTTTTTTATTTTTTGACTGCGTTATGCTTTAAACAAGACCTCAATCGCTTACTTGACTTTAATTTGTTTATGCTTCTTTGCATAATGGGTGCTTAATTGACTCTATGGCCTCGCGTAACAGATTAATTGTAACATATTGATTGCGTATGTAGTTATAATGATGTTTCTACGGCAACAAATAAAAAAACTTGAGTCCGCTGCATATTTACCCTGCCCAAGTGTCCACATGTCATAATCACTTTTTCAATAATGACGTTAAAATTTAATTATGACGCAGAGAGCCCGTGGAATTTTGGCCACTAAAATTGGCCATGCGGACAGGGTAAACCCGACCTAAAGCGAGTGGAATTAGGATATTTTTTCATAATTTGATCATGTTCCATCAGTAAAAATAAAGCCACAACGATAATAACAGCAAACACTCACAACAAGTAACGGAAGTAATTATAAGAACACGTTACACTCCACACGATGTTGAAAGCGATTAAAAAATAAATGATTTACGTAAAAGCTTGCCAAAAAAGCTGACCTTTAAGTTATTTTTTAACAAAAATTAGCGTACTTCCTTTAAGCGAGTAGCGCTGAAAAGTTTTGTGTGGTTAATTTTATCGCCGTTTGAACTGAATCAAGTTTTCTTTGTACTGGCGGTATTACGACGATCCGCGGCTTGGGTTCTGGGCTACACAGCCCCGAAGAAGCGTGGCAGTGGTGTCGAGCCGTTGGTGGCACTGTGTCCAATTTACCCATGCTGGGAATCAAACCCCGGACTTCCCGCGCCAAATTCGATGTATTTCACCCTTGTAGTGCTGCCAGCCGGCGCGATACTGTTTGATTAAGCTCAGTTCTGTCAAAAGACTCGTATCGCCGCAGCGTTCTACTTCCGCAGCGTTACGTTGGTGCTAAGTTGCGGAGATGGGCACCGCTATCTCGTGGCACGCTTCAGTATTCCACACGAGAACAATGAAAATGAATGAATTGTTATTAGTGCTATATTGTTTGGTGAAAATGAATTGGATAATTATATTTAACCCCGGGTTATCACAAATGATTTATCGCTGTTGCCACAGTTGTTCTTATTTTACAAATTTGCTTTCAAATTAACAGGAATTTTTTGATTGTTTAATTCAAGCGTGAATCGTGCCGTGCTCTAATGGTAAAGTGCTTCTTTGTGCAACATTTCACTCGTATGCACACGGTTTGTTTAATTTTAGACAACATCTCAGTTGCGTTGGCTTTAGAAAAGGTTTTAAATCTGCTTTTTATCAAAAAGCGTGACTTTCAAAAATTATGCTGTTAATCCATTTAGTTGACTTTCGCGTGTTTTTGACTCGGCCACGTATTCGAAACTGATGCAATATTTAATTAAGTGCTTTGCTTGTAGCACGCATGTTGTGTATTAGCAGAGAATTCTTTGGGGAATTTTACATCATTGCACTGATAAGACCCTGGCAATAAGTGACATGAAACTGATTAGTTTCTGGTAGCTTATCCAGTCTTCGCTGTTTTTGCTTTAAATGCGCTCTATGCAAAAGAACTTGCCGTTTTGCGTGTTGGTTTCGAAATATCGTGCAAAAGGCTGTTGTTCGATTCCCGACGCAGTCAAATCTTGCACAGTGTCGCCAACGGCTCGCCACCGTTGCGACATTTCTTCTCAGCTGTGTTCCCCTGGCACCAAATTACGAAAATGGGCCCCGCTCCTCGTTACACTCTTAGATGAAATACTGCGAGTATAATAAAGATTTGATTTTTGCGAAAAAGATCACAGGACTACACGGTTATATTAGTTTGAAAAAGACACTTGTTTGTATGCAGTTCACTATGTTAAAGCTGTTTTTTCACGAAATCTCACTGAAGATCTCTGCTGAAACGAAACAGCTGCGGGTCTCCGTTATCTATGTTTACAAATTAAGTGATTGCATTGTTTTCTTTCTTTAGCCTGTGTCAGCAACGACAAATTCGTCTTCTCCGTCCGATTTTGGAAAAACAAGTCTACCCAAATCTCTTTCAATTCGAATGGAGTCTTTTGAGATGGAAGAAATTAACAGGTAATGAACGTGTTAAGTATTAAACAATAGCTTACTACGACATGACTTTTGTTTTGATTATGGCTAAATAAATGTTGCTTACCAGTTCAGCCAACCGCTTCATCTGAAAATGAGATTTTTATTATACTCGCGATATTACTCCGTAGCGTGTAACAAGCGACGGGGCCATCTTCGCGGCTTAGCGCCCTGGCAATACAGCTCCGAGGTAACGTAGCAGTGATGGGCTGTTGACGACACCGTGTCCAGTTTGGTCGACCCGGAACTGGAAGTGCTGGGGTGACTTGGTAATAACCACTTTTCAGCTTCTTAGCTTCGAAGAAACGTCGCAGCTGTGACGACACTGGTCGTATTTGACCGAAACCAGAACTTCTGTAGCGCCAAATGTGATATTTATCACCGCTGAATGTGGGCAACGTTCTACAAATTTTATATTTATGAGAAATATTTTTTGCTTGCAGCGTTAACGGTGACACGTCAGATGGTGGGAGACTGCGTCTCCTAGCACTCACGGACCTGATGAATGAAGATGCTACTCTTGATTCTTCTCCACAATCAGAACTTTGTCAAAAGTTTGCTGACGATGATCCGAGCGATGAAAACGAAACGTCTAGTGGCTTCGATGAAGATGACGTAAACACGACGCCATCAAAAACAATTTCAACTTCCACAGTCCAAAATGTTAAGCCACACGCTGCTTTTGAGCCAGAAAAGGTTATGAGTATTTACTTTTTTCATTTTTGTCTCACTTTTTTAAATTATTAAGTTATAGGGCGATAGCTTTGACGGCTGTCGTTATTATGTAACTTCTTGTTGCAGTCCAAGTAGACACAACTAGTCTTGTGCCGTAAAAACATTTGATATGTTAGTTTATTGACACTTTTTCTTGACATAATAGTCTTTTGTCCTGACGTCATCCGAGAAAATGGATGTATTATACTAAATTGCTAGTGCAATGTCAGTTGTCACGCCAGTTTTTCCAAGTTGATTGTGATAAAATTCTGATCTTCTTCAACACCAGCCAAGGTTGTCCCTACTGTAGTTTGTCTTAAATTAAGAGGCCATGTTCCTTACGTCGTACTGAACCGTTAAACGGCTGAAGTAAATGTCTACAGTTGAGGTAAAGAAGCGATGTGAAGCTCAGACTTTGTATCGGGCAAAAATTTTCAAGCGCGAAATTGAGTACATGTAATACTTTGGTTAATATCGAGAATTTTATTGTTAAGCATGACATTGTTCCTAGTTTCGTCAGCGACATGACCTAGCGGTACCGCGCGCAGGTTACAGATCCTACGTGACGGGTTCGATTCACGGCTGGAGTCGATCGCATTTGACACATGTAACGGGCGGCTGCTGACTCTAAGAGCGCAAGCTCACTTCGCAGTCTCCCTCAATTACTGTTGAATTTTCCGTTCAATATAATTTGAAAATAACCTCAGTTATTTATTTTTATTTTATTGTAGTTTTATAAATATTAAGAGTATAATATTAACGCCGAAGCGTGTAACGAATGGCGGGGTCCATCTCCCCGGCTTAGCGCCTGGACAAGACAGCTTCGAAGAAACCGCTCAGGTGGCCGAGTGGTAACAGGCAACAGCGTCCAGCCTCTGGAACTGTAGACTTGGGTTTGTTTCCGAGTCAGGTCAAACCAATGACTTGGAAATTGGTATTCACAGCTTCCCTGCTTGACGCTCAGCATTAAAGGGACAGTGTGGAGAACAAGCCGGCAAGTTTACTTGTGCCGTTGGGAAAGGCACTTGGCGGGATTCCCTCATCGTGGTGTGGTAGACAGATGACCGACAACTCCTAAGCGAGCTAGTTATAGCGCTTTGATCGCTATCTCGTGATAGGAGGATAAGAATGCAACTAAATTCAATACGATGTTCCGATATGACCTGCCAGGGAAACGAATCAGAATCTCACTACGTTAGCAGACTGGTTCCTTTTTGAAATAAAAAAATTTTAATTCTAGATCAATCCGGTTTCAACCAGTTTCAACTCACCTGTGACGTCTTCTCGTTTCATATGTGACAGTGACGAAACAAGCTCAGCTAACCAACTTGAGTCAGCTAATTGTAATGACAGTAATAATAACAAGGTGAAAATACTTCAAAAGTCTTCAAACTCGTGCACAAACTGCGTATTCTTGCCAGAAAAAGAACTTTTGCCTTCAGATACTTGCCTGAACTCTTCAAATGTTATGATACTTGCCTGTGATGATGCTGTTGTCTACGAAAAAGATGCGAAATGTTCCGAGCCGAGTCCGGAAGTTTCTGATTTGCAGCTTAGAAACACAACAAGAAATCGGCTTTCTAAACTGCGCGATACATTTGATACCAACTATGATTTTGACCCCTCGGCAATCACCGACTCAACCCAATTGGTCAAGGAAGATAGCAACGACCGTCACTTAATTTCATAACCAAGTTTTGTTTTTTTTCGTCAATTGTGGTCTTAGAATCCCGATTACTGAATTTCACTGACCATAAGATGCACTTTTAATCTTTTTTCTCAAAAATTAGTCTTGCGCCGTAACTAACGCGCCTAAGGTGTGAATTAGGTGGAGCTTTTTGCTTTATTGCCAGTAAAATATTGAGTTTTTTTCGCTTATTGAGCTATGTATGATAACTCGCTATTTCTCAAAAACCGTTGAGTTTTATGTATGGAAAAAAAAACGAAGCAATTTATTGACAGTGCGCCTATGGTCTGTAAAAGACGGTGCAGCCAATGCTTGGGCTCATATTTTTAGATTTGTGTTAATTTGACTAATTTCGTCTTCAATTACTTACGTAACCAGCGCTTGTCGTTAAAGTGTAATCAGCAAACTGATTTTTGCAACAAATTGTTGATTCAGTTTTGGGGAAACCCGTATCAACATAACAGCATAGTTTGAGTTTTACGTCACCATTAGCACCTTTACACTTTTGCACATGTTTGTCTTGCCTTTCTGAACACTTCAGACCCTTCTAACTTGTCCACATGGTTCAAGTGGAACAAGAGTCCATGGACTTTCTGCACCAAATCATATTTCGAAGTAATTGAAAGAACTGCCAATTGCCGTAATAGTTAAACACTTTGTTATCGGCGCGGGACGTTTTGGGTTCGATTCCGCCTGTCTAATAGACCCTGTCTCCAATTGCTCGCCACCGCTGCAACATTTCTGTGTTGCCCAGGGACTGTGCCGTGAAGATGAAGCCCGTTGCACGTTTCGGTGTGATACCGCAAGTATTTTGAAGATTTGTATTTTTAATGGAAAAAGTGATTATGACATAAAAAATTTGATTGTGATGCAGAAAGCAAATGGTTTTGTCTCACTTAAAGCGGATGTGTGCGCAAGAATTGACAAGCTGCTTGATCGGTGCAATGAATTATTTGTAACCACTGTCGTCGCCTTCAATTTGTTCACTATTGTGCTTTTGTACTTGTATCTTCAACTTGAATATTGCCTTATCTGCTTCTAGTACACACACGTGCAATTCTAAATTGCTGTCTTTGTTTATTTTGTTGCTTGAAATAAAAGTTGCAAATATATCAGCTATGGATTCTGGCGAAATTGGTGCTGATGACTATTTGACCCCAAAAACGTAGTCTTCGCATCATTAGTTCTAAGATTTGTACTTAGTTGCATATCGTGTCGCGAAAAAGCGATCAACGCGCTATAACGAACCTGCTTAGAAGTTGCCAGCTACCTTTCTACCACTCGAAGATAGGGAAATCCCGCTGAGTGCTTTTTTTAACGACACCAGCAAACTTGCCTGCTTGTTCTCCACGCTGTCCCATTAACGTTGGGCGTTGAGCAAGGAAGCTGTGAATACTAATTTTACAGACATTGGTTTGATCAGACTTGGAATCAAACGCGAGTCCACAGCTCAAGAGGCAGACGGTCTTACTACTCGGCCATCGTAGCTGATAATTACCTGATGATCATGCAAGCAAAAAACGGACTTGGAGTTTTGAGTAAATTCTATCACCAGCTCTTTTGAGAGATAGGCAAATAGCCGGGTAAAACGTGAGCGAACTCGTTCCGCCGTTTTCTCGTGACTAAAAGGTAAAAACGCACTTATATATGACAAATAAACGCATAAAATGTGAAATAATATCAACCACTCGTGGATGTTTTCATATGTATAACTCTTTTTAGAGGCAACACTGGATTCGATAACAGAAGGAATACAATAATAGGGTCAGTTCAACCACTTTATTTGCATTGTACGTTGAGGAAGTAACACACTGTCCTTTATCTTGAGGCATTCGAGAACAATAAAATAAGCACTTAATGATTCGAAATGTGGTAAATAATGCAAACCGTATGCGCAACACGCGAAAAGCAAAACAGGAACAACTTGATAAACAGAAGCAACAAAATAATGCGGACTTTAGTGTATACGCAACAAGCGAAAAGCAAAACAACAGGAACAGGCAAGGCCGGATTAAACAATGGGCAAACTGGGCAGTTGCCCCAGGCCCCGTGCATTTACTAATCTCTAGCTGCTAGTTTGTGAAACGATACTAATTTCAAATCAAACTATGGCCCGCAGACGTGATAACTTTTTGTTTGCTCTTTACCTGATTTAGGCAGAAAATCGGGCATCTGCAAATGTGATGACCTTTTTTTTTGCTCTTCAGTTGATTTTGGACGGAAAATTAGACATCACCCTTAACTGCTCAGGGACCCCCGATCACTTAATCCGCTCCTGGGACAGCGAAAAGCAAAGCAAAACAAGAACAACCTAAAAATAACTTTAGGAGGAAAAAAACAGCAATTCGTAAAACCTGACGTTTCGACAACATAGATTCAGCTGTCATCATCAGTTTTGTCCTGCCACGCTTATAGTGCTGATAATGACAGCTGAATCTATGTTGTCGAAACGTCTAGTTTTAAGAATTAGTGAAGCTTCATTTTTCCTCTTGAAGTTCTCCTCATCACACGTATCATGGATCTAGCTCTTCGGTAGTAGTCATGTGACCATTCAAAGACGAAAGCATCTTGTGACTGTGATAGCCTACTCAGAAAAATACCCATGATGTGCTTGATCCACACAATTCAAAGGGTAGCAAAAAATTGTTGCAAGTAACCTATGATTGAGCTTTCGCCTGATTAGAAGGAAAGCTTTGAAAAAAGTTCGTTGTTTGGAAAGCATGCGCTCTAAGGCATACTTCAATTCAATTCTTCATTATACTCGCGGTATTACGCAAAGCGTGTAACAAGTGGCGGCTGGCGGGGTGTATCTCCGCGGCTTAGCGCCTGGACAACACAGCTCTGGAGAAACGTCGCAGCGGTGGCGAGACGTTGGCGACACTGTGTCCGATTTGACCGACCCGGGAATCAAACCCCAGATCTACAACACCGATAGCGATGTCTGACAACCGGTCAAACGTAATTGACCAAAATACTCTTCAGATTTTCGCCATTAATTTACTGTCCAATCGATATTATATAGCCTAGGCTATCTCCGATTTCACGTGAAAGGTGTTTTTGTCCTGTAAAATCTATATCTGCAGCACGATGTTGCCCAAAACAGAAACAATAATATCACCACAGAGTTATACCCCAGAGCTATGAGCCACCGTAGTGGAAAGCCGCTGGCTCCTGAATTTGGGGAGCAAATGGAAAATTTATCGCTGGCAATTGAATACCCTTCTCCAAACCACCACTGATCCAAATCTGTTACGATTTCTGCTTTTTTTGTGACCGAGTATGGTTCTTTTTTTAGTTTTTTGCAAACGCCGCAAATTCCTGGTGTTTTTAGTTCCTCAGTTGATTCGTTTTCATTAACACTGTTTTTGTCTGTTTCGTCCGCTGACATCCATTTTAAATATTCACCATATTTTACGTCATCATTATCCAGTTCTAGTAGATATTCCGCCAGCGATTTGGCGGAATCAAAATCATCGACGTGAATAAAAGAATTGGGTGGGGCTACAAGCTCATATTCCCGCCGAGGAGGACCCATTACTACCGGCACAACATGATACTTAATAGCTTTCGTCCAGAACTTTTCCGAAATGTATTCTTTACACAAAGAATTCTCCAAAGCCAAGTAAAATTTGTATCTGTAAAGTAACAATTTGGTTTGGTTACTTGTTTCTTTCCCCCCAGAAGCTATTTAACAATTACGGCTAAACTCTGGCAGAAAAAAACTCTACTAATATGCAACAGTGATTTGCGCTCTTTGAAACAGTAGCTCGTCAGACAAAAATTGATAACAATCTATGCATTAAATCAAACAAACAAATCAAATCTTCATTATGCGGTATTTGACCGGTCTAAAATTCGATCTCTTGCTTTACGATTAGGAGTATTGTCGGCACAAAAACGTACTTATATAACTTCTCTCTTTCGCAGTCATCTTTACATATTCGCTTTCCGACGCATCTTCCAAACTGATGAACTTCGATGTATCGAGAAAATTCTGCGATGAATTTGGATCGCGCGCTAGCGTGACAGTTGGACACCACCCATGCAACTAAAGCGCTTGCTGTCTTGTCTTCGATAATTTCATTTACAGTCCTTCAATACAAAACAAACTGGTTCAATTTATGTTATTTCGCGGTCACTCATCTGGTGGATTTGCACAAAAAAATTTTCGTGACAAGATAAACGGCACCTCGTTTTTGAGGGATTTTTGAAAACATTATTCACACGCATGCTTTATTTGAAAACTGGCGAAGACGTACAAATGAAACCACATTAATTCTTAAAGCTGGGTGTTTCGACAACATAAATTCAGTTGCCATCATCAGCGGAAGCAGAGCCGGTGCCAGAGCAGTCGACTTAGGGGGGCCAAGCGTTTATCAGGGGGGCCAAAGTTTGAAATTAGGCACAATAGCTGCTGTCTTCAAAAGTGTAAGCTTGTTAATTGGGGGGGGGCAAGCATGTCGAGTAGGGGAGCCTGGTCCCCCCTTGGCGCCGGCCCCGAGCGGAAGCAATGTTGTCGAAACTTCCAGCTTCATTTTTCTCCCTCATCTATTTACTGCACCACGGACTCACGGAGAAGTATTTTCAGTTTTTCGAATGGTTTTTGAGCAGAGCAGCAGACCTGCGTTTTGCGAATCTACATTTATGCAAGTGCAGTTACTGCAAAAATGAGCATTGTTTATTCTTTTATGACGTTGTGCATCTAGACTCTACTTTGGCATGCTTTTGCTGAGTCAAGATGGAGGACATCACCAAAAGAACGTGTCAAGTTTTGCTCCACTAGGGTTGCCGTTCAAGCCCATCTTTATAGCACGTTTGGACGAATGTAGATTTTAAATCTAAGCCTTGTCGTTTTTTTGCTGGCTTTCTTTTCTCGCTGCAAATAAACTGTATCTTGTGGCGGTGAACTAAAAGAGTGGGCTGCCATGGGGGCTTCTTTAGTGATGTGGGCTAGTTAGGCTACCGGTAACTTAGTTGTGGGTTAGGCCTAGTCGTTATAAGCTCTTTTACTGGGTATCGTTGTCTGGGGCCAATCGCCTGCTAAAAATAGGGCACAACCTAGAAAAGAGATGAAGTCCAGATGTCCCGGTAAAGCAACGCAAAAAAGAGTCTTCACAGTCTGGAATGAGTTTATCCTGGATTGGCTGTGCGTAGCAAGGCTGACGAGACATTTGTCATTGTCGAAACATTAATTTGTCGCTTGATAATTCTTGTAAATAATAAAATTATACAGTAATTATTACCCTGTCCGCATGTCCATTATAAAATGAGCCAAAACTATGGGTTTTTTGCTTTATTCTTTTATTTTTGATGTCATAATCAATTTTTCAATTGTGTCATTAAAAGTTTGATTGTGATGCAGAAAACCCGTGGGCTTGTGGTTCACTTAAATTGGATGTGTAGACTGGGTAGCATACCTTGAGTGGGTCATTTCTTAATTATACTGTATATCAAAAAATTGAGGCCCATGCCACCGGACGGTTGACGTAGGGTTAAACACCTCTGTAGATGCTCTAGGTCAGGGGTTCGTTTCCCAGGCCGGTTGAATTGAAACAGTGTCGCTTGCCATCGCTGCGCCTTTTCTCGGAGCTGTGTTGCCCAGGTGCTAAGCCGCAGAGTCGGACTCTACCACACGGTCCACGTTTCGGTGTAGCACCGCGAGTTTGTATTTTGAAACTCATTTTCTTACTTATTAAGAATTGGGAATGGAATAGCGTAAGATGCAGACACATCTGAGTCGCTGCGATAGGTCATCGTCCAGTTAAACACTCCATTTAACGGGGTGAGGGTTTTTTGAAACACATAACGAACATTCCAGGGGGGTTCATTGCACATCCAAACCCATCTGTGAAACAATATTCTCGTGTCGTTAATCCGACTTACATGACACTTTTTCAGCAGTAAGAACTCGCATATACTACGCACGCAATATTTTAACAAGATAATTACATCAAAAACCGGTAAATTGGCGCAATTGTCGAGGACATCGTTATCGTCGCTCGAGATCTGGCTTCGATTCCCAGGCCGGTTAAATCGAACTCAGTGTCGTCAACGACTCGCTTTTCCTGCGACGTTTCTTCGGAGCTGTGTTGCCCAAACGCCAAGTCGTGGAAATGAACTCCGCCACTCGGTATAAACGCTTCCGCGCAATACCGCGAGTAGAATGAAGATTTGATTTTAACTTGATTTATATTTATCAACACTGACCAGTTAAGGGTGCGCCCAATTGTAAAAAATTTAACCTTGTAGTGCCTATAGGCTAAAATCTAGTCCAGTTTTCCAAGTCTTGCATTTTAAGAAAAAGACCAAGTGATTGATGTGAAGTAACAACTAAGGTATAATCAGTCATTAAGATCAAGTAATTGATCTTAATGACTGATCATACCTGATCATACCTTAGATCAAGTAATTGATCTTAATGACTGATCATACCTTAGTTGTTACAAGAAAGTTTATTAGATCAGCGAACCGGCCAATCTTGCTGGTTAAACGGTACATGTGCCTTTAGTTGAAGTAGAACGGTCTGAAAATATATTTTGTACTGCCTTGCATACATTGCTGATGATGACACCTGAATCTATTTTGTCGAAACGTCCAGTTTTGAAATTTACTGTGCCTTTACTTTTCCTCCTAAAGCTATTTTTGTATTGAATTTGTTGTATTCCGAACTAAAATATAGATTCATAGATTGCCTAGATCAGAGGTGAGCGAACATTTTATATCAAGAAGGACCACATTTGAAAAATATTTTGAAGCCGAGGGCCGCATTGATTGGAAGAGCACAAAAAGATTTACACGTATTCACTCCTCAGATGTCCTGTTTTCTACTATGATCAGTGAAAAGCAAAAAAAGGTCTTGACTCACGGTAGGAGTTTCTGTAAGTGCCCCCGGGCTACATAAAATGGTCTCGCGGGCCGTAGTTTGCCCAGCCCTGGCCTAGATTTTCAGATAAATTAGACTAGAAGGCCAAAAGGGCTCAAGACATTTAAATGTTTGGTTATTCATGTCACTCTAGCACCGGTGTTTCAACTGGACGCAAAAACTCGCACGATAAACATGTTGCGGTGCTTAGACCTCATAAAAAACTTTTTGGCCCGCTTTAAGGAATTTGGTATAATCTTGTTGTTTGAGTTAAACATTCTTACTTTGGGTTGACCTTTGACCCGCTGCACTTACCTTTGACTTTCTAATCTTTGTTGCCAAGGCAACCACGTAGGATCATCTCTTGTTTCTACGCAATTGAAGACGACAGCGCTGGCTATTTCGATCGCTCTTTGATCATACGTAATCACGCACCCGGAACAGTTGTAAGGATCTAAAACCATCTCCCCGAACCATGGCGTCCAAACCAAAATCAATGGAGTATCATCAATCTTCCAGCTGAATAGCCATGTGAAAAATCATCGAAAATAATCAAAAATCTTCATTATAGCCTACTTGCGATATTACGCTGAAATGTGTAACGAGAGGCGGGACCCAATTCCGCAGCTTAGCGCCTGGCCAGCACAGCTCCGAAGAAACGTCGCAGCGGTGGCAAGCTGTGGTCGACACTGTGTCTGGTTTGACCGGCCTGGGAATCGAACCCCAGATTTCTCGCACCAATAGCGATGTCTTTACTCACTACGTCAATCACCGAATATATATTTGACTTATATTCAACTGAAAACTAAACAGCAACTGAAGGCAATTGAGAAGTGAGCTTGCGCTTTTCGAGTCAGCAGCCACTCATCCCAATGGTATGTTCAATATGATCTGATCTGGCAGTGAAGTGAACCCGTCACGTAATGAGGCGCACCGCGGGTACTTCTAGGCCTCGTCGCGCAATAAACAGAATTAATTGCAAGATGACATATGAACACAATGATTTCATCAGCCCCATGGCTGTGAAGTTCTAAACGCACATCATAATGCGTGCATAGATTTATATCATATCAAAGGCCTGCATTTTATCATTTTATCAGGGACATGGTTTATTGGTACTTTTCGCAGGAAGCAGATCCTTAATAACGGGTTCGGTTCACGGCTGGAGCCGATCGCATTTGACATGTATACCGGGTGGCTGCTGACTCGAAGAGCGCAAGCTCACTTCGCAGTCTCCCTCAATTTTAATAATTTGTAGTTCAATATAACTTGAAATAATCTATGACATGGATTCTATGTCATTAATTATAACTTACTTCGTTGGCTTGGTAAAGTTGAGCATTGCGTAATAATTCGGGTTGTTTTTATGCATTCTTGCTGCATGAAACCATGTGTTCATCACTAAAATAGATTCAAAAAAATACTTGTCACATTTTATCACAAATGTGACATAAGCAGCAACTGCAACCAGTCGAAGTATATGCAAGTATCGCTTAAACATTATCAATAAAACTTATCAAGCCGCAGCTGCTGTATATGCAGGCTACTGGCTACACAATACTATATTCATTAGTTAGCCTGTTCAAAAACGACCGTTTAGCTCAATGAGTAAGCACATCTCTAAGACGTTCTTTCGGAGCTGTGTTGCCCAGGTGATAAGTCGCGGAGATGTTGTTGTGTGGTTTTACGGCGCTTTATAACCACTAAGGTCCTTTAGCGCTAGGACTAAGTTTTGTTAAGAATTCACTGACGTATATTTATTCTCTGTTTATTTTATCCTCCGCGCTACACTTAATTGCTGAGCGTTTAGCAAGTATAACAGCAGATACCAGTTTTAAAGTCTTTGGTTTGACCCGACTGAGAATAGAACCCAGTCTACCAGCTTCCAAGGCGAACGCTCTTAACCACCAGGCCATGGTGCTGGTGATGGACCCGCCATTCGCTACACGCTTCGGCGTAATACCGCGAGTATAATCAAAATTTGATTCGATTTTCGTGATAACCTGCGTAAACCATTCTATGATGAATTTTGATTGGTTTTTCATTCTATTCATCAAAATTTGAATCAAAACGAAGGTGATTGACGTTTCCTGTTTCGATGATGTCAGAAGCTTTAAGGTGCAGGTTATATCAGAACACGGAGCTTCCTTTGATTATTGTAAATGAGAATTTTTCGAACTAACTGCCCGTTTTAGATATTAATTTAAAATAACGCTACTTGTGTGGAAGGTCGAGGGTTCGATTCTTGGACCGGTCAAATCGGCTCTCCAGTTGCAACACTTCTCCGGAGCTGTGTTGCCCAGGCGCTAAGCTTCGGATATGGACCCCGCCACTCGAAATACCGCGAGTATAATGAAGACTCGATTTTTCGGACTTAAAATTTTATTGCTCGTCTCGGGTTTCATTCAATAATTCTCCTTCTGCAATTACTTGGTCCTATGCAATATCCAATGTATTTGAAACGATATAGAATAAACACTAATAAACTGAAAAGTGCCAGAGGGATTTCCAGCTATTCTTGCATACACTTCAAGCTGAACAATACTCACAAATTGCCACGATTTTGAGTTCATGCATGGGGAGTTTTACGCTCCGTCGCTGTCGAATCGTGCACGTAGAACGGAGTTAAGTTGCTTACGAACAACTCAAATATGTAGATTTTTTCCCAAAAATGCGCTTAAATGCATTTCCTACTTCTCATGTCTTGTAGCCTACTTGGTAGCTGGAGATTAATTTTCTTCCTAAACTTATGTAAAACCGACATTTGGGGGTTAATCTGGCATTGCAAAACACTCAAATAAAATTCAAACATGAGAGGCTCGTAGTGGGGTTGGGTACGCTTTAGTTACCTCAATCCATGCGTAAAATAATGGCTCATGAAATCAAATTATCAAATTATCAATGTTTATGAGTCTTTCATGTTTGATGTCATGCCAAGATATGCCTAAGCAGAACCGCATGACTGAATTACATCAATGTATTTCAAAACTGAAAAGTTCTTTTTTCCCCAAATCGATCTGTCAGTGAATCAAACGCAACGGCTTTGAGATTGGTGCACTAAGTATATTTGTTGGTTCTGCGTATAAACTTCAGCAAAATCGTCCTTCAAAACCCTCTGCTTATTGAAAATGCTAAAAAGTCATAATGTATGCTATACAGCGTATTATGCGGTCAGCCATATAAATAAACATAATAAACTTACACAGTCACTATATGGACTTAGCCTAGGCTACCAGAATTTCTTGAATTCAAGTCGGGGTCTCTCTAAAAATACCAAAAAATGCGCGCCACCTCCAAATCGGCCGCAAAGGCAGTTGTTCTCCAAAAAAAAAAAAGATTTCACCCTCGAGAGTAGGACGTTTCTGTGATCGGAAGGAAACGTCGGTACAGACTATTTTCCGGGACTGTACCGACTAAGCCGAGACGTAATGTGCTTTTTTGGTTTGCTTGACCCCTTTCGATGAATTTGGCATGGATCACTTCTCAAAGACCCAGCACAAGAGAAGCTTCCATTGGCACATGGTTGAAATTCTTAGACCAGTCCTTCTCTTAATATGCCCGTCGCTCCGACCAAAAACATTTTACATATCTTTTACCCGAATTTCTAGTCTTTATTTCATGGCCATTGCAACTTGCAAAAGTCCAGTTAAACGAAGATCAGCATCAATTCTTCATGATACTCGCTGTGCCACACCGAAGCGTGTAACGAGTGGCGGGATCCATCTCCGTGGCTTAGCGCCTGGGCGACACAGCTCCGAAGAAACGTCGCAGTGGTGGCGAGCTGGTGGTGACATGGCGTCCGATTTGACAGGTCCGGGAACCGAACCCAAAGCCTCCCACACCGATAGCTTTAACCACTACGCAAAGTTTAAAATCGGAAAGACACATGGCCGAGCAAGGCACTTACGAAATCGTGAAATTAAAAGTATCAAACCTAAGTCAGCACTTTGCAGTCTTAGTTTCCTATTTTTTGCATACCATGACGCACACCTTAAATCATGTGATGTAACAAAATTAATGGAAGAAGAAACGCAATCATGCGTAGCGTAACTTTTAGTAATTGTTTTTCACGCTTGTTTGTTTTTCGTGAACCTTTCTCCTAAGACTTAGTAACAATACTCCTTTAAGGCATGACCGATTTCAAAATGCGATTTTAGTTGAATGACACCTTCTCAAAAGATTAAAAATCATCATTCTACTCGCGGTATTACGCCGAAGCGTGTAACGAGTGACGTGGTCCATCTCTGAGGCTTTGCGCCTGGCCAACACATCTTTGAAGAACGTCGCAGCGATGGTGAGCCGTTGGTGACACTGCCAGCGATTTCATCGCCCGGGGACGAAACCCAAGACTTTCCGTGCCCATAGTGATGTGTTTAATCTCTAGGCTAATCGCCATAAGCTCTAACAGATAAAAAAGATGATTTTTAAAAAATAACCTGGTGTTGATTTTTTGAGGAATATCTTTTTGTCATTTCTAGGGGTTTGGGCGTGCCTCGAGGGTGGCCGAAAGACCACTTGCCTTGGGCAGCATGTTGGTGTAATAAACCTTTATCTTTAGCGACGCCTTCTTCTCAGAAGACGTCTTGGGGTATCAATCTCAGAAACTTGCCTTGGCAGAAGAAAAATTTGGCACGCTCCTGGCTCCGGTCAGTCGATAACAGGCCTAAAGGTCAAGTGGCTGATAACAACCATTTCTTCCATGACGCTGAGGTCAAATTATGTATATAAGTAGTTTAATACCGTACACGATTGTCCAGGGCCGGCGCTAAGGAGTGCCTGCCCCCTATTGACATGCTTGGCCTCCCCAGTTAACAAGCTTTCTGTTTTGAAGATAGCGGCTTTTGTGCTTAATTTCAAACCTTGGCCCCCACTGATAAACGTTTGGCCCCCCTAAGTCGACTGCTCTGGCGCCGGCTCTGCGATAGGCTCATTCAGTTGTGAAAGTAGCGATCTAGGCCTACTGCATATCTGTCCGCAATTAAACGATTTCAAAATCAAGTTTTCATTGTAGGCCTTACTCGTGGAGTCGCGGTACTACGCTGAAGCGTATGACGAGTAGCGAGGCTCATCTCCGCGGCTTAGCGCCTGCGCACCACAGCTATCAAGAAACATCGCAGCGGTGGCGAGCCGTTGCCAACACGTTGTCTGATTTAACTACCCGATAATCGAACCCCAGACCTCCCGCACCGATAACGACGTGGTTAGCAACCGCTTTCATAGGCTGGTGTTGTAACAATTTTATTGACGCAATATATAGCGTAAACAATTACGTCACATTAAGCATAAGCGATTGAGCATATCAATTCAGGTATTCTCGATCAACACTCATTGCACCATTATAAAGAAAGAAATATTTGGACAAGTACACAGCGATGATTTTAGAAATGAAAATAGTGTATCGACTTTTATCAAATTACTCTACAGAAAATTACATGATCACAAATAACAAAAGAACATCAGTAATTTCATACAAGACAAACTTTTTTGTTGCATATTTATCCTCTTTTTCCCCTTACGAAGGCTCTGAGCTCGCTAAGCAGTTGCCGAGCATTACTAAAAGGTAGAGGAAACCTTTTAGTGGCCTTACTATTGACGCAAAAAAATTATGAATGCCGAAATTTTTGCCTCGGGTCCGACTCAGAATCGAACTCGAGTTGCCACTCTGAAGGCAGAGCTTTATTTAGTGATCGGCGAAACTCTTTGGACGTAGATAGTGCCGTGGGGCATAGTCAAAAATCATCCAAAAAAAACATTCTTTTTTATACTCGCCAAAGCGCCTGGGCAACGCACACACTAAAAAAACGTCGTAGCGGTGGCGAGCCGTTGCGATACACTGTGTCCGATTTGACCGGTTCGGGAATCGAACCATGAACTTCACGCGCCGAGACCGATGTGCTTAATCACTGCTCAACAGGCTGGTAAATAGAAATCATCGTCTACAAAAATTATTTTTTTACTTTTTGCTCCTTTTTTCGAACTATTTCCACTTTGACAATTATTTTTTGAAAAATCTCTTCTTCAATTTTTGAGAAGAAGGAAGAATAGGTATATTTTGGGTTCAACACTTTTTGCATAAGAGAGTTAGATAAATAGCAAAGGCAATAAACTTTTCAAGTTTGATCTAAGGCTATAAAGTATTTTTTTTCTTCATCAACTTGCTTTTTATGCATTTACAACAAGAGGTAACCCAGCACAAAAATAAAATAACAATAACTAATAGGTTGTAGATGATGGTAACCAACCATTTTTTTGGTGACCCACTGGGCCCTGATTTCGGTGAACAAATTGAAAATTTATCGCTAGTCGGCTTATAACCTTCACCAAACCACCATTGGTCTAAATTTGTAACTATTTGTGTTTCTTGTTTTGATGTTTTTTCTTTTTTAAGTTTTTCGCAAATTTCGCAAAATTGATTTTGTTTTCCATCCATAGTTGGATAAAATGTATCTGAAACTTCAGTTTTTTTCTCACTAGAGTCGAGATTGTCTTTCATTGATGCCCATTTTAAATATTCACCATACAAATTGTCATTTGCAGCCAATTTTATAAGATAATCAGCCAAGGATTTTACAGAATCAAAATCATCCACATGAATAAAAGAATTTGGCGGAGCAACAAGTTCATAATCCCTGGGAGGAGGACCCATTACCACCGGTACTACATGATTATTTAACGCTTTAAACCAAAACTTCTCAGAGATGTAATCCTTGCAAAGCGAATTTTCAATGGCAAAGAAAAATTTATATCTGCAAAAATAAACAAAAGTTAAGCAAATCAAAAAATCAATTATAAAAATAGCTTAACGAGGAAAAATAACCACGCAATAATTCTTAAAAACTGGAAGTTTGGCCAAATAGATACAGCTGTCCTCATCAGCAATGTAAGCAAGGCAATACAAAAGTTTAGGCAAGTACTTAGCAGTACTTCCATTTTGTCCTGCCTTGCTTACACCGCTGATGATGACAGCTGAATTTATATAATGTGGAAACGTCCAATTTTACGAATTATTGCGACTTTATTTCTTTCCTTAAGCTATTTTTGTGACTTTGTGCCATGTTTATTGTATTTCGAAGTTATAAAAATATTTCTTACTTTTTTAGTGTGCTCCTTTCACATTCACCTCGGCATAAAGGGACACCAGAGCATTTTCCAAACTGGTCAACTGGCATATATTGCGATATTTCATTGATGAAAGCACTTCGTGTTGCGGCGTTGCAATTGGAACTGATCCACACTCCTAGAGCTTCTGCAGTTTTGTCTTGAACTATTTCAGCGACCGTTCTGCAGTAAAGTGTATGAGAAATTATCTGACTCTTGGGCAAAGTGATTCAAAACATAGCTATCAGTGCGATAGGTCTCGGGTTCGATTTCCAGGCTGGTCAAATCGACACAATCGCCTCGCCACCACTGTAACATTTCTTAGGAGCTGTGTTTTCCAGGCGCTAAGTCGCGGAAACGGGCCCCGCTACTCGTTACACGCTTCGGCGTATTACTGCGAGTGTGATAAAAGTTGGATTATTTTATGCAGACCTACAGTTTATCAACCACATGTCGAAGCCGTGCCGTGCGCAGGCGATAGATCCTAAAAAACGAGTTTGATTCACGGTTGGAGCTAATTGCACATGACATTTGTATGGCGAGGTTGCTTACTTGAAAAGCATAAATTTGATTCACAGTCTCTCTCAATTTGTTGACTTCCTGGACATACTACTAGTACGCAAAATCAGTCACTAATTTAAAACTTTATTCTAAAATCTAAAATCGATTTCGACGCAGGTGGGTCATTTTCAGTTAGTCTTATTCAAATATTCAAATCAGACTCTATTTGAATAAGACTAACTGAGAATGACCCACCTGCATTGAAATCGATTTTAGATTTTAGAATAAAGTTTTAAATTATTGACAGATTTTGCGTATATCCAGAAAGTCTATAGATTGGCACATGCAAAATCGTCAGATGATCAACCTCTGCTTTGTGGGCTAGATAGGCTTTTTTTTTCTTAACTATGGTCTCAATCTCTTGAATTTTCTGTTCAATAGAATTTGAAAATACTTGTAGAGAACATTAGGCATCTATAACACAAAAGTATAATCTCTAACAAAAAATTTTTGCTGTTGTTTTTTTTTTTTATGCGCCGAAAATCGATTTTTCGTCACAGATTTCCTCAATAACTCAGGCATTATTTCGTATGACCAATTCAAGGACCGCACGTTCGTCACCTATGGAATAAAGGATCGATGCGAACGAAGTTTGGATCTTCATTTGACAGTCTCGCATTAAGCAGTCGTTAATCGGATTGATTATATCAATTTGATCAATAGGGACCTCAATATTTCAAAAGCTAAGCGCTAATATCAAAAAAATATCGATCTCACCAACATTTTGATGAGATTAAGCTATGAAGGCTTTACTGAAGTTTATCCGGCTTATAGCTACACGGCTGTGAGAGTGAATCAAGCTTATAAATCAATATAAAGAATTTTAATTTATGAGTTGAGCTTGAATATAACCCACTAAGATCTTACTCTAAATCAGGGTTTCTAACCGGAAGTAAATTTACCTCCTGGGGGTAAATTTTACCTACCGAGGGGATAAATTTTCTGAATTAAAGACTAAAGAAAATTTCAGTTTTCAGTAACGAAAAAGCAGTAGTGGTGCACGTCTACCTAAACGTTAGCTGGATGCTTTCGTCCAGCTCACCACTGCCCTTCATTTTATGATTGCCAAGGCAAGCGCACCAAACTTCAGCTTGGCAGGATGCGATAGCGTGTGTTTCTCCATAAACACGCCCCCAATCACTTTGGCTGACGTCAAACGTTATGTAATGTACAGATGAAAAGTTGCTGTGTTTTGAATTCGAAACTGAAGTTGTTCTTAAGGAGCTCGTTATGCGTGCACTGTTTATTCTCACCGCGGCCTAACCCCTCTAAGTGCCTTTCCTAACGATACAGCAAGAAAACTTGCCGGATTGTTTCCACTCTGTGTTTAAAGCTGAGCGTCAAGCAGGGAAGCTGTGCATACCAATTTTAAAACATTTCTTTGACCCGACTCAGAATCAAACCCCAGTGTTCAGCTCCAGAAGTGGAGTTTCTTACCATTGGACCATTTTAGTTTGCGTTGCTTAAAACTGACCGCTTGTCGTGATTGTTCAAGACATCACCCACGATGCTGGAGGTATCGGGTTTAATTTCCAGGCTAGTCAAACCCGACACAGTGTCGACAACAGCTCGCCACCGCTGCGACATTGCTTCTGCGGAGCTGTGTTGTCCAGACGCTAAGCAGCGGAGATGGTCCCCGCCACTCGTTACACGCTTCGGCGTAATATCGCGAGTATAACAAAGGTTTGGTCTTTTTACTTACTTGTTAAGCAGTTTCAAAGGCGAAAAATACGATGCAAGAAGATCTGAGTCGCTGCGATATGTCATCGTCCAGTTAAACACTCCATTTAACGGGGTGAGGGTTTTTTGAAACACATAACGAACATTCCAGGGGGGTTCCATGCACAACCATACCCACCTGTTAAATTTTCTTTAAAGATTACATTGCATTAGATTACCTAAGGTTAGATTACATTAGGTACAAATTACACTCGATTACATTACATTAAAAAAAAAAGATTACAAAACTAATATGCTGGCTATAATCTTTTTATTGAAGTTAAGATAAGGTTACATTGCTGAATAAATGCATCGTTGAACATAATAGTTTTTAAAACTATCCATTGTTATTGGTGCAGGAGGTCTGGGGTTTGTTTACCGGGCCGGTCAAACCGAACACAGTCTTGCCACCGCTGCTACGTTTCTTCGGAGCTGTGTTACCCAGGCACAAAGCCTTGGAGATGAAATCCTTGCTACTTGTAACACGCTTAGGGGCAACACCGCGAGTATAATGAAAACTTGATTTTTCATTCGATAAAGTTACATTTTTTGCCTTGTTACCGTCGTAACTTGTTCACAATGCATGTGGACAAGACTCTGCGTCACGAGTTTGATTCTAGCCTCTAATGGGAGTCGTATCCAATGTTACACAGGTGTACTTCCCCTCTTTTTGAAAATCCCTAATTTGAAGTAAGCTTAAACATCTTCATAAAATGCAGTAATACCACATTTCTAACCCTTGGAGTATCGTAAATTGTCCCCCCCGCCAATACGGTTTTGCTGATTACGCCTGCTTCTAAGCTGGCCAGTTTTTAAACAACGGCCAAGATTTTACCAGAATAATATCAAACTGAAAACTTAGGGAGACTGCGAAGTTAGCTTGCCCCTTCGAGTCAGCAGCCACCTGGTGTGCATGTCAAATGTGATCGTCTCCCGCCGGGAATCAAACCCGTCTTGTAGGATTTGTAACCTGCGCGGTTCCGCCAAGCCATATCGCTGACAGGTTGAGTTTTTAAATCTGCCACAAACCTTTGTTTCCTCGTGCGTTCTTTCATCGGTAGCGATGACGGATCGTCTCTTGTTTCGACACAATGGAAGACGACAGAGCTTGCTTGCTTTATTGCGCTCTGGTCATAAGTTAACAAACAACCGGGACAAGCGTAGGGATCCAGCTTTGTAACTCCGAACCACGGCGTCCACAATAAAATTATAGGATAATCTTTGACGTCGTTGTGAGTTCTAAATAACAATGCTTTCACTACTAATGAAAATACGTTGATTAGGATAAAAATATTACCAAATCTTCATTATACTCACGGTATTACGCCGAAGCGTGTAACGAGTGACGGGGCACATCTCCGCGGCATAGCGCCTGGGCAATACAACTCCGAAGAAACGTCGCAGCGGTAGTGAACGGTTTGCGACTTTCGACTGGATCTAACTTAGCTTGCAGTATATCCAAAAAGTAGCAAATCAAAAAAAGGCCAATTCAACCGAGCCCGCCCCTCCGTTACACGCTTCGGCGTAATGCCGCGAGTACAATGAAAATTTGATAATCTTTTTATTTAATGGCAGCTTTGCCAGTCTGAATTCGTGTCATGCTTAGAATTGCGTCGCTTTTTTTGCGGCAGGTGTCAGAAAATCTATAATAATATTCTACAATAAACCTTTTGAACGTAAGAGGTGTTGTGATTGGCCTTTAGAAGACTCACTAAATCAACGCTGTAAAACCAATTCTACAGCTAGTTTTGCGGTTTGACCGTTCATTTAGAAAACTTCGGTTCGAACCCAGGACCTTGTGATCAGGGTTGCCTTGCTTAGGGGGCTCGGGGGCTAGGACCCCTGGTTTTAGAAAAATTGTTTTTAGGAGGGGCCCGGGGGGGGGGCTCTAACGAGCCAAAGTTACCGCGCGCTCTTAGGGCTAATTAATATTCAGCATCGACGTTCAACGCTACATCTTATAAACTCCGTGTGACGCCATAGTAGCAGATTATTTCCTTTCAAGATTTAAGTCCTTTTGCCGTCGTCGGTCTCATAACCAGAAGAAAAACGCTATATTCTTAGGTGGAAATATAGCTCCTGCTTGCTCAAGACAGGAGTAAATACACATCCTACCTTAAATTGCTGGGGATGTGCATTCAGATAAAACTTCATAACGCCTAGCTCCCGAGCCGGAGGCAGGGCAGTCGACTTAGGGGGGCCCTGCGTTTATCAGGGGGGGTCAAAGTTTGAAATTAAGCACAATAGCCGCTTTCTTTAAAATAGTAAGCTTGTTGACTGGGGGGCTAAGCAAGTCGATTGGGAGGTGCAACCAAGCTTCTTCTGGCTCCCCCTTGGCGCCGGCCCTGCTTAGCTCTATGAGACTTCGTTCAAATTAATTCACCCACAATACTAAGAACGGATACTGGTAAATGCGATCTCGCTTTCGATATTTTCATTTTCAGCTGAACAAATCGTTGAATAGCCACTTCAAAGAATCGATAAAACAAACAAGATACTCTTTTTAAACGGCAACATACAATTCGAAGCGAAGCGACAATTAAGCGTGCGACGAAAAAAGCTACGATACGTTACGAGCAAATCTACTTGGGGTAACAGAAAATCTGTAAACAGTTGAGACGCCGTTGTAAAAATACTTGATTAAGCTGAAGCTAATGTCAGACGATTAAAATGCTATGGAAAGATGGCGATTAAAACAACAGAACAAAAAATAACAGAATTTGAAGCAGTAATATGGCCCCCCCTAGTTCAAATTTTACCAAGGCACCCGTGCTTGTGATTGAGAGTCAACCTCTCTAACCACTCGGCATCTGGGTTACGGCGTTTTCAATGCAAGTAAATACCTGTACATTAGACTTGCAATCAGGGCCGCAACCAGGGGGGAGCGCGGGGGGCGGAGCCTCCCCTGAAAAAAATTTCGCTCCCCTACAAAAAATTGGTTACTATAACACATGATACCGGTATAAGTAATTTGGCCCCCCTTAAATATTTTTCGCCCCCTTAAGCATTTGCTTCTAGTTGCGGGCCTGTTTGCAATACCACTATTCTTACGATTTTGATATAACTTCTTGCAGATCGAACATCTTCTTATATTTAGGTTCATTCCAATATGAAGCGGTTGCTCGCATCCACGTTTCCATCAGCAGAACGGATTCAAAAATATACTTATCCCATGAAATTACTATTAGTAGATACGCCAACAGCATAAGCAAACGTAGAATGAGTTTTTTGGACATGGTTTTGCTAAACCAACAAAACAGTTTAAGCTATCAATACATTAGTTTTCTTCTTGTATTTTAACATAATTTCGGTAGAGAGGTGCTTTTTACAAACCACAGAGCATTATGTGCTAAGAACATCACTGGGTTTAACATTGTTTAAGTTAACCCATGTTTAACCCAGTGGTGTTCTTAGCTCTAAGTTCTTGTATTTAGCTGCATATTTATAGTCCTATCACGAGAAAGCGACTAAATTGCTATGGCGAGCTCGCTTAGGATTTGCCGGTCATCTTTCTACCATTTCAAGATGAGGAATCCCGCCAAAAAAACGCCGCAAGAAGTAAATTTGCCGGCTTGTTTTCCACACTGTTCCCGTAATGCCGAGCTTCAAACAGGGAAGCTGTGAATACTACTTTCAAGTCATTGATTTGAGCCGACTCGGAATCAAACCCAAGTCTACTGCTCCAAAGGCAGACGTTCTATCCACTCGGCCATCTGAGCTGTTAAATATGAGTTGCGTAATGACGCAAACTGCTTGACATTTGCTTTAATGTAGTTTTTTTTATTTTTATTTCAAGCCACCTAATTGCAGCTGAGGATCCTCGTGGTAGTGAAGCACAAGCATCATGGAGATGACCCAGCTGAGCACCGAACCCGCGAAGCTTGCTTCGGAGCCCAATGCACCAACCACTCGGTCAACTCCATGTGCTTTCAGAAGGAAAACTGAAGTCAACTTATATAAGTCAAATCGTAACTAAAAACCACAACGAGAATATTATTCAATTATTTTTGGAAGTAAAACCGCAGTAACTTTTAAAACTGAACGTTTCGGCAATATAGATTCACATGTCACCATCAGCATTTATGTTGTTGAAACATCCAGTTTTGAGATTTATAGGTACTTACGGCATTCATTATTATTTTTCTACTGAAATTGCTGTGCTTTAGGACTGCATGCAATTGCTACGAATTTTTTTTTTGCTAAGAAGCAGTGGTAGTGCATTTCCAAAACTGTAAGTGAACACTGTTTCGATCTCCTAGGTCTCATCATCAAGGCAATAAGTTATATTCCTGAGAAGCAATTTTTTGCTCGGGTTTGTAACTATAACTACGGTTATGTAGTTGCGCTTTTGCTTTTGTACTTCCCAAACTGTTTTTATCGCTTCCTTCACACTGTGTCCAATGGTAAGTCATGGGCGGACAGGGGGATGGTCTAAAGATGCGTAAACCTCATCCTTAATTTTTGGGTTGTCTAAAATGATATATTTCAATATTTGTACTTCCATACCGGTTCTTTTAGATGCACAACATCGCAAAATAAGAAGTTTTTCTATTGCTAGCTTCTTCCCTGCAAATATGATGATTCGCCTTGCATCTTAACCGTAACTTCAAGTTCTTTTATACTACACTCAACTAATTTCTATACTTTTTCAAATTTGGGTAATATAGTTCTACTTTAACTTCACTACTATAGAGCATAGGTTGAATGCATTGGCCATAATTCAGTCGTTCGCAAGCTACGCGGAAGTTGTTATTGTCTGAAACATTTACGTCGTGTGAAGGAGTTGCAATTGCAGCTAGAGCGGCGGAAATGTAGGCTGCTGCAGCAAATTTTGTCAAATTCTCGGCTGTAAAATCTGTAAATTATTTTACACTTACAGAAGCTAGGGCCAGATTCAGAAACTTCTAAGGGAGGTAGGACTTAGAATTGACCAAATGCTTTTTTTTGCAATTTCGTGCATCAAAAAATATTGAAGTATCATTGTGTTATTATGATTAAAAAGTTTAGGGAGTGCTGGAGCATTCTTAGCCCCCTGGATTTGCCAATGAATCCTGCAATATATATATTGGTCGGGATTGAAGGCTGTCCGTAACAATTGGATGTTTTGGACTTCAAAATAGTGGTTCTGCCACTGCTTTCTTTTTTTGATTCAACAAGGCAGTATAAAACTGAAAGAACTGTTCTTCAAGTGCTGCTTTGCTTATACTGCTGATGATGCCAGCTGCATCTACGTTGTCGAAACATCCAGTTTCAAAAATAACTTTTTTCCTGTGTCTTATTTTCGCTTGTCTTTATAATATCTGCTGTTGAGTTAAAATCAGGGCTGCAAATTTTAACGTGAAATCGAAAAAATCTGATTGAGTCTTGAATTAATCTTGACCTTGACAAAAATTTTTTGAAACTAGCCTAAAACCGATGAAAACCGCTCGAATTTCGGACAAACTCGGTAAAGATCATTCTGAGTAGAATTTGAACCCGCAAAGTTGAAAATAAAGAACTCGTACTATAGGTTTGCAAAGTTTTAGTGAATTTGAAATTGATTCGCAGCTCTTATAAAACAAACAGTGCCTCACCAACCACGAACCCCACCGCACCTCACTGAACAGGTTCTACTGCTGCCAGCCGAATTACCACTTGAATAACTTTAAGTAGCGTCAAGCATAATCTACTTCAAAGTTTTCAAATTGTAATCACACCGTGATACGAAAGCTTACGATAACGAAGCAACTGTCTGGCAATCGCTTGAAGAAAACAATGCCCAAGGGCATTGGCAGCAAGCACGGCATTTCAGTTCTTGAAAAACGCATAAGCTTAGCGTAAAAGCTTAAGCAAGACAAACAATAAATAATTAATGTATTTTTTTTTCTTCACTTTTGCAGGTAATTGTCGTACTCAGGTTAGGCCTGAAAATGAATTGTACGACATGCCATGAACGGATCCAGAGAGGGGGATGCATCTCCCCCCCCCCTACCAGCCATTTTCAACAATGCTTTGGATGAATAAAATTTTAATTTGGATAAAATTTGGATGAATAAAATTTTCCATAATTTCAAACCTCTTCATAACAATATGCCTGAGTCGCCTTCAGCACGCATAACCGAAACTGTGCGAACAAATGCATCGTTATTTGGTGAAGCACTCAAAATAAGGGGCCAAAATTTAAAAAAAAACTTGCGTGAAAACTGCTCAAAAAGCACTAAAATAGCCATCACAGTATGCACGGAAGCATGCCCCCGGACCTCCAAGAGTCGTTTTTGTAACTTAAGTTGCTTAAATTTAACTCTGTCGGAAAAAACTACGCTTAAAAAAGAGACGAAATTTGATGCTCTCTATACCCTGAAGAATTTTCTAAATACGCCCCTGACATGAACATTTTCAAAAAGCTTAATACGCCCCTTTTCGGATCTAAACATCTTAACGTCTTTGTATTTAGTTAACATTCAACCTAATTCAAAGTTACATCCCCCAACCAAAGCTTTCTGGATCCGCTCCTGGATGTAGACTGTAGTAGACCAAACTTTATCGTCTCTGTAGCCTACATTATGCTTGTAGAGCAGGAGTGGGTAACCGGCAAAGCACAGCGGGCCGCATCGACCGCATGTGCACAATATTTTCAGCACGCCACATTTTTCAATTTTAAATCTCGTTAAAAAAAACACAATTTTACGCGAAAATTTATTAACATTTACGGTGAGTTATTTCTTAACGTGAAGTCAGAGATTTTGCGCGTTTTTTTGTCACATATATAGCATGCTGCAGTTGAATATGAAGCAGTTTTTAAGGAAGATTAATGTTTTCTATTCTACCAGTGTTTTGTGCACTTATTCTGACGTGGGCTACGTTCAAAAGTAGAACTTAAGCGGGACGCAACCCAACCATTTTCTAGACTAAAGCTTGCACATTTTTACTATGTATTATAATTTAAGTATCCCCTTCATTACGAACTTTAATATTCTAGATAAATTCTTACATTGGAAAACAGCTGTTCGCATCCCCTGGGGGTGAAGGCACCCCAATAGCCCTATTACTCTTAGTAATAGGCCTGCAAATTTAATTAAAAATTTACCGAAGTAAATTTCTGAGACTTCCGGGAAATTTTGCTTACAGCGACAAGTTATTGGCAGAACAACAAAGGTTTGAATCGGGGATAGCAGGTCGATTCTAGGATGATTCAAGTTTCGTGTTGGTACTCTTGTCTTGAAAGCCGCAGTTAAAACATTTAACGATACGTATGCCAAGGTGGGAGTCCTAGCCAGAGAGGGCGGGGACTGGCCCCACTTTTTGACGTCTGAAGCCCCTATTTTTTTGAAGATGCGATCACTTAGGGTGTGTTAAAAGTTTAAAACAAGGCCTTTCATTGTCCAAATCCGGCCCTGACCCCCGTAGATGTTTTCCTGGTCACGCCCCTGATATATGCCACCATCAGTCCACAACTTTGCACTATTGACATTGCAGTTTTGTGTCGTTTCCACGGTTGTCATTTTGTTGTTGTTGTTGTTTTTTTTAACCTGCCAAAACCTTGTTAGTGGCAAGTAATAGTTTTTCCCCACCAACTATTTCTTTGCAAGCTGCAGTGGACCTGCTGCTTTCGTGGTTATATTTCGTTCCATTTTTGTGTAGTTTTTCTGTGGTTTTATAGCTTTATTTTCTAATTCTAAAAAATGGAATAGTTTTAATGCTTTTCTTACTTTTCTTTGTTCTGGCTGTCTCGCACTGTTATTTATTCACCTCTTTTGCTCAAATTAAATAGGCCTATTAAGTTGCCCCCAGCAAGAGTTGGTACTCTTTGCTTGTGTGAGTATCTGCTTTTACAATTTCGTTTATCTCTCTTTTTTTTACCTTTGCGTTAGTGAAGTTCTGGCTAGTGGTATAGCAGCCTTAGATGACCGTATGGTCTTGCGCTGTGTTCTACTATACTGTGCTTTGTTACGTGCTTTTGGTAAACAAACTTTGGTCTCGTTATCTCGTAAATCTTGATGTAGTAATGTTTGTCCATTACATACAAGCATATGCCGGTACCTGAATGTTTTAGCTAAACTGGCTTGAAACGACTGGCATGAGCACGAAACATAGAGGATAGGCAGCTGACGTCACTGGTTTGAAAACAATCGAGTCACGTTTTTTACAGCCATCGCAGAGAGTAAGCTGCAATAATTCCGCAGACTAGACAGTAGTTGCTACTTTTTTGCATGTATCGCTGTGACACTGAGGTCGCGTGTTGCCAACAGCGAAAGTCTTCGCAGACCCTTGAAGTCACTTGCAATGTGCATGCAGAGCATAAATGCCCACGGTAGAGATGGCTCGTGCTGACTTTTTTGAGGCCCGGACCGCCCACGGCTCGGAACCTCTAGCCCAGTAACCGTAACCGACCCGGCCATCATATCAAAAATACAGCCCAGCCCGCCCAAAGACCATTCTTTTCATGAACCTTTAATCACATTAATCACACTTCAAAGGATTTCAAAAATTGTTAGCGGCCCAGTAAAAAACAACAGATAGAACTGGGCCGTTGGCGAACCAGTAAAAAGACCGGTGAACGGCTCGTTAGCGGGTCTCTTAGCGGCCCGTGCCATCTCTAGTCCACGGCTTTAGAGTAAGCGGACCGGGTTGTGGTATTTTTTGCGGATTTATATGTTATTGAACTCCATATGTTTTTCGGCGTGGATTAAGAATTAGGATGTGCGCGTATATGAATAAGGTTCATTTATTCATCATTTGCTTAATCCGCTGATTCTTAGGGGGGTCGCGGGGACAGCAGCTCGAGTTGGATCCTCCAAGCACCTCGATCCTCTGCAACAAAGGATAGATGCTCTGCTGGGATGCCAAGGCGAGACCAACTAAGATCTTCTACGTAATCTCGCCATCGAGTTCCTGGACGGCCTCTAGGCCAGAGGTTTTCAATCTGGGGTTCGCGGACCCCCAAGTGGTTCGCAAATGATTTTAAGGGGGCCGCAAGGGCTAAAGGGTCCGTAAGGGGTCACATAAGTGGCGGAACCGGGGAGCCCTGCCAATTTTTTTAGGAGGGGGCTAATTTACGCGTTTATTTCTACAATATTGCCTCTGCATAAATGTAGGCCTATTTGAAACTTTATAGGCCTACCATCAAAATTAAAACCCAGGAAAAAGCTTAAATCCAGAGATGCCTTCTTTAAAATTTTGATTGTGAGATGGGGTAAACAGAAACTAGAAGCAAGAACCGAGGGTCTGAAGCCCACATAAATTGGACATGTAACACGTGGACAGGCTAAATATGGATTGTAGGCGTAGGGCGGATTTACGTATAAGCTAAGCAGGCTGAATCCTATAGGGCCTCGGAGAAAATGGGGGCCTCATCACGAACAATGAAGACCTTCTTTTTTCTCTTCACCGATACTTTCAGCGGAAAACAGAACATTTGAGGACGTGTATAGGCCTCCCTTTTATCGAAAAGGGGCATGCAGTGATACAATCACTATGGACAATACAAAAATTTTTCCGCAGCTTGCGTCTAAAAGTAGAAGGTTAGCTAAAATAAGTTAAAGGAATCTGCAACCATTATTAGTTTCAAAAATTGTAGACTAAAGTTAGGTTTTAGCACCTTATTAGATTGCCAAAGGGGGGGGGGGGGGGAGCATGGCGATTCAAATAATGCACTGACGAAGAAAAAAACAGTTTGCAATTGTGACATGATAAACATTAAAATCAAATCTTTATCATACTCGTTGGCACACATTAAAAGCGTAAACGAAATGGCGGGCCCGTTTTCGCAACTTTGCGCCTGGGCATTGATCAACACAGTAAGATGATTTACGATTAGCAAGTAAGCGATATAGCAAACTAATGGTTGTTTAAAATAACTAGGAAAAAATTACCTAAAGCTTATCCAAAATGCCGCCTCCCGAACGTGCCGCCCCCTCCTCTGCTATGCCACTGGTAGTGGTAACAATAGGCTACTTTTACGTAAGTACAGTTTCAAAATACTTTTTACACTACCGCCTATGGGTTGAGATGTCACAAGGGTCCCTCAAAACAATTGAAAAAGCTGGAAATGATCGTTTAGTCCCTACATTATTTTCCCGGTAAGTTAAAAAAGTGAAAAAATGCTAAAACTCCTTCCAAATTTCTGTTTACAGGATCCAGCAAGAGGACACAATCTTAGAACTCGCAAAACAAAACTCCATTGTCATCATGATGGAGGTGTAGTTCAGTGGGAATTCCTGTATCCTGTTCGTCTTTGATTTGCATTTGCAAAGCATGTCAACAACAAAGCCCATCAGCGTATCAGGATAATAGGTACAACAATCGATTACTTCATAATGGAGAAGAACCAACTTTCGTCTTCTCACGGTCACTTGCTAAGACTGTCATCGTTACGAATCCCTGGTGGCATGAAGGGTCTTCTACTATGAACTCATTCTTCGATGTAACATTGGAGTGCTGTATTTATTGGAATGAAAAATAGTAGGCCTACTCCCTTATACACGTGAAAAACTGAGAGTCAAACCATCCAATTCGTAACATCAGTTGCAAGTTTGGTGAAAAAATTGGATCGGTGAAAGAGTAGCAAAATTAATGGAAGAGCTGCATAAAAAGTGTACAAATGAAAATTTCCTAACACTTAAACTGCTATCGTACAGTAAGCGATCTTAATAGCAAGTTTTTAGTGTTTTGAAAGTAAACTGTGATCGTTTTTAGTTTCTGTTTTGGGAAAGTTTTTGCATCTGAAATTGTGAATGCGCAAGTTATCTGTTTTCTTTCAATAGAGTTGGTAGTCGCTATCGTGATGAGTGTTTCTATTAATGCGGACGAAATGAAAACATTTGAAAAGTCACACACGTAACTTAGGCTACATGCAGTAGAAAGCATATTCATTACATACTAAAAAAAAGGAAGCTGCTGTCATCTAGTGGCAGAAATTACCTCTTATCTAAGTGCATAAACGAATTCCTCATCGCTAAAATGGGTGACCACCGTTAAAAATGGGTGACCACCGTTCGCTCTAGTACTCCCTTAGCCCTGAAACAGTTAATATTCGATTCCTCCACTAGAAAGCGATGTTTGACATTTGAACACCACATTGCTTCCGTCCCTGATTGTCCGTTTTGAACAATTTTTTTAAGCTGTCAAATGACAAGGGGCACTGTCCTCATAAGCTTATCAGTACATAATTTGATGCAATAACTAACAATTGGCAAAAGATGGTCAAAACATGAAAACACGCGACGCGCGGCACGCAATGACGCGACTAAAATTATAATATAAATAAATGTAGAAGGATTTCGCAGGTTTTTGCGTGATCGGTGAACTATAAAAAAAAAAAAAACAAGATACAAAAAATTTTTGTCGTGTGCCGCATATCGCGTTGCCGCGTGTCGTGTATCGGTAAACGACTATAATGTACACCACAACTTAAACGCATCACAAACATGTTTTCGACGGTACCTTCTTTTTTTTTTCAAGAATAAAAAGCTTGATTGATTGATTCTTACGGATTTTGAAAGTAGGCTTTAAAAACAGCTTTGTTTAAAATCATTCACCCATGACGTTAAATTAAACCACAGATCAGCAGCAGATCAGCTGAGTTGCGAGTTGTGATGCATAATTCAGCATGCTTCCATGCCCACATTTTGAGAGCTTTAGGGCTTCGGCCCGTTAGCTTTGCTCGAGTCAGGTAAAATCATGTTTTTCGTGCGCTAATTTTGCCAAAGTCGTGGGCTTTCCAGGCCGCTCCTAAGGAGTTGATCTACGTAAGCTGGTAAGTGAGCTTTCAGAAAATTGTTCTTAGCCTGGGGCCACGCAGCACGTTGAAAAAGCCCTTGTTTTTCCTGGACATGAAAACTGGTTGGACTAATTGCTGTGAATAGGGGTACTGCCGTACCAGCATCCTAACTGGCCTGGTAGTCTAGTGGGAAAAGTGGGGCAGGAAGTTTTTGCTTGCAGCCTACAATGTGCAGATGTGCTGGTAGGGTAGGTTCACCACCCTGCGACCACTTGTGATCAGTCAGCCATAACTTATCGATTTAAGGAAGCACGACTCCGCAAAACACACTCCATATAAATATTGCTTTGTTCTACCAGCATAAAAATTTTTCAATATTTTTGATTTCATTAAAGGGGCTAAAACCCCTATTAAACACCCCCTTTTACTTCACCACCCTGCGACCAGGTAACCACTTCGCGACCATGTTTCATTTTTATCTTTTTTCGAGTAACCACTCTGCGACCTGCTTCATCTAATTGTGACATCACGAAGAACGTTTGTTTGTCTCGGGTCAAATGACACAAAAATTTTTCCAGAATGAGGTTATTCGTATTTATAGCATAGTATCATGAAAGGCAATGATAATGTGATAGTGAGTTTGAAGTTGAATTTAACTAAGACTTAAGGTCTGATTATTCTCAAGGTCCTTGTTTAACTCTCTTTGAAACTTTTTTTATTTGCATTTACATTCTCCTAGTCCTATCACAAGAAAGCGGCGAAGGGGCTATAACGAGCTTCTTAATTAGAAGTTGCCGTCACATCTGTCTACCACTCTAAGATAAGGGAATCCCATTATGTGTCTTTCCCAACAGTACAACATGCGAACTACTGGCTTGTTCTCCATTCTGCCCCTTTGATAGTGATAACTTAGAACTTAAAAGTAACCATCAAATCAAATCTTCATTATACTCGCCGTATTACGCCGAAGCGTGTAACGAGTGGCGGGGCCCATCTCCGCGGCTTAGCGCCTGGGCTACATAGCTCCGAAGAAACGTCTCAATGGTGGCGAGCCGTTGGCGACACTGTGCCGATTTGACCGGTCCGGGAATCGAACCCCAGACCTCCCGCACCGATAGCGTGCGCTTAGCAACTGAGCTAACAGCCGGTATTAACGGTTAAGCAGGTGAAGCACATCTCTACCAAACCTTCACGCCTTCCGACGTCTAATTTTCCCCTAATTATCGAGTGAAGACCCCAAAAACAAAAAAAAAGGTCCTCACGCCTTCCGACGTCCAATTTTCCCCTAATTATCGAGTGAAGACCAAAAAAAAAAGGGTCGTCACGCCTTCCAACATTTTTTCCCCCAAACATCGATTCGTTATTACCTAAACGAAAACAAGTAGGCTAACGGATAAAAAGTATGCAATATCTTCTCCAGAGATGTGCTTAACCGTTACTTTTGAGTAACAGTTTCATGTGATTACTTTAGAAAAGACGTCGGATGGTGTGAAGACCTTTTTTTTGGTCTTCACTCGATGTTTGGTGGAAAATTGGACGTTGGGGTCCCGGAAGATGATTTCGGGGGAGGCCACGCATTACGTAGTTTCGGCCCTGGATGGCAAACGAATACAATTTGGAATCGGTATTTTGACAAAACGAATCTGTTACTATCCGTTACTTCTTCTTAACCATTACTTTTCAACGAATGATTACTATATTCGCCCATCTCTAGTTACTAAACACCGCAAAGAACGACAAAGGACTTGGAATTATGATCTCGAACATAACTAGGAACGACAAAGAACTTGGAATCATGTTAATTTGAGTCCTTTGTCGTTTCTTGTTATGTTCGAGACTATGATTCTAAGTCTTTTGTCGTTCTTTGCGGTGTTTAGTAACTAATTTAAAGTCCGTTGTCGTTCTTTGACGTCCTTTGCAGTGTTTTCAGTTCTTTGTCGTTCTTTGCGGTGTTTAATTGAACCCGTTAGACCGGCCGTCAGCTCAGTTGCTTAGCGCACATGCTGTATACGGAAGGTCTTGGGTTCAAAACCCAGGTCGATCATATCGACAGTGTCGCAAACGGCTCGCCACCGTTGCAACATTTCTTTAGAGCCAACATTTTCTTTTTAGCCAACTGTCGCATTTATCACACGCTATCCATTGCGGTTTTTCTTCTCCACCAATTAACAATTTTCTGCCAGAAGTACGTTGGTAGTTGTTCGTCCCAGTGCGTTTGCGTCTTTTGCTTTATCATTGTTGAATTGTAATCGGGTGAAGGCCTGGTTAGAGGTTAAAAGACAATAATGCTGGTTGGAAGGTTCAGATTTTCTTGTTACTACGGTTAGGGCTACAGTTCTTTTCGCGCCAGAGTGGTGGAGTTAGAATATTCGCAAAATGACCGAATGTCGTCTTTCCATTACTCATCTTTTTCTACGAAAAGGGCAAAAGCCGAGGTAAAGTGGTAGGCTACCATGCCGTACACTTATCATCGCTAATGTCGTAGAGCTCCACAAATCGATTGCAGAATGCTTTACATCGATTGTAGATTTTTCACTCAAAGAAAGTTTTTCCCCAAGAGCGTGAAGCGCCATACCGGTACGAGACTGCGATTGAATGAGTGTAAAAGCTTCGAACTCGGAAGGCTTTAATACTGGGAAAAGAAAACAGGTAGGAATATCCATAGAAATTAAAAAGTTTTCAGTCTTTTCATGATGCAAAGGGGTAGTTTACGTGGATGCATTGATACATGGATGGGGCTTGAAATCGTCAAAGAGTCTGAATTATCTAAACATCAACCTGATGTTCAATTAGCGACAATTGTTTTTGGAATGCCATGTTTTTTGCCAGCGCTTCTCTGCGACATTTTGCTTTTTATTGATGATAACTCATTTTCTAAATGTTTGTGTGTGCAACTATACTCCTTATGAATTACTATTTTTCCTGGCATGATTTCATTAATTTTTATTTTTAAAATATCCTAAGTTTAATTCTTGTTTTTTCTATTTCTCTTTCTTCCGTTTAGGCTAAGCCCTACCTATTTACCTACTACATTAAAGTGGCATTATGTAAAAACAAACATATTATTCTGACATCATAAACAAAATTTCATTCGAACTTGCGTAGCACGTGCAAAATTTCCATCAGCAAGGTGGTCGCACAGTGGTTACCTCAAGATTTCCATTTGTACCCTGCAAAAATCTTAAATAAAATATAAGGGTCTAAAGGTAGGTTACCAGATTTTTGACCAAATCTGCGAAGTCATTCAAGAAGTTTCCATCGAAAAAATCAAATCTCAAGCTGCAGCGATTAAATTTTGGCGAGAGTTTGAACGCAACAAAACAAAAAGTGGTTTTATGATAAAAAAGAGACAGTTTTTTCGAGATTAAGTTTGTCGAAGTCTCATCAATTCAAATTTTAACAAAAATAACTCATTTTTTGTGGACTAATAGGTAAGATCAAGGTACTTAACTGTGTGAAATAAGGAAGCAAAAAAACTAATATTTCAATCTTAAATTACAAAAAAACCAAAGTGGTCGTGGAGTGGTGACGGTCGCAGGGTGGTGAACCTACCCTAGTTCTGTAGTTAAAGATCTGATGGTAAATTGTGGTTTTGCCTAGCTAGGTGCCTAGGCCTAGTCTATTCATTTTTTTGTGCCGCCTAGTTGGAATGCATATGGTAAGAATTCAGTACAAAAGTAAAATATGCACAGCCAGAATAATTCTGATCAGTTTCAATTGTTATCAAGTTATGGCTGCACTGTGCATGTTTTCTATTAAAACTAGCATGAAGTTCCCAGTTCAAAACATTACTCCTGTGCTCTGCAACAATTCAATATAGCCCAATAGGCTATAATGAAATATTATCTTTGTAACTCACTATCTACAAATACTTCGTATTGTGATTATACCAATATAGGCCTATATATATATTTGTTATTTGAACTGTGTCTGTTCTTGTTTATATTTTTCAGTATTTCTTCATTTCATGTTTTTTTTTTATTTCTGTTATTTGTAGACTAGGCCTATTCATTTTTATGCTCCATAATTAAATTCTATCTATATGTTCGCTACCGGGTATTACCTGATTACTGGTAGACTACATGTGCATTTTTTTTGTTGCTATTATTTTGCAATCTCTGATTTCTTTTTTGTGTAATTTCTATTCTGCTTACGCTGATTTGACTGTTATTTGTTATTGTTTATAATATAAAAAAATAGGTACCAATAACTCACACTAACATGTGAAAAAATTGGCAGAGGCTAAGGTTACGTGACCGTAATATTCTGCATTTATCTCTTTGGTTTAGTTTATCCCTTCACGCTTCCTCGATTGTACGAGAACGTGACGAAGTAATAAAATAAACTAAAGAGGCAAATGTTACGGTCGCGTAACTTTAGCCACTTCCGAAAAAATATACACAAAAATTATCAAAAGATTGGCTAAAATTAGGAGTAAATTAACACAAAAACACAAAGGAAATTGTAGCATACGTTGGGGTCTCCAAATGTAGCACACAATCCGACTCCAAGTGTAATGCCCTTTTTGGTTTTTTACCGATACAATACAGCAAAAAGCATTACTAACTGCTGGAGTAGGCTACATGCGAAGCAACAGAGATATTAGTAACATGTCAAAGATCCACAAATATAGGCAGATAAGTATATACAGTGTATCAGTTTGTTTCCTGCCCAGCATGCAATAGCAGAAAACGATATAAACTGGAGCGAATAGTAAACAATCATTTAATGGAGCTATCGTTTAATGTAATTATATAGCAAACGAATTGTATGGACCTAGTGCTGTAGTGACTAAGTTCTAATGTCGAATGCAGTAGTCATGAGCGGTATATCGATAGTGAACTGGTGAGTAATTATGCCATGAATAATTAGGCATTGCAATTAGGCAAAGTATTGCAACTAAGCAAAGCATTGCGATTGGGCAAATTACGGTAAGTGTTTTTGCCAAGTCACGTCGATCCTAATTGTCAGCGACATGGCCTAGTGGTACTGCGTGCAGGTGACAGATCCTATGTGACGAGTTCGATTCGTGGCTGGAGCCGATCGCATTTGACATAAATAACGGGTTGCTGCTGACTCGAAGGGCGCAAGCTCACTTCGTAGTCTCCCTCTATTACTGTTGAATTTTCAGTTCAATAAAATTTGAAAGTAGTCTCAGTTATATCACTACAAAATTTATAAACAAGACAGCATGCAGTGTGCAGATCAAATTTTTTCCAACGCTTTTAAAATATAGGCTACCTGGCTAGACTACTATTCTACAAATATTGAAAAACAGTGCATTAATCTAGGCTAGAATTTAGAATTGCAGTGTTTTTGTACGATATGGTAATTTAGTTTCAACCAGTTCCAGTATAAGCTCAACTAACAGTTGTGGTTTTCAATATTGGCTTGTGGTGAATTATTTGTTTTGGAATTACAGGTAATAAATGTGGGGCTTGTTTAAATTGAGTCGTGGTTAGGCCCTAACCCCTGCTAATAACTCACTAGCGCCCATAGCGGTCCTTGTGCTCCTGATATATCTGCGTGTTATAAGCTGATAGGATGCAGCTTAATTCAAACAAGCTCCAAAAATGTTTCCTCATTTTTGTAGCTCTTATTATCAAACTGCGATGATAATAAGAAAGTTTTGCAAGACTGAGGATACCAAACGACCATTGTAGAATATAGAATGTTTGGAGCAGGGGTGGGCAAAGTTTTAATTCAAGAGCCACAACCACATGCAATAATTTTGAACTAAGAGAGCCACAATCTTTGTTTGGAGTGTTAACGCTATTGCAACGAACAAAACTGTTTAATAAAAAGTAACACAACGATACACGATATTTTGTATTATCAGCAATGAAGCAACGATTGGTTTCTATTTAACAGCTTACTGAGACATCACGTCTTACTATTCTTCTTCGCTAACAGTAGCCTTCCAGTACCATACTGTAGCGGAAGCATAGATTTTTTGGTAGAGTTAAAACAGCTCTAGCTGTCTAGGGGGTTTCAAGGGCAGGGTTATGTCTAGTATCAGTCTCCACGTTATGTTTGGTTAGGTTAGGGTTGTAACTGAACCGAACCCTAAGTAAATTGAACTCTAATTGAACCTAATCCTAACCAACCAAACCTGGGCGCTGATACTCGACGTTACCCCTGGGGGCATGCTATCAAGGTAAGTTTTATAAAATTTCATATCGTAATGGCCATTTTACTGCTTTTTTAACAACTTTTAAGGCAAGTTTTATTGAAGTTTTTTTGCCCTTAATTCTGAGTTCTTTACCAAATATATACTGGCATGATGCATTTTGTTTGCTCATTTTCGATTTATATGTGCTTAAAGAAAAAGCGTATTATAAGGGTTTTTGTTTTATCAAAGAAGTTCAAAATTACGGAAAAATTGTTTTCACTAAAAAACGTTGTTGAGAATGGATGGGGGGATGCATCCCCCACTTTCCCCTGAATTCGCCCCTGGCACCACATTGTTGTCTCCATGTCCAAACTTGGGTAATTTTTCAACCTCGGGATGCAGGAGAGGAGGGGCAGTCGCGGACGCAGTCCCATGTTTTGAAGTCAACTTACTTCATCATCAGTGTAAAGAGGAATCAACACTGTGACCTTGGGCTTAGACCAACTCAACTAGTAATTTAAGCTGACCAAAAGTACTAACAGGCCTGTACTTATTATGCCAAGCCCAACTTCTCTCTCTCAAATTAAGTAAATTAAAATGTTCAAAACCACAAAAAATAGTGATAAAAATGAGTGCTCTGGTGCTGCTCTGGACTCGAGTTACAAAGTTCACCAGCAGGACTGACCTGTACACCGAAACACCCTGTTAGAATCAGTTAGCTTTGAAATTAACTATTGTGAGGAAACATTATTGTTCAGAAGAAGAGCCACGAACAACAGACTGGCAAGCCGTGTGTGGCTATCGAGCTGCACTTATTCCATCGTTGATCTAGAGTATCATTAGGCTTAGTTGTCTTTAGTATAATATACTGTACAATATAGCTTAGGTAATCTGAAGCTCAAGTTTGAGCTTCCTGGGGATACCAGCAAAGCAGCGGTGTATTTAAAGGGGGGGGGGGCATTGTGTCCTGCCCCTCATCCCCTTTTGACTTTGCCTTTCAGTAAAAGAGAACAAATGTTGCTAAGTGAATGAAATATACCTGTCTCTTTTGAAAGCTTTTGCAGTTTATGCTCCCTTCCCTATCGAAATTTCTCGCTACGCCATTGCAAAAAATATCAGTGAAGTGGAGCAGTAGTAAACAAAATTAGTGGTGTGCAAAGCATTAATTGAGCAATACTTTAAGGCAGCCGTTGACATTGTTATGCTGTGAAGTCACCGTTGCTGCTTTTTCCCTGTCCACATGTCCAGTGGTAGTAGGATGCAGGCCTGCGGTTATGGGCTCTAGTTTCTGCATCATAATTCATTTTTTGACGTCACAATCACTTTTTTAACCATGACATCGAAAAATTAATCATTATATTTTCTTGAAAAGAAGCCGCGGCTAGTATTTTTATTTTTAGACATTTTGTGTAGTTTCTATGCAGCTTCAATTTTTGTTTTTATATGAACGTTTACGTCTTGAAGTTGGATTCCAGTGAGCATTCACGTCAATCTACCATAAGTGATAGGAAAATGGAAACACTGAATTAGCTGCAATTCTATTGTCTCTAGTGAAACCCTCTGTATAAGTAGATCATCACGTGCTACTCTACTGTTAATCCTACAGCTGCTATTCCTGTTTTGTCTGTGTAAAGCATCAATAAAACTAAACGAAAGAAGTGTTAATTGCTAGGTAGCAAAAAAAAAAAAAGAATGATATCAGTGTTATTGATGATGATGGAAATGATCATTTTTATAGTTAAAATAAAACATGCAATATGAGTTGTTTCTGTTGCATGTCGTTGGATTTGTTTGCCTTGTTTTCTTGCATCAGTAAAATAACGGTAAAATTGTCCTATGGGGATTTTATCCAAAAGCGGCTTCTATTGTTTTTTAGTCAGTTCGTGCAGCGTTTATTCAAGGAAATAAAGATGCAGAACCAAGAACCATGGACCTAGCGCTCACTAAAATTGCCCATGTGGACACGGTAACTATAGCCTACCCTGCCTCCAGCCCTTTATTTTCCGCCATTAGTATCTAGGCTACCATATAGGCAGCTCTCTTCCTTTGAAATTGGGTAATGATCAAGTAAATACTTAGTGATCTATTTTATGTTTTCTCTTGCAGAATCAAAGAATTAATTTGATATTTAACTTTAGATCGACAAAAGCTGTCTGCCTCTAGAAGCTAAATATGTTTGTGTAAGAAATGAAGGTGTTTATTTTGTAAAAAAATGAAATATACGGACAACCAGAAATCCTTGAAAATTGCCTTGAATGATGTAAGTATATTGGTATTTGTTTGTGTATTAAACACAAACTAACTCTACTGATTATGCTTCAGAGTTTATCAAGCACTGTCAAGGCATTGCAGCAAGAAACTGCTTCAAAAGCTGTCAGCAATTCAACAGTCGAGTCTGATAGTGACACTGCTCAACATTTAACTGTTGTGTTAGAAGCAGCGTTTATTCATGGACTTAAGGTGGGTTTTGAAAAATCAACTCTTCATTATACTTGCGGTATTATGCCATAACGTGTAACGAGTAGTAAGGTCCATCTCCGTGGCTTAGCGTCTGGGTGATGCAGCTTAGAAGAAACATTGCAGCAGTGGTTAGACGTTGGTGATACTTTGTTTGGTTTGTGCGGTCTGGGTATTGAACCACAGACCTTCCATGCTTGTAGTAATGCTTTCAAACACTGCGTGGACTAGCTGGTGAGCTTCTTTATCTTACTTTGTATTATGTTTTGATTGCCAGCTGCTGAATACAAAAGGTAGTTTTCTTCGACCGTGTTTCACGTTTCTGTGTCGAAAGTTGAAACTTGTTTTGTTGGTAGTATGATCGTATTTAATGCAGACTTTTCGTATTGAAAAACTAAGCTTTAATTTTAATGTGCAATGATTTGAATCAACACGATTAAGATTATACTTCGAAGCAATGCATTTGAGTTGTAACTTGTAATGTTTTCAATACTTCAGGAAGCTTATTTTGAAAAATACAAAAGATCAAAAGAATTACCAAAACCGCAGTTCTGGGACCTCATCCGCAAAATAAGTCACAAAGATACTTTAACACAGGTAAAATTCATAAAACCCTGGTAAAATAGAAATGTGACAAGTTCCACTCCGCGGCTTGGGGCTTGACAACACAGGAACGCCGCAGTAGTGGCTAGCTGTTGGCAACTTTGTTTGATTTCACCGCCCTGGGAATCAACCCCAAGACCTCCCGCACCGATAGCGATGTCTTTAATCATTATTTCAACCTCAGAAAAAATCAAATCTCCATTATTCTCGCGTTATTACGCCAAATCATGTTACGAGTAGCTGGCCCATCTTCGCGCCTTAGCGCCTGGGCTACACGGTTACGAAGAAACGTCGCAACAATGGCGAGATGTTGGCGACACTGTGCTGATTTGACCGCTCCGGAATTCGAACCCTGGACCTCCCGCACCAATAACCTGCGCGCTTAGCAACTGAGCTAATGGCCGATCATTATACCTACCTCCCAAGCAGATTGCTATAAAGTGTTAAGCCGTGCATGGTTTTGTTTAGGTTCATAAGCTTGATTACATTCGCACTCGAGTTGGTCAATGTCGAGCTTGGTTGAGACTAGCATTGAATGATGCAGCTCTGTGGTCATATCTTTCTTCTTTAGTCCAGACAAAGGAGCACAAATCAATTGTTTGTCGTTACTATGATGCTCATGCTCTGTTTCGAGATCAAGAACAGGTTTGTCGATATTTTACTAGTTTTTTCATTAATTTCGTAATACTGCCGTGTGAGTGATTTCAATGAGTACCGACAACCATTTTTTTCGTCATACCTATCATAAGATTAAGCTTGTGTTTTACCATTGCAAACTCTACTTTTTTATCTATTGCACTTAACTCTACTGTTACGGTTATAGTTGTTTTGTAAGACGCTTTTGATGTGAATTTCCGTCAGGAAAAGAGTGCTATACAATTGTGTTAATATTATGATACATCTTTGAAATTTTAAATTTGTACTGTTGAGTACAGAGTTCCACCTGCTGTAAAAATTGCTGATTTTTGTGCATTTTGACGCTGTTTCGTTTTTTAGTGCGATATTTTTCTGCGCTACTTACAAGGAATAGAAAATCTCAATTTCGAACTCAGTTGCAATTCATCGATTTTAAATGCTTGGACTCGAACGCCTTTGGAAGTAGCTGGTGTCATAGCTTCCAAATCAAAGAAACGGTCAGTTGCAATTTAGTGGTGATGGCAAAGTAACCAGAAACAACTAATGCGTGACTTGCAGCTGTGCAAGTGTAGCGAAGTAATTAAGCAAAAGTGACATTGTTCACCTGATGGCTGCTTGACTTATAAGACCTTAATCTGTCGTTTTCGCAGTTTCCTTTAGACCTTACTTTTGATGATTTTGGTATTGTGTTAATTCCATTGTATATAGGGTTTACCTTAGTTTAGTATCGATAACAAATCCAATCCATATTTTTCTCTTAAAAACCTCGTCGCTATCATCTTATATCTGTG
Source organism: Trididemnum miniatum (assembly GCA_964006365.1). Lineage (NCBI taxonomy): Eukaryota > Metazoa > Chordata > Ascidiacea > Aplousobranchia > Didemnidae > Trididemnum > Trididemnum miniatum. Next base: position 21,808,273 of record OZ023245.1, on the reverse strand, counting down.
AAGATTTGCTCAGTTGCCACTTGTTTTAAATAATTTACTACTGTTTGGCTTAGTGGTTAGAAACAGTGCTATCGGTGCAGGAGGTCTGGGGTTAGATTCCCGGGGCTGTCAAATCAGACTTGGTGTCGCCAACGGCTCGCCACCGCTGTGATGTTTCTTCGCAGCTGTGTTACCCAATACCCACCGCTGAGTCGCCCGCCACTGGTTTATTGCTTTGGCGTAATAGCACGAGTATAATGAAGATTTTTTGTTGGAAACTTCAAGATTATCCACTTAAAGCATCTGAAATTGTTTTAAATTAATCACAATCTTTGAACTATGTGCTTCAGGCGATACAAGTTTAAACTGTATGTAGACTGTTATGTAAGATCCAACCTTATATTGTCGTTGTAGGTTGTAATTCTTTTGACAAAACATAACTTATTAATCTCATTTAACTTGTGGTACCGGTAGTTGTAATAGGCCTTTTTAGATTAGATGTGTTTGGGTTAATATATACATTTAAATTTCTGTAACTCTTTAACTAAGTTTTAACAAAAAACGATTGAAGAAGGTCTACAGTTAAATATTTGTAGTTGATTTTCCGGCCAAGTTTTGCGCTTAAGTATTATATATATATAAAATAACTTCAGGGCAAGCTTAGTTGTTGCATTAACCACTAATTTTCAACATTAATGCGTAAGCTCTAGTGCCTGGGCTCAAACAGCGCTGTCTGCATGCGATGTAAAAATATTTGAAAGTCTCTGCAGTCTGCATTGTAAACAAATGTTTGTTTTGCGCTGTTGGGAATGCAGTTTTTATTACTTTGCAAACATAGAAAAAGCTTACATTGTTTTTACGCTGTTAGGTATGGTGGTGCTTTGAAATCACCACCAAAAAAGCTGGTCGGGTTAAATTTTGTCAAAAGATTTTCCAGATTTTTTATCGAAAGTTGTCGATGTATTAATCGCTTGTTTGTTCCTACTATTGCTATTTTGCTAATGCAAGTTTATTCCAATGTATGCTTTTGCGGACTAGCGCTGGGTTTGTAAACATCAGCGAATTCATAATAATCGGCTAAAACAGTACAAAATAGCTATTTACACTTTTATTACTAACAGTACGAGCGGTCGCGCACCTAGGATTTGGCAAAGGTGGAGGTTCAGCCAGTCGCCAACGAATTTTTACGGTTTTCAGTTTTTACCTAAAATAACACTCTTTTTAACACATTGTTTTATCGAAAAAGGGGAAGCAATGAGGGCAGTCACTATGGACAATGCAAAATATATTCGCAGCCTATGTCTAAAAGCGGAAGCTTGGTTGAAATAAGTGAAAGGAGGCTGCAACCATTTCTGAAAAATTGTAATGAAAGTTAGGTTTTAGCACTTTATTATAGAACCAAAAAGGAAAGGGGAGGAGCATGGCACCGTGCGTCTATGAGTACAAGATATTTTTGTTGCAGTTTGTGTTTTTAGTGAAGTCTACAAGGAATAATCGTGCTGTGATTGATATGCGGCATATATACTTAGTGAAAATACTGTTTATGTCTGTCAAAGTGTTTTATGACTTAGTCAGTTGTTTTTTAACCTTAGGACTTTATATAGCTTTTATATAAGTTTCATAAAGTTTCTGAATTGCAAATAGTTTTGTTACTATTGTCTTTTCTATTTGCTTCATTTTTAGCGACATAGTGTAACAGCACTACGCACCATGCAGGTCTTACGTGACGGGTTCGATTCACGGCTGGAGCCGATCGCATTTGACGTATATACCTGGTGGCTGCTAGCTCGAAGAGCGCAAACTCACTTCGCACTCTCCCTCAATTCTGTTGGTTTGCAGCTCTATAATTTGAAATAACCCCTGGCAGTTACTTACTACCGCTGTGGCTTACTAGATTTGCGTACCTATTGCCGATATCCTGCTCTTTATCATTAAATATATTTAGCAAGGTGGAATGCTCTTTTGCATTTTTGTAATCTTTTCTACATGAACGTTTTAAACTTTGCTTTTATGTTGCTATTATTATAGTATTACTATGACAGCTGCAAAAGGCTTTTTTATTTGAAATTTCCAATGGCAAATTTCGAATTAACTTAAATAAAATAGCGTCAAATGAACGATATGTTTGGGTTTCATTCTTAAAACATCAAATGCGACGGTTTAGAGTGGCCTTTGAGTTTGCAAATTATGGTTTTCTAACAAAATCAGATCTTCTTTACCTACTTGAAATATTACACACCAGCATGTCACGAGTGGCGGGGCATGTCTCTGTGGTTTGGCGCCAGGACAACACAGCTCTGAAGAAACGTATCAGCGGTGGCGAGCTGTTGACGTTTGTGTTCGATTTGATGGGGCTGGGACTCGAACCCTGATCTCTCGTCCCAATAGTGGTGTTGGTGCCTTTAACCACAACTCTAATCGGCTGGTCTAATGGATTCGCGTTATCTCAAAAGGCAACAACATGCAAGTTTCAAGCTCTTTTTTAGTTAAATTCTTTGCCCTTTGTAATTATGTACACTCATCTACGTTGAAGCACTTAGTATTCATATGATTTTGCAGACTTCTGCTGCAAAATGGAAAATCGGATTTAGGTAAATCGTTGGGTATCCACCACTCATCCTCGTGGAATCAACTTCAACTTTCAAGTTCTGGTTCTCACAGCCGACAGAGCAGCCTTTCAAACTCACTTCAGATTACCTTATCATCTTCACCCGCTATGAGGTATCTTCATGATGAGTTGTTGTGATGATCACTTCTTCATTTTTATCCTTCTGTCACAAGAAAACGACGGAGGCGCTATAGACCTACGTAGGACGAGTCCAGACTCACTTAGGTTTTGCTTCTGACTTCTTTCAATGGCTGCATGTTAGATAGATTCCACCAAGCAGGGTCAAGTACCGCGAAGCATCTTATCCAAGAACGCAACAACAAGGCTTGAGTTGGAGTTAAACCATCACCTTGCGATCATGCCCATCGTAAGAACGACGCTCCGAACCACTTCGCTTCGCTGCCGTTATGCAAAGACAACAGCTGTTTGCTCGGTTTCAATTTGTCCCAGCAATTAGGTTTATTGGTCTATTGTAAACCAGTTTTGCGTCAAGTTAGGTCTTTGTTATTGTTAATTTTACCTAATACCAGCTGCTTTACTCCATCAGAAATTAGGTCGTTAAATTCTTTTCATTTCTACGTTTCTGACGAAGTTTTGCCGCTGTTTTAGATAATTGCCTTCTGTGATTATACATTGACGCTGTTCGAGTGGTGAGTTGGTCGCCACTGGCACGTTGATTCATTTATAGTTGATAACAAATGTAAGTGATTTAAATTTAAACGGTTGCACCACAATTAAGCGGAACATTACTATTCTGCGTGATTTGTCGGCCTCCACGGGATATCCCACGGCGATTGGAGCTTGTTCATGATTAAAAGGATTTACATTTTACAGTCTATAGACGCGTTTACCGATACGCGACAGGCGGCAAGGCGACACACGACAAAAAATTTTCTCACCTTGTTTGTTTTATTGTACTGTTCACCGATCACGCGAAAACTCGCAAAATCCTTCTACATTTTCTTACATTATAATTTCAGTCGCGTGTCGCGTTGCTGCCTGTCGCGCATCGGCAAACGCGACTTATGAGACCAATTTTATCGAGAGAAATCATTACATTTTTCGCGAGAAATCGGCTGGTTAGTGCAGTGGTTGAAGACATTGCTGTTGGCTCGGGGGGTCTGGGGTTCGATTCCCGGGCTGGTCAAATCAGACTCGGTGTCGCCAGTTCGACGTTTCTTCGTAGCTGTGTTGCCCAGGCGCTAAGCTGCGGAAATGAGCCCGCCGCTCATTACACGCTTCGGCGTAGTACCGCGAGTGTAGTGAAGATTTAATTTTATTTCTTATGAGTTTGTTGTTTTCAGTTTTTCGTCTCAAATGTCGGGTTCGCTTTCGTCTCTTCACGTTCTGCCTGGATCTGAAGGTAAGTACTTAAGATTATTCGAGCGTACGATATTGCTGATGAACGTGATTGAACTCAATCGCGCAACATTAAAATTTGTTAAAGGTCTCATTTGGTGCTTGTTTGATTGGACACTGGACAGTTGTTTTAATTGTCATTTATTGTAGACTGCGTTGTTAATTTTCTAGGACAATTTTTGCTTTAATAATCCAGTCTCGTTTAGAAGTTGCCTTTGTTTCAGAGTTTTTAGCTAGAGTTTTGCTTCTGACTTTTTCAACTTACTGCTTGTGAGGTTCTATCTAGCAGCGATATATTATTATGAAGCATCTTATCCAAGGACGCAACAACGAGGCATTGGTAGGAGTTAAACCATCAACCTTGCAATCATGGGTCGTAAAAACGATGCTCCGAAACAATGCGCTACGCTTCCAACTGATTGCTTGAGATGTGAAGATGGAATAGGTTCATGTATCACTTATTGTGTTTGCATGCTGGTCTAATGATTTTGATCGTTCAGTTGAAAACATGGTGGAAGTACATCCTGATACCGGGCGAGCTTCTCCTACTGATGGGGACCCCAGCATCCAGTCTGAAGAACCTGTTCTCCACAGACGTCATTTAGCTCGTCGTAAAAGTGGAAAACGTCGAAGAAAACAACTGGTAAGAGATGTGACGTCATGATGACGTCAGCAACGAGAGCGGAAAGGTGTTGGCGTACGACGAAATTAGATTTTTAATGTTAAAAATGAGCCAGTCTGTGAGCTAAGTGGTGGAAGACATTGCTGTTGCTGCGGAAGGTCTTGAGTTGCATTCTCGGCCGCGTCAAATCGGACATAATGTTGCCACCGTTGCGACCTTCGGAAATTTGTTACCTACGCGCTAAGTCAGGGAGATGGGCCCCGTCGCTTGTTTCACGCTTTGGCTTAATACCGCAAATGTAATGAAGATTTTATTTTTGATGTTTAAATAACCCTAATCTGTTATATTAAACCGCCATAGTCGATCGAAACATTAGCTTGATTTGACATCTGTCTTTTGTTAATTTCTTACTTTGCCAAATTGTCTCTGCATTTTTCACTCACATTTTATCTTCCTCACAGATGGATGACCTACTCAGCTCAGGTAGTAGAAGCAGATGTAGTTCAATCAGCAGTCTAAGTTCGATAGCATCAAATGGAAATATGCTGCTGCTCAAAGACGACCCGACTGAAACTCCTCTTGCTAGCAGCGTTAGCAGTGGAGGGCTGGCAAACGAAATCATCTCCGTAAGTATACAAGTGATTCCTCTTCATTATCATATCTATTTCTTAATGCATTGACGTCTATAGCTGTAAAACCTGGCGCAGTGGTTAAAGGCATCGTTATCGCCGGGTAGGTCATGAGTTCGATTCTCTAGCAGGTCAAATCGCCAGTGGCTCGCCACTGCTGCGATGTTTTTTCGGAGCTGTGCTGGCCAGGCGCTAAGTCGCGGAGAATAGGCCCCGCTACTTCGCTACACGGCGCAATGCCGCAAGTACAGCGAAGATTTGATTTTTTATTAATGTAGCTTTAGATTCGTTACGGTTCCTATTGCGTAAAAAAGCGGGAAACTTGTCTCTTCAATTGCGGGTTTTAATCCAAGACTTTACGATTTAACGCTTATGAAAGAAACTGTGTGTGTAAGATTATAAAACTCTTTATCGGGGTACTTTTCCCATTGTTTTTAATGCAAGATAGCTCTTAAAAAGTTTTGAGTAATTATGTTTGCATGCAACCGAGGTTACTACCCTGTATCTTTTAATAAAAACTCGTTTTCCGTGTAGGAAACTTTCAATTCTCTTACAAACAAGAAGAACGATGACTCGATTACCGAAACTCCCAAACGTTCAGTAAATGATTCATCTTGCCAACAAGAAAGCCCGTGCAAAAGCACAACAGAAATAGACAGCGGATTAAACAACAATACCAATAAAATTGCTCTCGAAAAACGTAAAAATGAGAATACCGAAACTGCTGCAAAACTCAACAACGAACCCAATGCTCCCAGCGTGGCATCAGTGAATGCCAAGGTGTCTGAAAAGCCGAAAAACCTTAGGTAACATCAATTTTTGATAATAAGCAACGACACATACCTTATGAAATTTTTTTTATTTTTTGCCCTATAAAATAGTGTGCGTTTCTGTATTTAATTTTTTGTGAATTAAGTTTTTGTTTACTTAAGTTCTTTAATTTGGGATAATTTTATCAAATTTGCATTTGTGCTGTTTTTCGCTTTTGTTTGTTTTTCGCTTTTGTTTGTAGAAGACTGAGAGTCTCATTCTGTTTAAATTTGGGAAAATACACCGGGTTACAAAGTGGGCTAAATCATCGCACTGACTCTGCATGAATTTTTTTTTTTTTTTCGAAAAAAAATTAACTAACCGAAGTAGCCAGTTTTTGGCAGTAATCTATTGTTTTTGTTGCAATGCATCTAGCATATATTGTGTAACAATGCATACTTCCTTTTCTAGCCCTACCCCCAACGCTATACCAACTTCTAGCGTTTCAGAAGATAGTATTGACGATATAGATATTTATGCCATGCAGTCTCCAACATCAAGTCACTTAGATACGATAGAAGAAGTTTCGAGTGCGCCTATGACCCCAGGTACGTACAGTTTTCACTGTCGTGTTAACACTCTAATTAGATTCCTAGCCACGACAAATAAAAAGCTTGAGGTTCTTCCTATTTCGAAGAAAAAGTTGTGGATTTGGCATGAATTTTCCACTTTGCTATAAAGATGCAGCTTATAAAGGAAACAACTTCGCAGTTTAAAGAACTGCTGTCGCTACTACGATGTCCTGTACTGAGCTAATTACTTGAAGCCCGTTTTTCGGTTGAATAGCCTATTTTTATACCCAGTCGTGTGGCAAAATAAGCTTAAAGTGATAATTTTAACAAATGACTGGTGCTGCAGCATTTGGTTACGGTCGTGGCTGTGTTGCTTTGGTGTTGCGCTATGAAATGAATGCCTTACAAAGAGGACCCAGAACAAGTGGATACAAAGCAAGCTTTTTGAAAAATAGATCAAATCTCCATTATGCAGTGTTGCGCCGTTGTAGCGAGTCGCGGGCCCATCTCCGCGGCTGAGCACATGGCAATACAGCTCCGAAGAAACATCGCAGCGGTGGCGAGCCGTTGGTCACATTGAGCCCGAAAGTGTTTTCCTAAAAGACATTTTTTTGTTAAGGTTATGGAAACAGCTTATTGTATGGTGTCGGATGGTCCTCTGATAATAATGGAGATACTGCTGGGCATATTGACTCTGACGTGCCTGCGGTAAATCCTTTGGCTTCTACTATCATCCAGAAAACTGAAAAAGATATTCAGTCCTCAACCAGGTAATGCTTGAATTTTAAAAACCAAATGTGCTTTCAACCGGCCGTTAGCTCAGTTGCTAAGCGCACGCTATCGGTGCGGGAGGTCTGGGGTTCGATTCCCGGGCTGATCAAATCGACAGTGTCGCCAACGACTCGCCACCGTTGCGACGTTTCTTCGGGGCTGTGTTGCCCAGGCGCTAAGCCGCGGAGATGGGCCCCGCAACTCGTTACACGCTTCGGCGTAATACGGCGAGTATAATGAAGATTTGATTTGATTTGAAATGGGCTTTCAATTTAACTGCTGGTCAAGTGTTTCCTAATCATTATAGAAATTCGGATATTACGCCGAAGCGTGTAACGAGTGGCGGGGACCATCTCCGGGTTTAGCGCTTGGCCAATACAGCTCCGAAGAAGCATTGCAGCAGTGGCTAACTGCAGTGCTGCCTGATTTTTCACGCCCGGGAATCGAACCCCAAACCTCCCGTGCCGATAGCGTTGCCATTACCCATTGCGCTGACCGGCCATTGAATTGCATTAGTATGTTATATTGTAGAGACCGTATTACAGTATTGCGTTATGTTTGACTATTTCAAATACATGGGTATGGAGTTTCTAAACTATCGAATTTGTTTTACGTTTTTGTTTTGTTGGTGGAATTGTTTGGTTGGTTGAGTTGATTATTGAGTAAAATACGTGGTTGCTTTTGAAGTTCTTCTTTAAATGAAATGTTTTTGATCAATTCCGTAAGGAACCTTTTTGTATAATGTTGTAATAGTGGTTTACGTCAAATAACTGCACTTGGCATTGGGCACCTTAAAAAATTGTGGCAAACAAAATTTTGATTCATGTTGTATTTGAGTTGTTGAAACTTCCCATAAAAAAAGAGAAGTAATTCAGGCTTTTTGATTTACTTCAAATACCAGCACATGTGATTTATGAGGAAGTCGGTTTCAACCTACAAAATAAGCGGAAAATTGTGAGTGCTCAGCGTTTGATTACGATTAACTAATTTGCTGTATGCCTACGTTCAGTGCTGGTGATGGTCGTAGGTAGTAATCAACTTGGTTGAAACGTTTTGTGTTTATATGTGGTTATATTTGTATTAGTTGACATTTCCGCAGGGCTGCGTTGGGGGGGGGGGGGCAATAGCCCTGTCCCCCGTGATAATGCCCTCTGCGGTCAGGAGCGTGCTGTGTGCCACACATAAAAAGTACTCAAACCGCTTCCTCTAATTAAAGGTCTGCTTTGTCAAAACCAGGTTTGTTGGACAACGTGGGGCTTCCCGGCAGTTAGCTCCGCTCCCCCTCCCCAAAGTCGTGATACAGCGCCCCTGCATTTGCGCTTTAGGTTTTGGTTCTTTTCAAGTCGGTTAGTGTTAGCCGCACCACAAGCTTTGCAAATACTGCAAATCATTGAAGCTAAGTACATTTTATGATAATTATGCATTCAGGTAATGTATTAATAGTTGCTGCAAGAGTGGTCTTGTTCTGATTGGCTGATTTTTTACCAGTTGCGAATAATTCTTGAAGGCCTTCGGCGTTGCTTGGCTTCGGTACTTTCTGTCCTGTGGCAGTTTACGTGGTCGTGGATACTTTTGAAGTGATTAAGAACTTGTGTAGCATTGTAACGAATGCTGTAGCTACATTGCAAATTTGGATTTTTGATATTTGTACATTAGGGAGGAAAAATGAACCTTTAGTAACTCTTTAAGACTGGACGTTTCGACAACATAGATTCAGCTGTCATCATCAGCAGTGTAATCAATGCATAAAACCAAAAAACTTTCGGTTTCATTATTGGCGTTCTTGCCTTGCTTACATTGTTGATAATGACAGCTGAATTTATGTTTTCCAAACGTTCAGTTTACTGCGACGTTATTTTTCTATAGGTTATTTTCGTCTCAAATGTATTGCATTCCGAAATATCTGTGTCGTAAAATAACTTATATAACAATATCCACCTCAAATCATATGAGCTGCAAAAATAGTGTACTTATTTCTTTTTCTGACATCACAGTGCTCTTTTGTTGAATTCTGTTAACCATGTGCCGGTTTTTTTCTTCACGTGATGTATGACTCATCGTCACGTGGTTATCTTGGTGCTTTTCTTTGTATTGATTTTATCAACATGTGAGGAGTTTCGTCTGCCATTTTAACAGATATGTGTAGTACAGGTTATATTGCACTGGTATTAACCTAACTGTGCCTAAAATCGATTAAAATTTCTGATATCATAGTTCTAATAAGTTTTGGAACACAATGAGATTGGACGAAAATAGCTTAGGGAGGAAAAATAACAATAATTCTTAAAACTAAACGTTTCGACAACATAGATTCAGCTGTCATCATCAGCAGTTTATTTTTCTTCCAGCTTTTTGTAAGCTTTGTTTTAGAATGAAAAAGATCGTTTTTTTTTTCTGTAGAATTAATATTGGGTCTTAGAAGGTGGTTATGTGTTTCAAAAGCGGTATTTTTATAGCTCCTATGCGCTAAAATTGACTGGTTATGCCAAAAGCTTATTAAATCACAAAAGCTTATTACTTCTTGTTTTCTTCATGCAGTTTGCTTTTCTCAAATTAGTTTTAAAAACTATAAAATACAAATACTTAACACGATTATTAAACAATTTCACGAACTGTATATTTAGACCTCTGCGCATGGTTACAACATATTATTGCCGTGGTTGGGCCGATTAAACAAATGGTTCAATTTAAAAAGCTTAACTTTTGAAGTAAGTTGTATTTTTTCAATCCACAGCGCTGTTGATGAGAATAAAACCGAAGAAACTAATTCAGTTTTTAAGGAGGAAAAGTAAAACCACAATAAATCTTAAAACTAGACGTTTCGACAACAAAAACTCAGCTGTCATCAGCCGTGTGAGCAAGGCGGTGTAAAACTGAAAGTTTTAAGATTGACTACTACTGTAGCTATTTCCTGCCTACGCTGTTTTCTTCCCGTATTTGTAGTATTCCAATTTAATTTGGCTATATCTTGCATATCACTTTAGAAGCAAAATCTCTTAGTAGGAAAGTTAAACAGTGCAAATGTAAGTAGCAAGCTTCTGTTACGCCCTTTGCTGCACGTCCCGATTATTATGACGTCATAGATGCGTCAAAATACTTGCTTTTGGCGTTCCAAATCACTGGTACGAAAACAAACCACTCGCTGCGTCATGTGACGTCTAATGAGGTCAATTGCAATGACTTTGGGTTGTGTTGATTTCTGAGAGATAGTGTTTGTCGCATACACAGTTTGGGTAATGCCGAGGTGGCTTGTTTACCTGTTCCAATTTTATTCCTAGACAGGAATCCTTTTTTCTACTAAATTCGCGTCGTGGTTAAAGACATCGCTATCGGCGTTGGAGGTCGTGGGTTCCATTCCTGGACCAGTAAAATCGGATACGGTGCCCACGGCTCTAACGTTTCTTGGAAGGGGTGTTGTCCAGGCGCTTAGCCGCGGAAATGGGCCCCGCTACTCGTTACACGCTTCGGTGTAATACCGCTAGTGTAATCAATATTTAATCTTTTGAAGTCTGTTGATCATGGAGTGAAAGAATAACATCACATTACAACAATTTGATGGATTTAGGAGGTCATTTACTCCATATACAGTATTGTAGAATATGTCAGATTTAAGTAGGTTTTAAATGAACGTGATGTTCGTGAGCTGCGTATTTCCTTAGTGGCTGTCGTAGGTGGATGGTTTTGCAATATTGTTTGACTTTCAAAACAATGCGCAGTGCTTGCTCTGACTGCTTACTATCTGATTTTGGAGTAGGTTGCAGGCAAGGTGTTGCGAAAACGAAAGTAGGTTCCCAAGCGAAAAATAATTGAAAAATTATTAAAATGGATTATATAAATACGTCTACCGGATTTTAATTTTTGTGAAGTAGTTACTTTTCAATTTATGTGATTTTTAACCGCAGGCTAACCATAGGCTTGCCTTTTTAGTGCCCAAAATGACGCTTGAATGTAGACCCATTTAAAATGAAACCTGTGTGTGTCATTTTTAGCGAGATCTTTGTATCTCTGGCCTTTTTTTTTGTTCCAGCAGCGCCGGTTGTTGACGCAGCGTTAAGACGTCGCTACGAGCATAGCAGGTCCCAGGTTTGATTCCCGAGCCGCTCAAATCGGACACAGTGTCGACACCGCTGTAACGTTTCTTTGAAGCTGTGTTGCTCTGGATGTATTCCGCTTAGATTGGGCTCGCTACACCCAAATGTGATGAAAATTTTATTGTTTCAACGGCAACGTCACTGCCTGTTTTCAGTTTATTTTCATGTTTTACGTTTTCTAGTTCAACTGTGTACGAGAGAAAAGAAGGTTACTTGAAGAAAAAAGGGGATTTGCTTTTTTGGAGGGTCAGGTGGTTTGTGCTCACCGCGGAGACGCTTTCCTACTACAGAGGTAAATGACATTCGCGCATTCATATAACAAATGTAAATGAATTTTTTCAATTCTGCTGCAAAACAGTTACATCAGCATTTGTTTCTTGTTTGAAGTATCAGCAATTCGAAAGAAAAGGATTCTGTACGTCAGAGTTTTTAAACTAGAAACAGGAACGATTCAAAATTAACCTTATTTCTTTCAAAAATTCTTTAATTTGTTGCCTCCCTGCAGGTTAAAGTAGAGGCTTGAAAAGTTTTGATAGTTTAGCAATCAAAGATTTTTAAGGAAATTGTAGGGGGTGCCTAGAAGGAGTAGGGACTCAAATGGCCTGTGCTCATTGTCCAGTTTAAGTGTTTCCAAAAACCCACGGGCGGTCTGTACCATAATTTGATGTGACGATTAAAACAAGTGATTATGACATAAAGATTTAATTGTGATGCAGAAAGCCCACGAACTTTTGGAACCACTGAATCTGAAGATGTGGACAAATACATCAAAAAAAAATCAAGTCCTCTTAGTACTGGCGGTGTTGCGTCAAAGCGTGTAACGAGTGGCGTGCCTCACCTCTGCGGCTTAGCGCCTGGACAACACAGTTTCGAAGAAACGTCGCTGCAGAGGCAATCCGTTGGTGACAGTTTGTTCAATTTGACCATCCCGGGAATCGAACCTCCGACCTTCCGCGCCGATAGCACTGTTCCTGACAGCTGAGTTAACCGGCTGATGGGAAAAGCTATGATTTTTCTTGATTCTAGACACCCTTATCGTCATTTCTAGCTACACAAATTGGATTCATAAAACCCCCAAGATACCATGTATCTATATTATTAATTTTGTTAAATTTTAGATCAAAGCAATTCAGAAAAATTGGAAAGCCTTGATCTTGTGGATGTGGGTCGTATTGATGATCATGACGTCACGAAAACAAAATCAATATGGTAAGTTTGGATCAGTTTTATCAGCTGTGCTTTTACGGTTACAGTAAAGACTTCTAATCCAACACCTATGTTTGTAAATTCTACCTTAGAAATCTATCGGTCAATTGACGTAGTTGCTAAACACACCGCTGACGGTGCGGAAGATTTGGGTTCTATTCCCGGGCCGATCAAATCGGCACAGTGTTGCCAACGGCTCGCCACCGCTGCGATGTTTCTTTGGAGCTGTGTTGGCCAGGCGCTAAGCTGCGGAGATGGCCCTCCACTTGTTATACGCTTCAGCATATTACAGCGAACATAATTAAATATTATCAAGATTTGATTTTGCTTTTACGGAAGATAATAATTGATTAACGTATGATGACAGATTATGTAAGCAATTTTGCACGCTACACTTGGATACTTTAGTTTAGAAATTGTACCAAGTCATGAATTTCGAAAAAATACTACGCCACAGCTTGTTGAACTGTGGAAGTGCTTTTTGAGTTTACAAAATTTGCCACGCTAAAAATTTATTTTCGATTTGGGGCTCTTGACCGGATGTTACGTCAGGCAATGTGACTTAATGGACTTTGGCTTCCACATTTTTTCATGACTATTGTACGCTATAAATAGTACTTTCACTTGAAAATATAGTTAAATTGAAACTATAGTCCCAAGTAGTAGTGTAAGTTTACGTCTTTGGCCCTATGACTAGATATTTTAGATAACTTTGCACCAGTAGCGTATTTTGTATTGTCCCGTTTCCCTCTATTAAAATTTCTCGCTACGCCACGGGTTTGTACATAGTTCACTGTTTGTGAAGAGAATTGTGCTGCCAAGTTGCATAAACTGACTAGGGATCTTTTCTCCGTCACTAACAGCACACATATAGTGCCGGTTTTTGGATAATCATTAATCCACTCGTAGTGTCATATCCAAGTGTTTAAAAGTCCCAAGCTTCTATTCTCTTCTGCTCTGTAAACATCTTTGAGTTACCGGTTATTTTCCCGTAATGACCTGGAAGTAGAGCGGATAAAGCCCTGTCTGGTTTTATTGCGCAACAAGCGGATGTTATTTCGTCACAACTGGCTTTGTTATGACTAATCAGCACGCTTTGTCGCTCACGTATCTGCAGTTTAGACAGGATGGCCATAGTCGAATGTGCTTGTTACTTAAATACTCTGAACTGGAATAAGAATCGTTTTCATGAGTCAGTTTCACACCTTAATTAACCGTCCACTTGTCCAATCATAGTGAGCTTTTGGTCTGCGGTTCTTGCTCTAGTTTCTGCATCATAATCAATTTTTTGATGTCATGAAGAAAAGAAGTGAAGATGACGTCAAAAAATTGATTATGATGCAGAAACTAGAACAAAGAATCGTGGGCTAAAATTGTACGTTTGGACTGGATAAATGAGCTTGTTTTCTGTAATTATTAAACTAAAAATTCACCAACCAGTTAGCGTAGTGTGTGGTGCGGAAGTCTGAGGTTCGATTCCCACTGGTCAAATCGGACACAGTGTCGCCATAGGCTCGCCATCGCTGCGAAGTTTAGCCGTGTTGCCCAGGCGCTCTTCAAAACTTAGATCTTTATTGCCAAAAAGTCAACAGCAATTGAGGAAGACGGCGAATGAGCTTGCGTTCTTCGTGTCAGCAGCCACCCCCGGTATATACAATTATACATTAATGCTACTGGCTTTAGTCCTGAATCGAGCCCGTCACGTAGGATCTGCAACTTGCGCCTTGTACCGTTAGGTTTTTTCGCTGACATGCTAAGCTGTCCCTTCACATCCAGTTACCGTGTCTTTTAGGTTTAACAAATTCCGAAATTCGCCCAAACAATACTACAGTGGTGATTGAAAGTCCCTGGCGTAGTTAAGCAAGACGTTAAACGATGTGGTATTAAACTATGGCTTCATGATTGCCTTTCGTGATTAAATCTTTGAAATATGAAAAGTTCACTAGGCAGCCTATGTTCACATACTTATAATGCAGATCTTTATATCACTCGTTTAAATCAACGTTTTAAGTGCTTTAAAAGTACCAAAGTAGCTGACGAACTTAGCTGCTTTATAGATGCTGTGTTTGCAGATGTTGTGTAAAATAAATTTAGCAGAATGGTGCGAATTAAACGACTGTTGCGTTGTCCTAATTGCCACATCATGGTGCTCTAAGGTTTCATTTAGCTAAAGTTAATAACTTCAGAATAATCGCGAACTTTCTGTTAGCTCTAAATCGGTTACGTTTTAATAGCTCAGATGGCCGAGTAGTGAAAGCGTGCATCTCTGGAGCTGCTGACTGTAGTTTGATTCCGAGTCGGGTCGAACCTGTGACTGCTGAATTGTATTCACAGCTTCCTTGCTTGACGCTCAGCATTGACGGGACAATATGGAGAACAAGCCGGCAAGTTTACTTGTCTTTGATCGCTTTCTCGTAAGTCGTGATGGAGGATAAAGATGCAACGGAAAAAATGCCTAAAAATAGGTGAAATTTTTTTTATTATTTTAGCATAAAAATGTTGAATGGTGAAGAGCATCATCTAGCGGCTGATTCTCTTCGTATGATCACCGACTGGTGCAAAGATATTCGTCGTGCGGTGGATGATGCGAAGACTAAAAACTCTGCCTATAACATTGAGTCCGTAGAAAATACATATGAAGTAGTTGAAGCCTATGATGTAAATAAAGGTAGGTTTTTATGCAAGTATTTAGTGGAAGTTAAACAATTGTGGTATTTTCTTTGATAAAAAATTGGGAAAATTCTTTCTTTTTGGGTTTTATAGCTGGTTATAACTGCTGCACTGATGAGACTGTGTGATCGCGGAACACTGTGATTACGAGGTTACCCATCGCTTTTTTTTTTAATTTAAAGTGTCAAGAAAAAGTCCAATCGCTTTTAAAATGCACTGCCTTTATTCTTTTGTATCGTAAAAAGCGTCCGAGAGCCTTCAATTTTTTGCAATCTTTATAGCAATCCATATCATTTTTTTATTACAACAGAACACTAATAAAACTTCTTTATTCGTGTTTTCTTGTAATAAATGTACATGCTCTGATCAATGTCATGTAGCCCTTTGTTTGCTCGATGCAACCGCCCTTTTCAGTAGCAATCCAAGTCTTTTTTGGATACCTGTTTTTTGGATACTAGTCTTAATAATAATACTCGCGGTATTACACCGAGGCGTGTAACGAGTGGTGGAGTCCATCTCCGCGGCTTAGCGTCTGGACAACACAGCTCCGAAGAAACATCGCAGCGGTTAGACGCTGTGTCCGATTTGACCGGCCTGGGAATCGAACCCAAGGCTTCCGCGCCGATAGCGATGTCTTAAACCGCTCCAGCCTCTGTAGCTGTAGACTCTGGTTTGATTCCGAGTCTGGTCAAACCAATGACTTTAAAATTACTATTCACAGCTTTCCTGCTTGACGCTCAGCATTAAAGGGACAGTGTGTGGAGAACAAGCCAACAAGTTTACTTGCTATGCCGTTGGGAAGGACACTAGCGGGATTCCCCCATCTTAGAGTGGTAAACAGGTGGCCGGCAACTCCTAAGCGAGCTGGTTATAGCGCTTTGATCGCTTTCTCGTGATATAGGAGGATAAAGATGCAACTAAAACAATACTCCATTGGTTTTTAAATACACGCCTGCTTAGTGCCTACGGTTTTGCGAAACAAACTTGCTCGACTGGTCGCCGGATCTGTGGTAGCTGACTAGTGCTGAATTTGTGCTGCTTTATGCGGCGTTGTTGGCGACCAAGTTTGTTTACTAGAAAAGCTCGTGACTTGCTTGTAGAACAGCGATGTTTGGTTTTTATTAAATGCTAAACACTCGGTTGCGCAATATACCGGTAAAATATTTTGTTAGCTGCTTCTATCAGTATTTTGGCATTAACAAAAGTTGAAACCGGTCGATAGTTTAATCACGGCATTCAGCCAAGCTTGTAAGCATGTTAATCGTGCTCTGTATCAAGTTGTTGATTAAGCTGCTAGTGTTTGTGCTGCATAGTTACAAAAACAGGTTATGCAACAGATAAATATTAGCTATGATGAATTTAAGCTGTTTCGATCTTTTAGTCTCTCATCAGTGCCCTTGCTGTGTCCTTAAAAATTGTGTATGGGGGCCAAAAAAGCATTTTCTGTTCATTAAATCACTCTTAGCTTAGAGGCACTTTACCCTCTACATGTGCAGTTATAGTAAACCATAAACCTGGCTTTCTGTATCATATTAAAATTTTGGTGCCATAATCACTTGTTTTAATTATGACACCAAAAATAATTGTGATGCAGAAAGGCCGCAGAATGTTGGCTCGCGAAGATGAACATGTTGACAATCTGCTCCTGTTGTTTCACTAAAGTTTCAACGTTTGAAAGGGTTTCGTTTGCATTATTTTCTCGTGTATAAAAATTTTCATGACGCTCTGGTGCTGTTTTAGTTTTCTGAATAGAACAAACTGTCTCTTTTACCGTCTTAATATCAGCTGCCTTTTAAGTGCTCGTTCGTTTTCTATACTGTATCTGCTGCGCCAAAGACGCTTGCTTCTTGGTCTTGTTGAATAGAGGAATTTGTGCCTTGTCAACCAACCAGGCCAGAGATAGCTTTGCAGCTGTCATTAGAGCCTTTATAATTGTGTAATAATAATAAGACGTATGTATTGTGCTCTTTACTGACGAAAAATTAGATCAAAAGCGCTTAACCAAATACATCAAAAACAGTAACGGTGAAAAACAGTAGAATTAAATACAGTAGATAAAAATATTAAGTTTGCAATAGTAGAAATAATAATGTTGCGATAGAAGAAGAAATGGTTGCCGGCATTCATTTATATCGTGTACATGGCAAGAGTGCTTGCAGTAACATTTATCGTTGCTTACAAACTAAATAATCGGTTAATTTTACAGATAGTCAATTCGCAACCCCTGATAATACCAGCTGGTTTGCCTCCATGAAAAATCACATGACAAAAATAGCCAATGAGAAAGGACTGGATGCGCAGAACTACCAGTGCGCCGACTGTGCGTGTCCTATTGGTAAGTTTATTTTTTGTCTTGCCTCTTGGCCCAACGCCATAATGAGCGAAAAGCAAATTTAGTTACCGTTACAAAGGGATTAAGCGTTTAATCTTTGATGATGTAACCGAAAAAGTTGTATTTTTCTGGTAAACATTTGATAAGTTCTTGTTTAAGTATGTCAGAACCTAAAAAAATGTTGAGTTACCGAAATCCCAACATTTTGTTTGGAAAAAATGATCTTTAAGATAAGCGTAAGGATATTTTGCTTGTTGCTCTTCTAACTTTAAAATATGCAAACTATGCGTTATTTTAGTTATGGTTGAGAAATTCACTGTTCTTTGAATAGTTCAATAAATAGCTTAGCGCAGCCTATTGTTACTCGGCGTTTTCGCAACCGAAAGAGTCTCAATTTTTGATCTAGTTTCGTGAAGACTTCTTCAGTTAACGATGTTATTGTATTTGTTGAGTCGTTCCATAGTGTGTTGAGCAAATGGACTAATATTTCATTTTCAAAACGTAGTTTTGCAAAGCTTCAATTGTAAAATGAAATTATGCTGTTTGAAAACGCCAGAGAGATGGTAATTATTCGAAAGTTTAACAAAGCGATTGCTTCCAGCCGAGAATCGAACCCGTGTTGCAGGATTCTACCTATCATCAATACTAAGTTATATCAAACCTCTAAATTGTTATTCGTTATGTTGTAAATTTTTGTGTATTTTTTTATTTTAGAGCTGGTTTCGCACTTAGTGTTATTTTTCGTATGTTTTAAATGCTATCTCAGCTATCTAGTTTAGCATTGTGTTTGTGTATTTGTATTTAGTTGCATATTTTTATTTATCCTGCTATCACGAGAAAGCGATTTAAGCGCTAACGGATTTGCTTAGATGGGGAAAGCCTAGTGTGTGCCTTTGCCAACGGTACATGTAAACTTACCGGCTTGTTCTCCGCACTGTCCGTTTAATGCTGAGTCTCAAGCAGAAGCTGTGAATACCAAATTTAGATTATTGGTTTGACCGGACTCGAAATCAAAGCCGAGTCTCTTACCACTTTGCCTTTGAAAAAAATGTGAAAATAAAATCAATTGCAGTTGAATTGAAGCAATCTCTGCGCTGCAAGGCCTTAGTATTTCAGAATGCCAGTTGAAACTAGCGATTATTTTATACCAATCTTGTTATTGCAGGTATGATATATGGCACACCGCGTGTCTGCTCTTTCACAGGCCAATATTACTGTCACCAATGCCACCAGAATGATGAGCATATGGTTCCAGCTCGCATGATTCATAACTGGGACTTCAAAAAACATAAAGTTGCAAGAAGGTGAGAAAGTCTGTTTACGTTAAAGTACATGAAATGCCTTAGTGAAAAGCAACCTATCCAATCTCTGTGTAACATTTTTTATGAACGTCAAAATCACAATGTGAATTTAAAAGTGCCATAAAATCAAAAATCAAATCGTTATACTTCGCCAACGCGTGTAACGGGTGGGGGGGGCATCCCCGCGGTTTAGCGCTTGGGTAACACAGCTGCGAAGAAACTTGGCAGCGTTGACGAACCGTTTGTGACTCTGTGTTTGATTTGATCGGCCCTAGGAATCAAACCAAAGACCTTCCTCGCCAATAACGATATGTGCTGCGCCAACCTGCTGATCATCGTTAAAGTGCAACGCTTGGAAATAGCTATACGGTAGGTTACTGTGCGTACCTCAGTAATAGATTTATGACTTGCAACAAATGACTCTCTTTTTACCTTTCAACTTTCAACAACTCCTGACTCTCTTTTTACCTTTCAACAACTCCTAACACGGAAATACTGTTGTGTCATCAATGTTTTTTGATTTCTCATCTCTGCTAAATGCTCAGTCAGTACTTTTAATGTGTCTGTTATGTTGCTTTCTTGCTTGCAAGTTGCGACTTTGCTCTTTTAAACAGCCGCTATTCGGTTCTATAGATCCCTTGCTTATTTGTCAAGGAATATACCTGAATATGCATTACTTTAGTGTGGCCAACTTGGTGGGATTACCACGAGGGCTGTGCCCGACGACCCTAAAAAAATGTCAATAATTTTCATTGTACTCGCGGTGCCAAAGCGTGTAACAAGTGGTCCATCTTCGCGGCTTGGTGCGTGGGAACACAGCTCCGAAGAAACGTCCCAGGGTGGCGGGCAGATGGCGACACTGCGTCCGATGTGACCGGCGTAAGGATTCAATCCCCAGACTTCTCGCCCCGATAACAATGTCTTTAGCAACTGGGCTAACCGGTCGGTTTTTTTGACAGGGAAAGAGATGGGGATTTTGCAAATATTTTTTTTGCTTTTTGAATGCTTCATTCTATGACTTTGGCAACCCGCCTAATACACATGAAATTTAGTTGCGCAAAACAGATCATTACAATGCATTGGCTGGTAGTTTGTTCCTCGTTGCGCAACTAGGCATGCAATACAGGAAGGTCAGGTCCGTAATAGTTGTTCCGTTTGGCTTGAAATTGTTCAGCTAAACAGTGGCATGTTCCATGTTTTTGCTACGGATATTGTGAGAAAGGCAGGAGCTAGCTATGGAGTTGCAAACACCCAATCCACATGTCGGATTTTCGCAGCCTTTAGATCCGCTGTTCTTGCTTCTAGTTTCTGCATCATAATCAATTTTTTGATGTAACAGTTAAAAAAATAGTTCTAGCCAACTAATGATGATCGGGAAACTGGAAGCAAAAGCAGCCTAAAGTCCACGATAGCCGGGCAGGTAAACTTGGAAATAGTGTAATAAGGCTTCAAAAACCCATACTGTTGCAATACTGTAATATTTAGATCGAAGAAGTTCATAGCTGAGATGTGGAAAGAACCTTGTATTGACATGAACCTGGTCAACCCAGCAGCGTACCGTCATTTAAGTGAATTGCAGAAGCTTTTACCACTTCGAATGAAACTCACTGCCTTGCAACCTTACATCACGTCTTGCCGATTCATTCCTGTTAGCGAATTCAGATCAAAGTAAGAGTTCGACATCTCTTTTTATGCTAATGTGTGTCACTAGTTCGCGATGCTGATCTTACTGCAGCTACGCGCTTTGACAAAGTGGCAGTTGTATTGTCAGCAAAATTGAAAATACGACTTGCTCAAGAATCAAACCAGATTCTTCTTTTCATGAACATATATTTACTGTAAATCAATTAACTCTTTAGTCAAAGTTTGTTCTAACTGAAGTAAGTTGTAAAGTAAACATTTTTTGTCGGAAAACCGTCTTTTGTGTTGTGTGAATGCACACAGAATGTTTAAGTTGGTTAGTTGTTTTGCTACGTGTTTCAGTATAAAATATCCATTAATATTCTATGTCGCGGTATTACATCGAGATGTGTAACGAGTGACGGGGTTTATCTCCGCAGCTTAGCGCCTGGACAACACAGCTCCGAAGAAACGTCGCAGCGATGGCGAGCCGTTGACGACACTGTATCGGGTTTGACCGGCCTGGGAATCGAATCCAAGACCTTCTGCACCGATTGCGTTGTGTTCAAGCTCTACGCGTGTTTCAGTGTTAACTTTTCAAACGTTTGTTTGCAGATTACGTGGACATTTTTATATGTTCGATAACCCCCACTTGTATTCCGCTCACGACCTACGTAAAGCGGCTAATGACGGCCTGTATGACGTCATCAGGAAAGCTGTGACGTCAGGTGCTGATCACGTACGTTCTTGTCCACTTTGTTCAAGCAAGGGATTTATCTGTGAAGTTTGCAAGGGCAATGAGGTTAGTACTTGTGAAAACTTTTCGGTCTGACCGACTCGGCGTTATAACAGGGTTTTTGGGTTACAATGGCTTGGCCGGCCGGTTAGCTCAGTTGTTAGGACATTGCTATCGGTTCGGGAGGTCTAGGGTTTGAATCCCGAATCGGTCAAATTGAATACAGTGTCGCCAACAGCTCGCTTCCGCTGCGACGTTTCTTCGGATCTGTGTTGGCCAGGCGCTAAGTTGCGGAGATGAGCTCCGCCACTTGTTACACGCTTCGGCGTAATATCGCGAGTATAATGAAAGTTTGATTTGGTCTCGGATTTAAGGCTCGGGCTTGTTTCTCAGAGCTTGGGGTTAATGCTCGTGTTAAAGCCGGGGTTAGTTGTCCCACGATAATTTGCTTGCGTTTATTAGTCACTTTATTGAGGTAATTCCAATTGTGATAGCGTGTTGCGAATGTGCTTGGATGCTCGTTGTTTCGGCTTCAATTTTCTGTCGTTTCAAATTCAACTAAGTTTGGTTCATTGATGCATCGTTTAAGTATTTGTTTAATTGCAGAGCACAATAGCTCTTAATCGTCACGAAGGTAGCCCGGCCTGGTGTAATCTTTTGTTTTTTGTTTGTTTTTTTTTTTTTGCAAATATGTGCAGCCGTTATTGTGATCGTTCATAATGTGTATTATTCTTGTGTTTTTGAAGGCGTATTTTCTTTAGTCAAAAATCTTGTAATACTTGATTGTTTTCTGTATTAATATATTTCCAACTGCATGGTGGCAATATATTTTTCTCACAGGTAATTTTTGCTTTTCAAACTGAAACAACCAGTCAATGCGAGGAATGCAAAAGCGTCTATCACAAGGTGCGTTAAAATGATTCATTTTTTAGCCTTTTTGTGAAAAGAAAGACGTGTTTTTATATTTTCAGGGTTGAAAAGAAATCCGAATTTGCATAAAAATGCAGTGATTTTCTAGTTTTGCTATTTTTGTCTTTTTTGCGGCTTGGCAGATCAAGCAGAGATTATAGTAGAGCTTTTTATGTGGAAACTGACGTAGTGGTTCGAGGTAACGCCACTGGTTCGGCGGGTTTGGGGTTGAATTCCCGGGCCGGTCAAATCGCACACAATGACGCCAATTTCTCGTCACCGATGCGACGTTTCTTCTGAGCTGTGTTGACCAGGCGCTAAGTCGCGGAGATGGTTTTACACTTCGTTTCTTGTTTAAAGAGAACAGCAGGGCTGGGAATCATACATTTTGTATGTAACTCGTGTTGATTTTTATTTCTGCAGGTCTGTCTTCCTGATTTATCCAAATGTCGAAAATGTGAACGTCGGAGTCGCAGGTTAAAACAAGAGGAAAAAGCACTCATTCAATCAACCAATCAGAACGAAGAACTGGACACGTGACCAACTCTTATCCAGTCATGATGTGTGAATCAGCACGTGATCTCACTGTTCACTGAAAATTAATTGCCGCATTATTTATGGTGCTTTGTGTGCGTACAGTTTTACTCCCAAGTATTACGGCGTTGCAAATTTTAAAACGCTACTCTTTGCTTTGTGGTTTTATAGTTTGGCAATGTCTTGAGCACCGGCGGGCTTTTTCATTTGAAATTGCTCTTTGTACACACCAATCTCAAAGTCACGTTAACTTTTGGTCTTTTATCCTCTCCCCAATTTTTCTACCCCTAACTCGACTCCTAATTTTTACGTTTCAAGTTGCTGGTGATGACGTCATACCAGCATAGTACCACTATCATGTAAAGAAACAAACAAGCAGTCCTGTGCAGCAGCGTTGTGATAATGGAAACCGGTCTGGTGCTTTAGAAATTATTTTATTTGTAGTTCAGCCGTGAGTATCTACAGTTTGTCAATGGAAGCTTCACTTAGCTCAGTATGATCTGAAACAATTCCAACACAATCTGCCCTCTGTGCTAGATCGGATGGGTTTATTTTTTCTGTGTATTTGTAATAAGTAGCAATGAAAACTCAAGCTGCAACGCCGTTTTCGTTATTTTCATCTTTTTATTTATTTTGTTGTGGCGGGATGAGTATTTTTCTGTATTGCTTCAAGACAGTTTTCTGAATTCAATAAATATGGGAAGAAAATAGCTTAAGGAGGAAAGATAAACTCACAGTAAATCTCAAAACTGGACATTTCGACAATATAGATTCAGCTGTCATCATCAGCAGTGCAAGCAAAGTAGTGCGAAACTTTCGCTGCTAATGATGACAGCTGAATCTATATTGTCAAAACGTTTAGTTGCAAGATTCACAATGACTTCCTTAAGTCCCATTTTGGACATTTTCATTGTATTAGCTTAATTTGAATGCCTACTGTAAAACAAAAACTGCTCTGTACGTTGAGTTTTTCTGCTCAAAATAGATCCTTCCCCCTTGCAATAAGTAGCCTAAGCTTCGTTTCATGATGAAATTATTAGTATTAAATGTTTTGCTAGTAGAATCGGAGTGTATCAGTATTTTATCGTTCCTACACCGTATGTTAGCATTGTGAGCCAAGTGTTAGTTATTTCTTGTCCTTTACTTTTTTCCAAAAAAAAAGAGTAACTTCAATGCCATGCTTGCAGATTACATTGACATTGTGAAGATCTACAATCAATGAAATGGCTAAAATTACGAAAATGCTGCCCAATAAAACAAATATACAGTAGCCTATACATAATATCAATCAACAATACAACATAGCACAGCAAACTATGGGACTCATTAGTCATTAGGCAACTGCTGAAGATATGTCTGAGTCATATGAGGACAAAACTCGTCGCAAATTGAGAGTGTTTTTGCTGTGTTCTGTTGTGTTGTTGATTTACATTGAGTATGTGTAATTGCGTATGTTTATTTGTGCTGCATTTTCGCCTATTTCAATATGATGTTTCCCACCTACTGCATCTTGTAATAAATCTACTATTCTACGCATTGGAGTATTAGTTGTATTAAAAGTTGGTGATATTGATATTATTAGCCTATTCAATATTTTTGATTATCTATTAAAATGAGAAAAAAACATTAATTTTTTTTTCTGTGTCCTGCTTACTGTGTATTTGTTTGGATGTCCCGTTTTTGTTTCTTTGAATATTGCCTTTTTTGTAATTCTGTGCTGGAATTGTTACCATTACGTTATGGGCGACAGCAAGAGACGATTCTATGTTTTATTGTATTTACCTAACAAATTGTGCCTGCGTGCTCAAGTGGGAAAAGATAGCGCCAATATTTTGTAATAAATATTGCAAAAAAATGGTTTATATAAAAGGTGCAGGATTAGTTCACTGCTTGATTCACTGTATTAAGGCAGCAGGTCCGTGTTAGAACTTTAGGGCCGGAATTTTCGAGCAGCCCCATGCTTTTTGCAGGCCTGATTTTAAGTGAGCTGCATACCATTTTACCGGTAGGCTCTTGAGCATAGCTGGGCAAACTGCGGCCCACGAGACCTTTTTATGCGGCCCGCGGGCACTTACAGAAATATAAACTAGGCTACTATTGTGAATCAAGCCGAAGGCCTTTTTTTTTGCTCATTACTGATTTTTAATGGAAAATAGGGCATCTGGGGCCGTGCTGACCTTTTTTTGCTCTTGCAATCAGTGCGGCCCTAGGCTTCAAAATTTTGGTCAAATGTGGCCCTTCGCGTGAAAAGTTTGCCAAGTGCCCACGCCTGCTCTTCAGGCTCTATCCCTGTTAGCCTGCAACGAAACTTCGCAAAAGAACAACGTTCTGTCGTTGAAGTAGGCCTACTTCTGGTATTTTCCGGGAAGCAAGTGATTAGAATTTCGATTGATATATAACCCAATGATTTTCGAATTATTTTTCGCTGATACCATCTGCGTGCTAGCTGACTATTTAACGGTGTGTTTGCCTTGTTGTCACGCCAGGGTTAGCGCGTGCTCTACAAGCTCTGACTCTGTCAACTTTCATGATGTCACCAATGCCGTTAGTGGACGACATTGTTTTGAAAAAACAATAGGTTTGTAAAATTTTTTATCCTAATGTTACATTTCCTTATCGCACTGACCTGGTTCACCACATTTTCTGTAGAAAAAGACATATCTTCATTATACTCGTGGTATTACGCCGAACGTGTAACGAGTAGGGGCACATCTCCCCGGTTTATCGCCTGGACAACCAAGCCTCACTTATTGGCAAAGAGAACTAACATCGTTTTGCTAACACTTTCAAGCGTAAAAAGGACAGTGCATGCTTCGAATATTTTCATTCATTTTTGCGAATCAACACTAGCAAGTAGTAACTTTCCAAATAATAACTTTATTTTACAAAAAGTTGAAACAAAAATAAACCAGCTGTAAAAAACTATTATTTCTTTTTTTTTTCTGAGAATCGCTCAGGTGAGGAACCATTACAGAATGGATATGCTGCATTATTTGATATTCTTGGCTGATTGCTACTTTCCAGTGAGAATATTTAGCGGTTATCTACCACATCACGATGGAGATGCCGGTTTTTTGAGTATGAAAATTGAAAATGTTATGTGCTCTGAACTTTTTGAGCTCCAGGTTTTCAATGAGAGGTCGCCGGAGTTCACGTGGACAGTAGACACTCGAAGATGCAGCGTCAATCTTTTATGGTTTATCAAAAAGTTGGAGAAAGTACTTTCTATCTTGTCCATATTCTGTCTATAATCACTGTCCCTGTCCATAATCACGGTTTCAGTGGGTCTAAGCCCACCCTTTGATTTTTATATCATAATCACTTTTTCAATTCAAAAACCGGTGCGCTTTTAGCCTATTAACTAGATATATGCTGGACGAATAAATAAGTGCTTCTAGAGACATGTTTAACGCTGTATCATCCACAACAGAAAAAACTTAATGATTGGGCAAATTCATGAACTTATTGCATTATATACACATAGCGTGTGAGTCCAAAACTGTTTTTACCCAATAAAATATTTTGTCCAATATTTCAACTATCATTGCACGTCTGAGATGGAGAAAAATAAGTACAAGTCGACAAAAAATCTTCAACATCCGGGCTAACATCCCGACTTTCCAAAGAAGCTGACGCAGTAATTAAAGTTGAACATCTGAGGGCAAACCACATGGTGGCATTTCCTGCAAGCTCGCTTATCTGAAAAAAGAAATATAGTTCAGAATACAGACACTATGGGACGAAAATAACTGAAGAGGAAAATGAATCCTCTATGATTCTTAAATCCGGCAGGCGTAATGGGCAAAGACATCGCTATAGGCGCGGAAGGTCTGGGCTCGATTCCAGCGCCGGTCAAATCGGACACTGTTGCCAGCTGTCCAGGCGCTAAGCCCCGAGATAGACCCCGTCACTCGTTACACGCTTCGGCGTAACACCGCGATTATAATGAAAACTTGATTTGATTTTTTTTTAAACTAAACGTTTTGACTACACAGATCCAGCTGTCATCATCAGTATTTATTTTCAGTTTTGTATCGTCTTGGTTACGCTGCTGATGATGACAGCTGAATCTACGTTGTCGAAACGTTCATATTTACAGTAATTAAACCTGTTAAAGTATAGTTGATTTACATCAAGGAGAAGCAACCACGCAATGCCGGTATACTGCGCTTTGCGCATCGTAGACGTATTTTTTGGTTCGTACGTGAAGCACCTCGTATATATTTCTGCATGAAACTAAGAATTGACATAGGCGTACTGCAGGACAACGTGGGTTTAGACAGGCTCTCCTGCGTTTACAATATGCTATTTTGCAAAGGTATAGATGTATGTGCTATGCAAAGCAGCACAAATTTGTATGTGGCAGCTGATGCAGCTTTTAAAAAACAGATTCAAAGACAAATAGCCATTTCTCGATGGGTGTTCTCATTATCGAGTTACCATCTTTCATTTGACTTAATCTGGTTGAAAATAAACCTAAATGTTGATTATTGTCAAGATAAACATAAAAAAATCGGAGAAAAGTTTTAGATACGTCGGTAGTTATAAGAAAAGTTTCAGTTCGTCAAGATTCTTTCGCCAAAGTATACGGCAAGTGATGATCGTAAGATCTTCATATCTCACCGGAATAAGCGGTAATTTTTGAAATCCAAGAAGTCAATATTTTAAGCTTAGGCTCTAGTCTTGCAAAAGCGGTTCCAGATTTTTTGGGGCGAGAGCTTAAAATCGAAATAAAATGCTGGTGTTGCAGCTTTGTGAGTCTACAATTAAAAAGTTGGGTTAGCTTGGCATCTTTAGCCCCATTTTTCGATCCGACTAAGTCCTGGGCAGACTTGTGATTTTCTGAGTTCCTTGGTCATCATTTCATGCCAAGAGTCCAGACTCCAACCTACGACAGCAACGCTAGATCCAGCACAATGATGAAATTGTTGCAAAACCGTGTAGTTCTTGAGAACCGGGTTGGGACTAGGACTAATTGACTGTTTTCTTCATTTTCATCCTTTTGTCACGAGAAAGCGATGGAGGCGTTACGACGAATCCAGACTCGCTTAGAAGTTGCCTTTGTTTCCGAAGTTTCCGGTTGAGTTTTGCTTCTGATTTCTTTGATTTACTGGTCGTTAGATTTCATCAGGCATGGAAAATCATTGGGAAGCATGTTATATCCAAGGACGCAACAACGAGGCGCGAGTGGGAGTTGAATCATCAACCTTGCGATCACGGTTGTCGTAAATATGACGCTTTCAACTACTACATCACGAACACGAGGCGATTAAAAACGTTAAACTCAAAATAAAATTGACTCATTACCGAGATTATTTCAGCAAGATCTTTATCAGCTCAACTTACGTCTCGCGTATTCACAAGGCAGTTTTTTCTTGAACCATCTCTTATGGCAGTAGGTAAACATGCACTTGACTGAGAACACCTTGTTGCGATTGACTTCTGCAAAATAATTAAAAATCAAAAATCTTCATTATACTCGTGACATTACGCCGAAGCATGTAACAAATGGCGAGTTCCATTTTCGCAACGTAGCGCCACGTCCAAACAGTTCCGAAGAAACATCGCGGTGGTGGTTAGTGACACTGCATCCGATTTGACCTGCCCCCCAATTAAACCCGATACCTGCCGCCAGGGCCGCATTTACCAATAGGCTGAGGAGACTGAAGCCCAGGGCCTCGGGGAAAATGAAAACCTCATCACAAACAATGAAGACCTTCTTCTTTTTTTGGAAATCCACCATCAAGACCAGGTATGAGCAACATAGGGGTGACCTGCGGAAGTGAAAACCTTCTTTTTCTCTCCACCGAATGTCAGCGGAAAAGTAGGTCATTTGCGGACGCGAAGGCTTTTTTTGCTCTCCCAATCAGTGTGATCAAATTACCTAGGACCTCTCATTGTTTTAATCCGGCCTAGTCTGCCACGCCGATAGCGATGTCTTTAAGCGCTGTGCTCATCGTGCGGTGCAAAAAAATCAATATTCCTGCATCATAATGTAACTATGATATTTTGTACCTGGACGTTTTGATAGTATAGATGCAGCAGTCGTCATCAGCAGTGTGTTAAACTGCGTAGAATACACAACTTACTGATGATGACAGTTGAATCTATGTTGTCGAAATGTCCACTACGAGAATTACATTGAGAATATCACGAGGTTGTAGGATTTTTCACTTCCTTTTGCGCTTGATAATAGTGGTACCAAACAAATGGTGGCCCTAACATTGAAGGCAGGATCTTCCGCAAAGAGCTGTCTGCTTAATTTTTTCCTTATTTGATGGGAAGTCATTGCTTTGCATTTAATTTTTTATTGAATTTGTTTTGTAGAATTTAGAAAAATTGAATTTGTATTTTCCTTGCATTTAATATTTAATGAAATTTTAAATTCATACCAGCAACCCTGGCTTCAGAATGGCCGGATGTCTCTCTACCCCTTCTCATAGAAAACTGCTTTCCCATTTTTATACTGCTCTTTTGTTTTAAAGAAGTTGAAGGTTGAAACTCTCACTTTGAAGTTTGTTTTTCAATGAATTTATTTGTGTTAAAAATAATTTTAAAGACGTATTATCTTCTCATGGATAAATAAATGAGCAAGGTTTCAAAGCTAATTTTTTATCGACAATGAAAACTAATATCATAGGACGTAGCTGGCCATTTATGTTGTGCCTTTAGGCTTTGTTATAACTTACAGATTACTTAGTAGCCATGCGGTAGTTAATAACCGTTTACGTACTTTTAGCAATAGAATTACCGGCATTTTGATTCAAATCAAATCTTGATTATTCTCGCGGTATTAAGCCGAAGTTTGTAACGAGTGGCGGGGCCTATCTCTGTGCCTTAAACGCCTGGTAAACGTAGCTCCGAAGAAACGTCGCAGCGGTGCATAACCGTTTGTGACACAGCGTCCGATAAGACCGGCCCAGGAATCGAACCCCAGACCTCCCACGCCGATAGCAGCATCTTCAGCACTTGGCTATTTGCTTCTTCGGGGTAGCTGCGTAACATTTGCGATATTGTCACGAAGTGACTCTTCTCAAACTGTGGGCGACGATCTTAATTGGTTACCGTGACGAGCGATGAAATATAACGTTGGTCGCACAACGATGCTCCTACGAAATTGTTGCTTGGTAAAAATTTTTTTTATTTACTAGCATATTTATCCTCCTATCACGAGAAAGCAATCAAAGCGCTATAACGAGTTTGCTTAGGAATTGCCAGCCACCTGTCTACCACTCCAAAGTGGGGGAATCCCGGTAAGTGCTTTTTCCAACGGCTCAACAAGTAAACTCGCCGGGCTTGTTCTCCACACTCAAGCTGGGAAGCTGTGAATACCAATTTTAAAGTCATTGGGTTTGACCCGACTCGGAATTAAACTTGAGTCTACAGCTCCAGAAGCAGACGCTCTTACCACTCGGCCATCTGAGGATAACTATCTCAAAAATGACGAAAATGAAATGAGTTCAAAATTTTTTTGGCAAGTTTAAATATAATAGCAGCAAAAAGCAAAAATTTACAAGTTTTTGGCAGCTTCTATATTACAAAGACGTAAACGGTAAATTGTAGTAACGTCGTTAAAAGCCAATTTCACGGTAATAGAAAAATAATTGTATTAATACTACTTATAATGTGTTGTCACACTGCTATACAAGCATCTAAATGGGGATTTAGGTTTGAAATATCTTTAGTAAACATGTTTTTGGAAATAATGAGGTCTCAGTGATGTAATAATTGCCATCGAGTGCACAGTTCTCTCACGCACATCATGAGTGGCGGAAGCAAATCCAAACAAGTAAGAAAGGAGCGAATTCAACCATACAAACGAAAACAAAACAGCTGTAAACCTTAAAACTGGACATTCTGACAACACAGCTTCAGCTGTCATCATCAGCAGTGTAAGCTGGGCAGTATTAAACTGCAGATAACGACAGCTGATTCTATCTCGTCGAAATGTCCAGTTTTAAAATAACTTTGGTTTCATTTTTCCAGCTTAACCTGTTTTCGTCCAGCACTTAGTATATTCCACATGCAAAGAGTGGAGCTTTTTCTCGCACTATGCTATTTACATTACCGGACTCAGGATTTGGAAGGGGGAATGAAAGTGCTATAGCTTCCTCTCCTAAGCTATTTTTTGAGTAAAAACCTCGTTTAACATTTTTGGGTGTGTAAAAATCGGAACTTATGTGTTTTTTGTTCCCCCTCCCCCCACCTTGATAAGGATGCAAGCTTCATGAAAAAGCAAAAGCTTTCCAGTTTTTCGCTTTTTCGAAATTTTATTCGCCAAACCACCAAATTTTTAAGCTTAGAATCAAGTTCACGTTTGTGTAAACTTGCAGTACATTTTCAAGGCAATCGAACATGAGCTTAAGATCGGATTTTGAGCATTATTTAAAAAAGGAAATTTTTTTGGCATGAAGTGTTGCCAATTATAATATCCGTTTCATAAATTTCTTTGATATTCAGATAACCCGGCTTCACTTCTAAATACTTCAAGAACGAATATGTAACATTTAATGTCTTTTTATAATCTTGGTGTATCATTTTTAGCTAAATGTCTAGGCCGGTAAACTCAGACATAATTTTGTTACGATATTCCAACGAATAAATTTTTTTGCACCATGTAAACACAAAATTTTAAGAAAAGGAATACAACTTTTCTGGGCCAAAATTTATAAATGAAAGTCTAAACCAGGCCCAAAATTTAAATTTAAGTTAAGTAACAGGTCATTTAAACTCGAACCCAAATTGACATGAAAATACGGGGTGAACCCGAAAAAAGGTCCGATGCTCTACACTTATGGCTTTTTAATTGGCAATACAGATGAAATAAACACGTAAGAGTGGAAAAAACAGAGTGGAAAATCGATACAGGTCGAGTTCATTGCTTTTCTAGCAGCTCTTGGTACAGTAGCCTCAAAATTTAAATCAAGGGAAGTGCTTTTGTTCACGAGTGTAGAAAAGAGATTTGGACCATGGTTAAAATCAAATCTTCAATATACTCGCGGTATTTCGCCGAAACGTGTAACGAGTGGCGGAATTCATCTTCCCGGCTGTGCGCCTGAGCAGCACAAAAGCATCGCAGCGTTGGCGAGCCGCTGGCGACAGCATCCACTGCGACCAGAACGAGCACCAACCCACGACTTTCCTCGCCGATAGCGTTTTAGTTCATTCAACCACATTACGGTGAATTCGCAAGTACGAGGATCTTTAAAATTTCGAAAATCTTACCTTCTACTCCTGCGGATGTGTTGAAAAAGTAAACGACAAGAATGAATAGGGCAAGAAACAGGCTAAACTTCATCGTGAATTATCTTCAAGATTAACTTAATCCTAGTCGCTGAAAAACAATTTAGGCCGTGAAATTGATACAGCGATAATAATATTCTAAATCCAATAATTTAGGTCTAATCTACGAAATCAAATCTTCACTATTTTTGACTTGCACAATAGAATATTTAAATCAAAATCAAATCTTGATTATACTCGCGATAATATACCGAAACTTGCTGGTAACGAGTGGCGGCGGCTTAGCGCCTGGGCAGCACAGCTCCGAAGAAACGTCGCATTGGTGGCGAGCTCTTGGCGATACTTTGACCGCTTTGACCGGTCCGGGAAATGAACCCAGCAGATCTACCGCGCCGAGAGCAACGTCTTTAACATCTGGACCAACCGGCACGGACGATAAAAAAAATTGTGAGAATAATCAACTATCACAAGCACCATCAAACACTAAGCGACATTTACCAATCTAAGGTATGAACTCAGGTCTGTCAAAGTCTACAACGTATGTTAAAGTTGGGGCATCCACTGTCTGGTTGGAAGAATAAAAACAGACAGGCCATACCAAAAACTTTAACAATGGCTCTGCTCAGCGCTTAACTTAAAATCCAGCGAAAGCTTCTTATGTAGGCCAAATATTGACCCGACAAAAAGTAAAAAATACTACTAGCCTAAAGTATGCTAGGTACGGTATTCACACAAACAAGCTACTGTAGCTGTAAACAATGATAAATAAAATTAGAGCCAGATTTTGGAAGGTTTTGGGCCACCAACGAGTGGATTATAAATTGGGATTTACAGCTCACAGAATCTAGAAAATTTTAATAAAAGTTTTTATTTACTTTGAGCAGGGTTGCAGCCAGGGGGAGAGAGACAAAAGAAGCGATTTAACTCCCAAAACATTTCAAGTAGGGTACCACAGTAGAGATAGATATACATCTAATTTGACCCAAGAAGGGCAACAAAGGAAAGTTTTTTAGCCACCAAAAACTCTTTGAATGAGATCTCCCAACGAAGACCGTTTTTCAGAGATTAACTGATTGTAAATGCTGTTTTGCCCCACTCCTCTCCCGAAGTTTCTGGCTTGCTGCCACTGATTTTGAGTAATAGTTACCTATTTTCATATCGTTGATTTTGTTATCAAAACATGGTTTTACAAATGTAGCCATTGGCAAGTGTTTTATCATTTTTAAGCAACAATTACAATTTTTAACTCAATTTTCAATGCCCTTGGATGACCTTGTGTTATTACAACCTCTGAACTCGTTAATGCAGTCATAAACCAAAAAACCAGTGAAAAACTTTGAAATTGACTGAATCATTTTCAAACTGCGCAAAAACAGCTACAATGTCTAGCATCGATATGGTTCATCGCTATAAAATATGGCTTTAAATTTTTCGCAAAATTTCACACCTCTCTGACAAATGCGTTATATTAAATGTACGGCATTTGGTCTTATTTGATAATTCAGATTACGCAATTAGGTTAATTTTCATACAGTAAAAGAACTCCAAAATTCTTCACCGAGCAACGCTACGTAAACTTGATCAAATAATGGCGACAATGTTTCCAATATGATCGGCCTGGGAATCGAACCTAATATCTCTGTACCGAGCGCGAAGTCTTTAAACTTTACACCAACCGGACAGTCTAAAACTTTTTGAGGTTAAAATAGCATTGGATGATTTTTATTTGCAATTAAGTGCCCCTGTGCAATGTGTGCATGCTTATAGCTTGATAAGAAACTTCAATCGTTAAATACTGGTGATTCGATTCCATCTTTCTGACTATTAGTAGAGCCTAACCTTAATTTTTGAATTTTAAACACCAGAAAAACAAAGACATTATCGAACGTTTTATCTACAGAAGAATGAAGGTATATTACAATTATTAGTAACAAATGGCAAACACTACTTTTTTGTTTAAATAATAGTGACATATTAATAACAAAAATATTTTTCTAGAAGATTAAAAATTTCGGTAACGTTTGCTTTGAAATGAAATCGTAAAGCAATGTCAAAAATTAATATTTTTTTCAAATTTAAAAAAGTTTACCACCTTCCAACAAAATCTCTACTGAAAAAAGGTTTAATTAAAACTGACAACTGATTTAAATCATTATTTTGCACCAGACGGGATACGTTTCGACTATTAAATAAAGTCTCTTCAGTGGTGCTTAAAACTTCAAATCCATGAAGTAAATCCATCAACATACAATGCATTCTACCTAGCACCTTTAAAGGTTGCTTCTATATCAAACTCAAGTTTTTGGCCCCAAACAACGATACCCAATGAAGGAAAATATAACCACTAATCCACAACTACGTTCCCGGTAGCCTAACTAACCCACATCACTATAAGCCCCTATGGCAACCCACTAATTTGCAGCTGCAGACGCGTTTCGACCTTATTATGGTCTAATCAGTGCAGCATAGCAACCTCCCACCTTCCTAAAAAAAAAAAAAAAAATTCTAACCTTCAAAAGAACTACACACTCCTAATCTAAGCCTCTCCTCGTTCTGCTCAAGGTAGAACATTTGAAATAAAACCTTCAAGAAAATAATAAAGGCTGGATTATGATGTCACAGATTCACTGTAAACAATCGATAAGAACAGAAAAGTCCGGTTGGTTTAAACATTATTTTCCCGGTAATCTGAGAAGGAATATTTTGTTTAAGGTTTGTAACTATACCAGTTACCAAAACCTACAAAAAACCTCTCTGCCCAACCCGTTCGCCCGTGAAAAAGCGGGGGACAAGGCAGGCACTGTGTCTGCGCATGCAGCCCAGAAAACACAGTGAACGTCAGCGCTTATCGGTGGTTTAAACATCAATATTCCGGTACGTTTGTCGAACTGCATGTACAGTTACAGGATCCAGCAAGATGATACAAAAAAGGATATGTAAGTCAAATAGAATTCATCTTTCCTACACTTCTCCGATAGGCACCCCCAAAGTCGGGCAACAACAAAGCCCAATGTGTCAGGGTAAGAATAGGTCCAACAATTGCTGATGTTGCAGTACAGTCAATCTTCATTAAACGAATTGCTGAATTCAGATAGGCATGTGGACCATGACAAGCACTTGCAAAGCCAGCCAACGTCAGAGGGCGCTTACACTATGCTTTCTCTAAAATTCCTCAGATCCTTGTGGACCGTGACAGGCACTTGCATAGCCAGCCATCGTCAGAGGACGCTTACACAAAGGAACCTTGGAACAATCCATCTAAAGAAGGGATGAATGTAGCCAGGCGATTGTAGTTGAATGGAGCTACTGTCTTCTTGCGGTCCAAGGTTTTACGCTTCGACCTTTTTACAGCAAGAAATAGGCAGTCCTTTAAACGTCTTACCACAGGAGAATAAGATTATTTTGCACCAGACGGGATACGTTTCGACTATTAAATAAAGTCTCTTCAGTGGTGCTTAAAACTTCAAATCCATGAAGTAAATCCATCAACATACAATGCATTCTACCTAGCACCTATAAATCAAATGGCTCATTTAATTTGATTTAAATCAAATGGCTCATTTAAATTGAAAAATTTTGCTGACGACACCATTTAAATAAAAGTTACTATGAAGTGTCGACATTTCAATAAAATCATGTTTTAAAAGATCAGAAATCACATTAAGTTAATTCGGAAAATAGTAAATAATTTTTCTTGTAATTAGAATACAAAATTGCACAAAACATGTAGAAATTTCGATGCAATTCCGAGCTTTGATGCTTACAAGATGAAACTAAAAATTTCATGTAATAACAAGCCTTTATTACCGTACTCGCGGTATTACGCCGAAGCGTGTAACGAGTGGTGAGGTCCATCTCCGCGGCTTATCGCCTGAGTAACACAGCTCCGAAAAAACGTCATAGTCGTGGCTAGCCGTTGGCGACACTGTCTTCGATTTGACCGGCCCGGGAATCGAACCGAGACCTTCCTCGCCGTTAGTAAAAACATCTTACTTTTTCAAATGTTTTTTAAACTTTTACTAGCTTACTCCAACTACCACTCTAACCAACTAAACTTAGTCAAGACCGGGGACCTGGCTTCGATTTTCAGTTTGGTCAACGCAAACTGGAACTCTATGATAAGATTGCTAACTGTTATAACTGTGCTTGTGCAATTACTGCGTCAATTTTATGGATGCCATGTCATGCAAATGCACTTTGTACAACACACATTGCACACGAACGCAAAGGCACTTTTCAAAATTGTTCTAAGCTACGAACAGGGACGCGCCCAGCGGCAGGTTTGAGGAGGTGGCAGGACCGAATTTGGACGTAAGAAGCTCTGTTTACATTCGCCTTCAGTGATCCATCTCTAAAAAGGATCTTTTTGCGCCGAACCCCGCCGCCCCTCCTGGGCTACGAATAACTGAATTTGAGAAAAAATCAAAAGAATTTGAAAATTCTACAATATAAACGTTTTTAATCGTACAGCAAAAAACTTCCACATAGCTGATTCATGATATCCGAGGTTTTAAAATGTCCTCCAAACTCAACAAAATCAAGAGTAAAAATTTTAAACTTTTCCAAGTGTTTTTTAAGCTTTCACTGGCTCACTGATGATATTTTTCTATCTCTAAAATATTTTTCGTTATGTTTTTCTGTGTCTAACAGTCCAACTATAGCTTAGCAACTTTCATTTCTCCTGCATATAAATTGCAGCAGCCAGCATTTTTGGATTTCTCATTGAAATGTCAGAGTAGCCTATAATCTCCTACACGGACAGTTTTTTGCTTTCATTTTTTCTTTTATTTTGCATCCGTTAATTTTGCCTCGCATGCACTCACGTTCATTCACACGCAAGGGCCGCACGGTAGGTCTATACGGCTTCTACTCAAAACGTTTATAAATTGTGTAAAGTCAAAATACATCAGACTACAAAATCCCAAATCAATTAGCTCATTGAGGAAAATAAACTTTATTTTCGGATTTTATTCAATCACTGGATTATTAACATATTTCAAACTCGATATTTAAAATTACCAATGAAAACATTTATTGCAGTCACATCCAATGTTTATTTAAAAGGTTTTGCTTGAGGACCATAAAGCAGCTTTGAAAGACCGCCAATTTTTGAACTTGTAAATCAGTGGTTCCCTATTTTTTTGTAGTCACGGACCCCTTTCCAATAATTATCAAGTTTACGGACCCCCACGTTTTTATGATCAACCTTAAACAAATAGTTTGGTAAACCACGCATACTTTTGCAAATGCTAACAAACTTTAAATGCAATATTGTATGTCGAATTAAACAACAAACTGCTTAATTATAAGTTTGTAACACATTACATTCAAGAACCATCAGAAAAGTAACTTCGAAGAACATCATAAAGGTGACTGGTGCAATTTTATGATAAGCCTGTTGTTGTCTTTTTTTACACGAAAACACTGAACTATGGTTGGATGATCACACTAGCGATTGCACAATAGTTAGCCAAATAGAAAAACAATTCAGTCTACTGCACTACTGGTACACTACAGTATTTTCGTGCGTAGCCTACAAGTTTTTGCCTTGAGCCTACATCAACATAACACTTATGGAATAAGTTATTGCTGATTAATTTTGTCAAATTTTAATGCACTCTCGGACCCCCAGCAAGCTTCTCACGGACCCCTCGGGGGTTCGTAGACCCCTGTTTGGGAACCACTGTTGTAAATGAAACTGCAATCAACAACTGCTTCAACGAAAATTTGCAGATTTTGAGAGACCGCTAGACAATTTGGAGAGACCACTTCGCTTCCTCAAAACGCCTTAAACAAACTGTGGTCACACCAAATGCTGGGCAAAAAAGTCTTCGTTTGGTGTAGAGGTTTAAGTCATCGCTAACGATGCAAGAAGTCTTGGGTTCGATTCTTGGGCCGGTTAAATCGGATACCATGTCGTCAACAGCTCGCCACAGCTGCAATGTTTTTTTGGGGTCGGGTTGCGCAAGTGCTAAGCTGCGGAGATGAGACCCGCTGCTCGTTACACGTTTCGTCATAATACCGCGAGTACAGCGAAGATTTTATTGTTTTTGAAACTAGGTTATTACCCTTTCTCATACGCACTTACGTAAGAAAAATGACGATTAATTTCATCAAGTTACATAAGAAAAAATTTCTTTCATGTCTTTTTCAACCTAAAGCTATCTGCCGAAATTTCAGTGGTGTGGATCCGTGAAATCAAAATTAAACCAACTACGAATATTATGGCAATATTTCCAAATAACTTGATATTTCGAGGTATTATGACTCTCGTGAAAAAATACTGGTTAATATTTTACCGCTAACTTGAATAATACTCAACAAACATAATTGGCGTATCATTGCAAATTATAAGTTTGCCACAGGTGTGCTCTTGTCAAACCTTAATCCTCAGAAAATGCAGGTTTCAAAATGGTGACCTTTAGTTGGGTAGAATTTCTTTTTCATCTCTGAAAAATCTGACTGAACTTTCGAAGTAAAATTGACAAATCTTGAAAATACCTGCTCGTATCAAATTTTTGTTTCTTCTATAACATCGTATTAGCATAGCTTCACTTGCAAAATACCATCACTGTGAAAATATGCAACAATTACAACCCTAAAGCGCCCGTACATCAAATTACATAGGATTGCTGAAAGAAAATCTCAGATGAAAGAAAAGGAGAGGGGCAGGAGGTAGAGGCGCTGGCTTTCCCTTTATTCTTGTTCGAAAAAGGTAATCTAAAGTGAGTTTAAAACAATGAAATCGGCAATCTTTGTAATTTTGGACCTATTTTAGTGGTTTTCTTTGAATTTTCCGATGGCTCCGGCCCTTTCTGAAACGAAACCAGGTTTACCTAGGGACCGTACGCAGGGGGATGTTATACGTACTCCCCCATCAATTTTCCTCTGATTCACGGCAAGTTTTTTTTAAGATTCTTCCAGAAAAATCGTGCTTGTTTGTAGAAAAGCTCCTGTAAGTGTCTCCTACCCTTCAGAAAATATCTCTGTACGCTCCTTGGTTTATCAAAAGTCAAGCTTACTGTATTGTAGCCTACGCAATAACCTCACCACACAAAAGGGCTTTAGTGAAGCAGATTTCCAACTTTAACGACTCACTCAATTCTCTTCTTATGATCATAAGGTTCGGGGATCAGTACCAGTCTCTAGTAACAAATACAAATTTACACCCAAGCATGTAACCAGCAATGATTTGGGGTTGGGGGGGGGGGGGGCGGAAGTAGACAACGGTGGGCTCAGCTTTAATTCTCCCTTAGAGATCGACTTCTAAAAAAAGGGCTTCATACATCACAAGAGGAGGAGACATCGCCCCAGCCGCCCCATTGACTACGTTACTGTTACACTTTCCATAAATTGACATAGAACCTTAAAAATTGACTATTATTAGTTTGTATCAATCAAAACCTTTTCTCAGCGAAACTTCGAACCAGCTTTCTTGCGCCTTTTGTTACAAAATGATGTCATATCGCCAGAAGCAACCGGTTTACAAAACACCCTTTTTCTAAAATATGATTAAAGGGGAAGAAGTTAATCTTCTTGTTCCCTGCAAATTAAAATTTTGCTTTCTGCTTTTTCTGAGTTATTAGATCTCGCTTCTAACTATATCCTACGAGAAAAAGTGACAAGTTAGCAGTAAAATTGTCATTTATCAAGTCTTTTGCCGGTAAAAGAACAATATTGTCTTCCTTTGCTCGTTAATTCTCATCGCTTCTTCGTTTTTTTCGCACTACTTCAACATTTAGAAAGACAAATAGTAAACAAATAAACAAACATTCTAAACTAATTTAGTAATAATGTTGGCAAAACAAGTTATTAATCTAAACAAACTGTTTGTACACGCAGTATAGAGCTGTCAGTTGCACAAAAAATATTAGACCTACAGTATTTCCAGGTCGCACGTCAACACCGCGGTAGATCAACCTTAGCCATTTGTATTGTAACTAAAAAAACATCAAACCTTCGTTGTACTCGCGCATGAAACGTCGAAGCATGTAACCCGTGCCGGGGTGAATCTCCGCTTCGTCGTCCATCTTGTCACTCGGCCCGGGAACCGAACCCCAGACTTCCCACACCAATAGCTATGTGTTTAACCACTAGGCCTACACTTACGGACCGGGTATATTCACCGAGACTTGAGTTGAAGCAAAAGCTTGTAATTTTTTTTCTTTCAAGCATTTCAAACCTTTGATGTCAAAGGCGAATACAGAAGTTTTATGGGAAAGGCGTCAAGATCCCACAACACGCCATTGTTTTTGAAAGCGATCAGAGCGATAACAGGTGTCAGCGTATATCGGAAGAAGTCTGAGGGAGGGCTTGCGCTTACAGCTGTACCCATCCCACGTCACTGTTAGACTGCAAAGCGCTACCGTGTCAACGATAATCACACTGCAGATGTAGCCAACATCAGTAAAATAAAAACCTAAATTACCAAGAAATACTCCCGATAAGGCTTGATACGTTTCCTGCCTAAGCTCAAACTCAGGCTCGGACAATCACCTTAATACCCTGCCTACGCTTGAAGACTCCGGTATCGATGCGGAAGGACTTGAGTTTGATTCCCAAGCCGGTCAAATCGGACACAGTGTCACCGAAGGCTCGGCACTGTCGCGATGTTTCTTCGGAGCTGTGTTGCTCAGTCGCTAAACCGCGGAGATAATCCCGTCGCTTGTTACACGCTTCGACATTATACCGTTAGTGTGGTGATGAATCTGATGATTTAAACTTTTTATTAGCCTACTTTAGTGAAACTGGGATTGCAGCGATTTGCTTGTTTGATTATTTTTGAAATCACGTCTCACAAAATCAACGTTACGTTTGCGCGTAAAATCTGGTCTACGCTGCGCTTATCTCTATTGAAAAAGCTGACAGAGCCCTTTGCTGCTTTCCTTCGGTGTAAAAGCACTATAGCTCTCAGAAGGAAGCAATACTATACTCTCAGAAGGAAGCAACACTATACGTTTTAACAATCACCCAGTTTCTGTTGGTCTTCCGCCCGGCCTTAAATCAATCTCAAAATAAATAAAGAGAACATTTTTTAAACGTGGCTGTATAAAAACTAAATACGTGCCTATTTCCCGGCAATTGTACTGGTTAGTCTATCAAGAAATCCAGCAATTGTCTGCTTGCATGTAGCATATACTACGATTTGGCGAATAGCATTGAGAGTAAGATACAGGATGTTGGCCTACTGCACGTGCGTACTTCCTCATTCTAATAAGAAAATTAATCGTAAGTGTCGACGGGTTGAAGTTCTCTTGCAGCTTGTAGACACTAATATTAAACTCAAACTTTGATTTTACTTGTTATATGCTGGAGCCAGTGGCATATAGTCAGACAGAAATTCCATGGGGAAGCAAAACAGTATTATAGGTCTACTTCTAACCGGTCAATCTCTCTAAAAAAAATTTTCAATACCTAAAAAAGGTCCTTGGTGGCAATAACATGCTCCTGTGGCCCTCCTTGGGTCCAGACAGGGTTGGGAACGATACCCGAAAAAGTAAAGAAATAATCGATAGTCGATAGTTCACCAAAAAATAAAGAAATAATCGATTTCAATGGTAGTTTAAAAAGTAAAGAATATTGAAATCGATGTTCGATATTACACTGAGCATTTAGCGGTGTACGCCAAGCAATTTTTGTGATGGGCTCACATTCATGCCGTAACTTACAGATAATGAGACAAACGACGAACGTAGTATACTACATTATTGATGCAAAGCAACTTGTTATTAAAAATCTTTTTTTGTTTTTTTGGCACAAAAAATATTTACCAGCAAAAACAAGGTAATGATATACCGACGATTATTTTAAATTTACTAAAGTGAGATAAAGTAACCAGGACAAAAAGAGCCGAATATAGAATATCGAATTGCCCCGAAAAAAAAATAAACACAAGGCCATATTCGATACTCATTCAAAAAAGTAAACGCTACAGTGCATTCGATGAACGAAAAGTAAAGAATATCGCAATCGAATATCGATTACAATCGATTTTTCCCAACCCTAGGTCCAGATAAACATAAATCTCTTCATTAACACTTGTATTTGAAACATTTAGGCAAGGAAATTGCCTGACAACGCTTCTGGCTGTAGCTTGTTCGAACTGAGTCATCTACTGCAGCGCTTCTCACACTATGGGTCGCGACCCCGAATAGGGTCGCGTAATAAAATTTTGGGGTCGCGAAACATCAGGCCTACTACAACAAAGTTGTTACATGGCAAAGATGTTTGAGATATCGGATAACAAAAAATAACCAATCGCAGCAAGTGGTGCATTTTTAAGATTTGCGAACTTTCTGGCTTAAAGAATGTCCAGAACGGCATTTATAGGAAGGGTTGCAAGAACAGCAGCCACTTCAATCCGCATCCTATGGATTATTACCATTCTCTACTAAGCTAACAACCGAACA
Source organism: Trididemnum miniatum (assembly GCA_964006365.1). Lineage (NCBI taxonomy): Eukaryota > Metazoa > Chordata > Ascidiacea > Aplousobranchia > Didemnidae > Trididemnum > Trididemnum miniatum. The sequence goes on along the minus strand of OZ023245.1, from coordinate 21,765,932 downwards.
TTATAATCACTCATATAACAAAACAAGTGATGCATTGACTATAACAAAAGTCTTGTCAGCCTTGCTACGCACAGCCAATCCAGGCTAAACTCATTCCAGACTGTGCAGACTCTTTTTTGCATTGCTTTACCCTAGGCATCTCGACTTCATATCTTTTCTAGGTTGTTCCCTCTAAAAGAAATGAAGTCGAGATGTCTAGGGTAAAGCAATGCAAAAAAAGAGTCTTCACAGTCTGGAATGAGTTTAGCCTGGATTGGCTGTGCGTAGCTAGGCTGACGAGACTTTTGTTATAGTCGAAACATCAATTTCTCCCTTGCAAAGTGATGCATTGCCATCATTGCTGTAACGAGCAGCTGACCAAAAGTGTGTTTATTGCTTGTATTCCGATTCAGAGGAATTACTGAAAGAACCTTTTTTATGTGTCACTCTGGACATTTAGGTTCAAGCTAAGTTCTCTGAGGGCATAGAGCAGTTTTAGACTGAAGTTCAAAGCAATTAAACCAATGAATTCATTATGGACTAGTGGTTAGGTTTAGATTCATGAAGTAGCATTGAAAGCACACAGAAAAAAATAATAAATGAAAAAGAAAACATGATGACGCATTTTTGCGACATGGATTTACAAGCACATGAAGAAAAACCACTGATTTCTAATCAAACTTTGTCTGCGAAAAGCATGAAACCCTACAAATTAAAAACGCATTTTGAAAGTACTTACCCATAATGGGGTCGCGTAGAAATATTTTTCTCTGAACGGGGTCGCAGAACAAAAAAGTTTGAGAAGCCCCTGATCTACAGTATGAACAATACCAAAGGTGAAAATAACAAAGAAACTAAAAAATTATGATAAAAATAACAACGAGTTACACACAAATTATTTTCGGCTACCTGAAAAATTTCTAGTTTGGTTTAACCATTCAGCGAATATGCACCAAGGGGTTTGGTTTAACCAGAAAAGGGGAGATCAGAGCCAAGACGCCCCCTGGCTATACCATTTGTAAAGCAATATGTCAGTCTTACGAAATGACAAAATTGCAACCTCTTGCACTTTGTACAAAATTCATCTGAAATCATAAACGACACACGCGATGACATCTTTACTTTTCATGTTTATCTGTTCGTGCTTTATGTTATTACGACAACAGCTTTTCCTTCGTAATTCATGAAATGTTGAATGTCAACCAGAAAGATATTGTGCAGTGTAATAAAATTTGTAGAACTCAATCGCCATAAAAATACGCCAGCCTTTAAAGTTTCAAAACGAAGTTAAGTGGTTATACACAAAAATATCATTCAAAAACAATTGATATTTGAAGAAAATCACTATATCATTCAAAAACAATGTTTTCAATTACGCGATGCAATGAATCAAAATCACAACGCTCGATCCGCTGTCAAGGACCAATAATTTGGAATGAACTGACTTACCAGCTAAAATTAAAAACTCTGCATGTAAAAATAAGAACAATTTCATACAAGTGAAAGAATTTCTTCATCTAAATCAGAAGTAGTATTACATACGGTTACTTTGGAATCGTAGCGACCTTACTCTCAGCATTTCATTGTGATATTGCTGCCATTATTAATGTCTCTGCTTGTGATATCTGTGAGAAACTGCAGACTCGACGACCAGGCCAATTTCTCTAGGATTAAGAATAAGGTCATTTCGCGGTTGGGGTAACAACCTCCTCCAATTGAGCCTCAAGTGACCTCATACTTACTTATTTTTCTGATATTTATCTTGAAGTGCTAGATCAGTGGTTCTCAAACTGGGGTCCGCGGTCCTTTTGGGGTCCGCGAGACAAATTTTCTGGGACCGCGAAGCACCTTCCAAAAAAATTAAAACGACGATCCTGAAGAAAAAATTTTGTGTAAAATTAAGTTTTCAGGCAACTTTTCTTCCAATCAACTTAACAAACACAATTTGTCATGAAACCTTACAGGCTACATAAGCATTTATGATATCACAAGAAGCAATTTGATTAAAGCAATTTGATGTCACATTAGTGCAAGGCTCCTTTAGCGTGAAGTCTGCGAATGATGGAGAACGTGCAGTAGCAAAAAGGATCAAGTTTTTTTGCGGATGGCTTAAAAGTAAAAACCTGGTGGGTGGCGGCAGCAGTATTGGTTTCAGAGAAGGATACTGCGATGTGTGATTTTAGTCTAACTCTAGTAAATTGTTCATTTTCCTTGAATAAGTTTGCAAAGAAGCAAGTGCCCTCGTCACATTGATACAATAAAAAATCAACGTGTTGTTTTGTGTTAATTTTTCAAGGGGACCGTGAGCCATTAAAAAAATTGCTAGGGGACCGTTGCGTAATTTTTTAAAAAAAGTTTGAGAACCACTGTGCTAGATACTTCGTCATTGATAATCTAGTTTTGTAATTGTCATAGTAACAAGAATTACGTAACGTTGTTTCCTGAATCTGCTCTTTACCGTTATGCTTATGGAGCAACGACGCAATTTTATTAGCAGGGCAGTTGTACCGCTCCTGTACACGCAACTGCCCTCGGCCCCTCAGATCTTCCATAAAGAACTGGAAAACAGGTGTCTGGAAAACAGAGCACTCCAGCTCCGGAGAGAGTAACGGTGCGTAAAAACGATTTTGCCTTCAAAACAAGAAAGGTTTCACTTTTTCTGCTATCGTCAACATCAAGCGCAGCGCACAAGCAAAGTTTGACTATAGTAAACCTATTATTGCATCACAATGAAAGATTTTCAAGATTTTATAAGCAAGTTGGATAGCACAGAAAACCATGAGAGCAATTTCAGCAATCCCTGTACGAAAAAAGACGGTTCGTTCCATAAAGAGAGGTTTTCATTTCTTTTAAAATCTTCAAATGGGGGGTTGACCCCCGAACCCCCATCGTGCGTACGCCACTGAATTGCTTCACAGCAGCATCAATGACTAAATGGCAGTTCAAGCAAAACACATCAGAAAAGTTGCAATACCGGTATTGTTGCATCGTATCATAATAAAAGTTTCTCAAAATTAAATTAGAAAGTCGGACAGGACAGAAAAAAAAACATGACACCAATTTCGGCAAGCTCCGCACGAAGAAAAGTCGGTTCGTCTCAAAAAAGAAAGGTTTAACTTTTTCTGCAATAGTCAACGTCAAGTGCAACACACCAGAAGTTTGACTACCGGTATTACTGCATCACAATGAAAGTTTTTCAAGATTGGGATAGCACACAAAAACATAATTGATAACAATTTCGGCAATCTCTGTATGAAAAAAGGCGGATCGCTTCAAAAAGAGAGGTTTTCATTATTTTCAGTCGTCAATGGGGCGGGTTTTGACCTCCGAAACCCCCCTCCGTGCGTATGCCACTGCCGGCAACTCCTAAGCGAGCTCGTTATAGCGCATTGATCGCTTTCTCGTGATAAGAGGATAAACATGCGGCCATGCCAATAATAATCATAAAACGGGTTTTCATTTTACGTTCAAGTTCGGGTCGACGGCCTGGGTTTTAGGTTCAGGTTAAATCCCGGAACCGCTTCGAATCCGGCTTTAACTCAAAAACCCAAATCCGACTCCGGATCCGCATCCAAAAAATGCAGTCGGACTCCGAATCCGCTCTGGGTTTCGCTCCGTTCCCATCTCTAACCGGTACCTCCTCAGTGGAGATGGCATGGGCCGCTAAGAGACCCGCTTACAAGCCGTTAACCTTTTTACTGGTCCGCTAACGGCCCAGTTCTATCTGTGTTTTTTCCTGGGCCGCTAACGAGCCGCTAGCACTTTTTGAAACACTTTAAGTTTGAATAATGTGATGAAAGATTAATAAATAGAATGGGCTTTGGGCGGACTAGGCTTTATTTTTGGTGTCAGTTGCCGGGTCGGTTACAGTTACTGGGCTAGAGGTTTCGGGCACTGGGCGGTCTGGGCCTCAAAAAAGTCTACACGAGCCCTCTCTACTCCTCCGTCTCATAACTTTTTCTTTTGCAGAAGCGGAACCGTCTACAAGAACCGAAAGCATTTTCTTATAGGGCCGACAAATGTTTTGTGAATCTGTCATAATTAGGGCGATTTTTTATTGACCTAAAAATCTCAAAAAATTGACTTTATTTTATCAAAAAATTGACTTTATTAACCTAACGAAACAATGAAATGAAAGAACCAGTCCATAAGAAAAAAACACCAAAGTCACTTCAGTTAGTGCTTAGATTATAATGTAAGCACATATAATGCCGCACGTTTTCTGCGTAATTGCGCAGAATCCAGAGTCGTATTCAAGTGTTTCGCTATACGCTGTATCGCAATCTCCGTAACATCAAAGTATGTTCGAATAACTAATGCATTGTCTTTTCAATTCTAATGTTTTTGACTACCGATACGTAGCGACAAAAATATGCAACAAATCAAAACACGACGAAAAGCTTATTTTATCATACACGAATTTTGCCAAAATTGCGATCTTGCAAAGCTGTCTGAACGGATCTTCACAATCGAATCAATGAAATTACATCAAACATTATATTAATAAATAAAGCATGAGTAAAACTGTGATACCGATAACAGTCTGGCGACAGCATACACCTCCCTGGTACCACCAACTGTCACGAACTTCCATCTCTCAATTATCTGAGTTATCTCTTTTTGAGTATAAAGTAGAATCGCGCAAAAAAAGCAAGAAAGCAAAAATTGACCTAATAAAAAAAAACTGATCTAAAATACAAAAAATTGACATTTATTGACTTTGTAACTTCATCAATGCTGATCCTACGACCGTGAAATTTTGTTTCCACATTGTTAGAGTTATTTTCTACTTCCAAAAAAAAATTGACTTTATTGACCGTGAATCGCCCTAGTCATAATGTCATTCTGCTTATATATAGTTAATTGTTAGTCCTCGGACTCTCGGAGTGCATTCGTGAATCACGGGCACAGGCAGGTTCAAAACACTACAGTACCGGTATATTGCCATAATGCCAAGGATAATACGCTCTTACCACTTGGCCATCTGAGTAGTTTTGTAAACGTTTTTATGCAAGAAATAATCTTTAGTCTACTGAAATTATTAGGCCTAAAAATATTCCAGTAGACTACTGGCAGTGGCAGGGTGCTTTCCAGTTAAGGACTTCGCATTATTACTGGTACTGTGGTACTGGTTAGTTTAGGGTACTGGTAGTGTAGTTCTGAGCTAGTATGGTTGCAGAGCAGTTATCAGGTTACTGGTATGTAATTGCTGACTTGTACCTGTACATTTTAGTTACCGGTACCAGGTTACTAAACTGAACTAGTCTAACCTAGATAAGCTGATAAAGTTTATGATAATTTTTTTGCATTCCATTCGTGCATTATCAGCATGAATAAGGATGTCTGCTGTTCTTTATAATACCGGCACAGATGTTCTCGAGAAGAAATTCTTTGACCTTGTGGTGCAACCACTTCCTCAACCTTCAAGCTCAGTCAAGACTTCAGAAAAATCAGTTAAAGTCGGCAAGAAAGTGGAAAGACGACAAAGACATGGAATTCACTTAAACAGGTTAATAATTGTTTTTTTTTTTTTTTTTTGAATTGAAAAACAAACTCATTTTACTTGTTAGCTGCTAATTTTGGATGGCAGTACCGGTACTATGCAGTTCTCTTAAAATACAGAATACCATTATGTTTCATTGCCAACTTTGATCTTTGAGAAGTGTCTAGAGCACTGGCAAACACAAACAGTCCGGTGCAGCAATGTGTTGATAACTGAAATCGATCCCACATGACAGCGATGTCATATATAAGCTAAAAACAAAGAAAACAGTCTGGTGCAGCAGCGTTCTGATCATAAAAACTGCACTGCTGCCCTGGACACTGCTTAGACTTTAAGTTGCTCACATGTAACAGATTCGTATCACATTGGCATATCAAAATCAAATCTTCATTACACTCACAGTATCAAGTGTGTAACCTACTGGCAAGACCCATCTCCCCTGCTTCATGCATGGGCAACATATATACTGGTAACTTTCAGACTTTGAGGAAACATTGCAGCAGTAGCACTGTGGCAAGCCATTGGTGACATGGTCATTTTTGACCGGCACCAATAATCCTCCTGCACTGTTAGCCTGCAACAGTTCCTTAAATCAGTATAATATGGCAAGTGGTGTTGGAAAATCGCAAAATCTGTTTATTTTAAAGGTTGATTTATAATGCTATGAATTTGCTTTTTTATAGACTTGACAGACGAAGATTATTGGTTGGGAATAAGAAGGCAAAAGAGAAAGAGGAACAAAAAAAAGCACCAGTAAGATGAGTTACTGCTGAACTTAATCACTTGAGTTGTTTTTCTTGATTTCGACTTGATGACTGGCCTACATGCCAAATGGATACAATAAAGGTTGATGCAGGCTTGTCACCTGGTCACTGAGCTCTCAAAAACTTTTATTTTGTTTGTTCACAAGTTTTGGTTTGCAGTCAAGAACTATGTTGTAAACCTATTTCAACTGTCACAGTTATGCATGTGTAGAAAAACAAGTTTTTAAGAAACACATAAGCTGATTGTTTGACTGATAAGATATTGGAGAAAATTTCTTTTCAATGGTTTCAAAATATGGATATGATGTTGAGTTGATTGGTTTAAGGTTTTTCATGATTTACTGTAAAATCGTGTTTTTTAAGTTAAATGCTCTTGGTCTGATGCTGTTTTAACTCGATTTTTTGTGAAAGTTGAGCTGAGGTTTGTTTGTTTTTATGACCTTAGTGGTTAAAGACATCACTGTTAGGGCAGAAGGTCTTGGGTTCAATTGTTTGGCCAGTCAAATCTGAAGAAGTGTTGCCAACGACTTGGTACTGCTGTTATATTTCTATGGAGCTGTGTTGCCTAACACTAAGCTGTAGAAATGGGCCCTGCCGCTCACTGACTGGTTTGGTGAAATCCCAGATAATGAAGATTTTTTGTCAATGTTACAAACGTATTCTTATTTATTCTTATTTTTAGCAAATTGAGTTTTCCAGCAAGGTGTCGCCTTTGGAAATATCTCTTACCCCGAACCCATCTGCCATATTGTTACAAAACCGAATATTGCATGAGGTATGAGCTGCTTTGTGTTGGTCAAGTTTGCGCTTTCTAAAAAAACTTCTTTGTGCCAGATAAAGGACGCCGAACGAAATGCTTTGTTACTGAAAACCGCTGCCAAGAAGGAGAAAACCGAAAATTCCAATTCCAATGGAGATAATAATGTCTTTGATACTCCTACAGTGATTCCGCAGGTAAAGTGTGGATCTGCGCTTCTAAATAAGAAAAGCTTTCTACTTATTGAGCAATGATTTATAGGTTGTCAATCTTGTTGTTAACTTAAAATTATTGATGTAAGTTTTAAGCAAGTCATGCCCAAACATTTTGCTGCTGCTATTGCGAAAGCTGCTAGTAATTGGGAATACAATAAAATAATGTGAGACGAAAAGGGGAAAAAGTAAAGCCACAGTAGTTATTAAACTGAACGTTTCGGAAGAAAATCCAGACGTCAGTGTAGCTTTATTTTTCATCCCATACTAGTGATTGATTCTGGGGTAAAATCTAGTTCCTTCTTGAGCTGTTTTTATGCTGGCAGTATTTTGTATCTGTGTATTGTGGGAATTTTTTGTAATTTTCGTATTTTTGTGTAGGTTATTGAGTTGGGACTTGTTGGTGTTTTTGAATTAATTCGTGAAACTGCTTCCCAGCACCATGTGTTGTGTTGCAAGGCACTGCAAGCTCTACTGCACATGTTGGAAGGACAAAAGCTGGAAGGAATGAAAGACGAGCCATCTGCCGTTTTAGGTAAAATATAATCTCCTCTAAAATCTTCTTTACGTTCGTCGCGGATTGTGAGTCAAAACGTGTAGCGAGTGGTAGGGTCTCTCTCGGCTTAGCGCCTAGGCAACACAGAAACATTGCAGCAGTGGCGAGCCGTAGGTGACACTGTGCCCGATTTGACCGGCCCAGGAATCGAACGTATCACCTCCCGCGCCAATAGCAATATCTTCAACGATTTTTATTTTGTTTTAGAGGAGTTGTTTCAAACGTTACTGGATCTATCAAGGTTATCGGAGGAGAGTTTAATATCAAGTCCTGATGAAGGCCAATTCAAAACTTCGCTTCCTGGGATCGGTCCCCTGCAAGAAACAGGGAAAAGTAATTAACCAACTAACCAACTTTTCTAGACCCGCTTATCATTGGGGATCGATGGGGCAGCTGCTCCAGTTGGAGCCTCCAAGCATCGTGGTCCTCTGCTACGAAGGGTAGATGCGGTGGTGGAATGACAAGGCGAGATGAACTAAACTTAATCTCGCCATTGAGTGCTGGGACGCTCTTCGATTTACCGGAGTTGAGCAGTGTTTTTTGGCTGTGCTTCTCTGGGACATTCGTGTCACATGTCCATATCAGCGCAATCTGCAATGCAGCAGATAAATGGTGGATATATTGCTCATTATCTCTTTATGAACATAAGTGCTCTGGCGACGCAACATGGTCGTAGAAAGTTTCAGCAGGACTGTGCCAGTTTTCAGTGTTTTAATTTTGACTTGAGTAAGTGTGAAACCTAATCTTGCAACTGCAAAACGCTTTAACTCTCTTGTTCAAGCGGCTAGTCGTGAATGAGCATAGTTGCTTGATAATTTGTTTTAAAAACGACTTACGCAGTTCTGATATACTTTTGAAGTGAGAAGAGCTGAATTGATTTGTGAAATCAAAACTAACGGAATCGCGCCCGAATTGCCTGCGATTTGTGTATTAAAATCGGGTGTTAAAAATTTTAAAACGTTAGGCTATATTCGCGGTATTGCGCCGAAGCGTGTGACGAGTGGCAGAGTCCATCTCCGCGGCTTAGCGCTTGGGCAACACAGCATCGAAGAAACATCGCAGCGTTGGCGAGGCGTTGGCGACCCTGTATGCGATTTTACCGTCCCGGAAATCGAACCAAGATCTCCTGCACCGTTAGCAGTTTCACCACTGCACCAACAGACCAGTTTTAAATCGGGTGTTGGTAATTTTATTCTTGAGTTATTTAAGTTTCATATTTTTGTGTTTTAGTTTCCAGTAACATTCCATCTTTGGCTTGTTCCTGCCTTCTCAGTCTTGTTTTTGCATGGGGAAACACCGAAAAATTGCTAGCCGTCGTTGCCTCGTTTATTGCAGATTGCTCAAGTCAAAAAGGCCCACTTTTTATCAAGGTATTTTTTAAAGATTTCAGTTTTCCAATTCGCCGCATGACTCGGCGTTTTTTGCGCTGCAAGCGAAGTCTTAGGTTCGATTCCCGGGTTGGTAAAGAAAATGTTGTCGCTGCATTGCGTTCTCGCGTTTTTGACGTCGCGAACGCTTTTACACGAAGTGGCACTGCTCGCGCTAGAACATGAACTAAGTTGATGTACTGCTCCGATGGTCGAGTGGTAAGAACGTCCGTCTCTGGAGCTATAAACTTTGACTCTGAGTCGGGGCATACTAATGTCTTAATCGGGTTTCACCTAGCCTTCCCTGCTTGACGTTCAGCATTAAAGGGACAGTGTAGAGACAAGCTGGCAAGTTTACTTGTAGTGCTGTTGAGAAAGGCAATTAGCGGTATTTCCTCATCTTGGAGAGATAAAATAGTAGCCGGTAACTCCTAAGCGAGCTCGTTATAGCGCCTCGATCGCTTTTACAGATAGGAGGATAAATATGCAACTAAATACAAATTTAATGCTACTCTTGACTTAGATTCCTGCGACTTTCATTGAACTTCAGCGTTCAGTAATGGCTTCCATTCTCGGCAAGGATTACATCCCCAACCCTCTGGACACTGGAATACTGAAGCACTCACTATTTCAATCGTTTAATGTAGATTCTGAACGTAAGTGGTTGCCTGTAAAAATTTTAGATTTCCTTCCCACACATACATTTTAAGCAGATAAGCAACTCCATCTATATTTATTATTTCCGATCGTAAGCGAGTAAACAGGTTGCTGTGAGAAGATTATAATGAAACCAACGTTGGCGCCGTAAAGTTTGAGTTTGTAAGCCCAACGCGTAAATAAGCGTGGTGTAGAGTGGCTTTCACAAATACTCTTTTGAGACCAAAGCTAATGTTTTGTGTACAAATTTACAAAAACTTACCGCGCATCATTACGTGAAGAAACGTCATGAAAAATCATGATCAAATCTTCATTATACTCGGGGTATTACGTATAAAAAGTGGCGGGTCTTCTTCGCGGTTTAGCGCCTGACCAACACGGCTCCGAAGAAACGTCGTGGCGGTGGCGAGCCGTTGGCGACACTGTGCACGATTTGACCGGCCCAGGAATTGAACCCGACACGTTCCTCACTGATAGCGATGTCTTTAAGCACAATGCCTACCGACTGAAACTAAAATCAAAAGTTTATTAAAATTTCTTACCTTAAACTTTTTCTTCAGATGACCAACTGCAGCTCCTTTCGATTCAGTGCGACGGATCTTATTTATTTGCATTATTTTCGAATGGATTATTGATGAAAATAGGAACCGGCTATAACTCCACTGTACAAGGATTCATATATAATGAGAGGGTGATTGAAAATATTGAAGGTTCTCAAACCGAAGACGAATTTCCCAAGCAACTATTTTGGACGGAGGTGGGTGTTAAGTTGGGATATGTTTTACGCCACTGGCCTGATGGTGTAGTGGTTCAAGACATCGCTGTCGCCGTCATGAGTCTTGAGTTCGATTCTTGGGTCTGTTAAATCAGGCACATGTCGCCAACGACTTGCCACTCGAGGTCTAGAACTCCATCACACTCATGGCATGAGAGCCCTAAACCCCTCGATATACATTTAGCGAGTTGGTCAAAGTGCCAAAATTCTTGTGCTTGGTTCGTCGTAAGGAGAGAGAGGAAGAGTGAATTTATTTTCGTTTGGAAAGAGGGTACCGTAACAAAAAATATTAAAAGTGTAATTTACGATCGAATACAGTGTTGTTTATCCAGTGAGAGGCTCCGAAATGACATTCTAACTTAGTAGACCAAACGAAATAGTGGTGAAAGTACGGGCGAAAATAGCTTTTATCGTATAAACCAGAAACTAAGTCATAGACAATCTGTTAGATTCTTAAATGTATGAAAATTGTGGCTTTAAGCCAGCTATGTATTGCAATTTCCTGAGCGGTTACTTTCATGCGTTGCTTAGTATAGTGATTTTGTCATTGCATGTGCATGCGATGTTGAAATTCAATTGAATTGTTATTGTTAATGTTGTAAATTCAGTTTCTTATTGATGAATTTCACCGGCAAAATCATTACAAGCACTTTACGAAATTACCAATCAAAAACACAGACAATCGATTTTAGTTCCTTTACGAAAATTAATTTTATTTTTTAGGAAAAATTCATATCCTTTACGAAATTCTCATTTTCATTGATTGCTGAGAAATTGTTTTTTCATATAACGCTTTTTCTTAGAGGGTAAACCATGCTGCATTTTACACTTTTAACTTTTCGTGAAGCAATGAACGTAGCATTGTAGCATCAACCCAGTTTTATCAAAATTTGTGAGGTACTTGTCATACTAAGGATAAGCCACCGGTAATTATATTTTTACGGTATTTCTTGTTAGCGTTTTTTGTTACATTAATCATACAGAACGGCTGGTGCCGTGGTTTAAAGACACCTCGCTCGGCATGGCAAATTTTGGGTTCGTTTCCCCAGCCGGTCAAATCGGACACCGTATCGTTAAGGGCTCGCTTCCGCAGTGGCGTTTCGTTGAAGCTGTGTTGCCCAGGCGCTAAGCCGCGGAGATGGTCCCTGCCACTCGCTACACGCTTCGGCGTGATACCGCTAGTATGATGAAGATTTTATTTTATCCATACTGATTCTTACAGGATTCCCTTTACCTGCTCACGACCAAGGGTAGCTTCTGCTGTGTCCATAGAATTGATTTGAGCGCCAAATTCCTGTTCAAGATTTCAGCGGAAGACGACGTGTGGTTTGCAGCTGACGTTCCTTGTTCTATTTCGCCTGCATCTCGCAGGGTAAATTTTTCTGTTAACGGCCTGTTGGCGTAGTAAATAAAGACATTGCTACCAGTGCGGGAAGTCTGGGGTTCGATTCCCAGGCCGGTGAATACGGGCGAAGTGGCGCCACCACCGCGACTTTATTTTCGGACCTGTGTTGTTCAGGCACTAATTCGCCGCGATGGGTCCCAACAGTTGTTACTCGGTTGGTCGTAATAACGCAAGTATAATAAAGATTTGATTTTTTATGGATGTTTCTATTTTTAGGTAATGGTAGTAAGTAACTTTGTTCCAAGGATTTACGGTTGATACAGTTTAAAGCAAATGTAGTGACAAATAACATCGTCAACCCTTTGAAGCTCACTGTAGTTCTTACAAAAAGAACAAAGCCCTAGACGCCCCTAACACCGCGACGAAGCGATTGGTGCAAATAAGTCATTTTTTTGCGACTAAATCATGGCGGCAGTATCACTATTACTCTGCAATAAAGCGAACTGATTGGGATGTCAGAGTTGATTGTGAGTGGTGTAATTCGTGATTTTGAAATGACAAACCTGTTTTCGATTCCCGAGTCGGTCTAATTTGTTTACTTGATTTAAGCTGGCGTAGTGGTTGAGAACATCGTTATCCACGCGGTAGGTCTTGGGTTTGATTCCAGGCCGGTCTAATCGACACTGCCTACTGCTCGCCACCGCTGAGATGTTTCTTCGAAACTGTGTAGTCCTGGCGCTAAGCCGCGGAGATGGGCCCACCTCTCGTTGCACGCTTCGGCGTAAAACCTTGGGTATAATGAAAATTTGATTTCTTTTTAAATTTTTGATGTTTTTAGGAATTTTACACTCTCAAGACCCACAGCACCGATGGAAAAAAATTTACTTTGAAAAAAACCTTGAGAGTTTGCCCCACTAAACAACATATTATAAAAATGGGCAAAGCTTTGCCTTATAACCCAATAAAGGAACCGGTATCAGGTGAAATTATCTCTAGATTTTAGTTTAAACAGCTGTTTGTAAATTTAAATGCTGATGGTGATTACTGCGTTACAGCCATATAGCACTTGGCCAGTTTCATACATAAAGCTTCTGTCACAAGACGCGATTGGCGTGATAGTTACCAGCACTGTCATTCGTGAGAAGGTCTTGGGTCCGATTCCCAGCCCGGTCAAATCGGACACAGCATCGCAAACGGCTCGCCACCGCTGTGACGTTTCTTCGGGGCTGAGTTGTCCAGGCGCTAACCCGCGGAGATAGACCCCGCCACTCGTTCCACGCTTTGGCGTAATACCGCAAGTTATAATGAAGATTTGATTTTTGATCGTTACAGACAAAGAAGATGCTGAAATTGCACAGATATTGGTCGGTGAAGATATTTGTATTGTTCGAACTTCTAATGGACAAGTTTATTACGCTGGAAACTCTCTTGCTCTTGGATTGAAAGTGAGTTACAGCCGTCGATATTTATGTACAAGTGAACCAAAATTTATACTACAATTTCAGGTGTGGTATCTCATTGCCTGCTGGCTTCAAATTCGACGTGACAGACTACATTAAAATCCTTTATTCTTGCCGTTTGTGAATGCTATTTTGTGCATTTTCGTTCGTGGGGATTCATTTTAACAGCTGCGTCAAGCTTCCCTAATGTCCGTAGCTTGTATTTTTATGTTTCATGGGTCGTTGCCCAACGCCCGTAGGAGTGATAATCGTTTGGCCAAGCGTGAGTTTAAAATATGAAATCTTCAATCCGCTCGTGGTATTACGTCGACTCGTGAAACAAGTGTCGGGGCCCTTCTCCGTGGCTTAGCGCCTGGGCAACACGGCTCCAGAGGAACGTCACAACGATGACAAGCTGTTGGCGACATTGTGTCCAATTTAACCGGCCCGGGGATCGAACGCAAGACCTCCTGCGCTGTTTGCAATGTCTTTAACCACTACACCATCCTTTCACCATTATATTTTAAGGGTAAAAGCAAGAAAGTTGTTAACCCTGAGATTCTCCCTCTTCCTACAACGAGCAAGATCAGCCATGTAAGCGTGGCTGGGGATGCGAGCCATGCGATATTAATCGCAGAAACTGGAGAAGTTTATTTTGTGGGCACATCTAGTAGAGGTGAAGATGGAGAAGTCGGTAAGTGGACTGTGTGTGTTAATTACATTGTACAAGCAGCGCTGTTTCGGCCATTTGCCCTCATCAGCCGCTTACAGTGAGCAGAAAGAACATTGCTTTTTGTATTGCAACTGAATCCAACTTGATTAGATTTAAGCCTGGCATTTTAGGCCAAGACAAGCTTTATTGTTGGCTAAAAAAGTCTAGGTTTTAATTTGCTGCGATAAACCAGCTGTGGCTTATCTGATTTTGACGCACAAGACGGATGGTTTAAATCTGATATCTGTTAAATTACCAGCCGGTTTGCGCAGCGATAAAAGACATCACTATCGGCGCGGAGGTCTGCGGTTCGATTCCCGGGCCGTTTAAATCGATCACGGTGTCGTCAACAGCTCGACACCTCTGCGACGTTTCTTCGGAGCTGTGTTATCCAGGCGATAAGCCGCGGAGATGGGCCTCACCACTCATTACACGCTTTGGCGTATTACCGCTATTACAATGTAAATTTGATTTTTTTTTCCTTTAAATATGAACCAATCACTGATAATCTGTACCATTTTTTAGGTAAAAGCAAACGGCAACCTCCCCAGAAGCCGAAACTGATGAAATGCATTGAAGGCAAGAAGGTAGTGACAGGTTATTGCAATCATGGAACCAGTGCTCTAGTCACTGAGAATGGGAGACTTTATTTGTTCGGCAAAGATTCCACGCAAGCAGACTCTAAAACAGGTGAAGTTTTTTCGTACTACCTAGACAGTCTAATTCTCTACGTAATTGTATTTGTACCGTATCAGCGATTCTGTTGTGGAACAACAGAGAGCTCAATGGCTGAGCCAGAGCCAACTATCAAATGGTTAGACTAACTTTTTGATCGGAAAAAGTTGATCTGAGCATTTAGTGGTATTTGTATTTAGTTGCATATTTATCCTCCTATAGCGAGAAAGCGATCGAAGCGCTATGACAAGCTTGCTTAGGAGTTGCTGGCCATCTGTCTTCCTCAACAAGATAAGGGAATCCCATTAAGTGCCTTTCAAAACGACACAACAAGTAAACTTGCTGGCTTGTTTTCCACACTGTCCCTTTAATGCTGAGCGTCAAGCAAGGAAGCTGTGAATACTAATTTTAAAGTCATTGGCTTGACCCGACTGAGAATCAAACCCGAGTCTGCAGCTCTAGAGGCGGACGCTATTACTACTCGGCCATCTGATATACGGAAAATACTTTATTTTTGTTTTTTTACGCGAGAATTTTGTGTGCAACGCCCATAAGAAGCCGCTTTGCCAGTGACATGGTGTAGCACTGTCGCACGCAAGCGCGATTCACGGCTAGAGCCGATCACATTTGAAATATATACCGGGACGCTTTGACTCGAAGAGGGCAATCTCCCTCGGTTCTGATGATTTGCAGCTCAATAACTTCAAAATAATTCTAGTGATTTGTTAATTTTGTTTGCATTGGGTGGAACTGAACGATGAATCATCGTTGTATCGAAACAGATTACTACCAGATGCTTAACGTCCTGTTACCTCGGGAAGTTCTAGGTTCGTTTCCAGGGACGGTCAATTAGGATCAGCGTCGGCAACGGCCCAACGCCGCTGCGATACTTCTGCGGAGCTGTGCTGCCCAGCAGGCGCTAAGCCGCGGAGATGAGCCCCACCTTTCGCCACACGTTTCGGCGTAATATCGCGAGTATTACGGAGTTTTTTTATGTGTAGGTTTAGTGTCAGCCTTGAATGATGTCCACGTCAGTGAAGTGGCTATGGGTCGTGCTCACATAGTGGTCCGGTCGGCTGATGGTCGTATATGGACCGCTGGAGTGAACAATCGTGGACAATGTGGACGACAGGAAGGGACAGTACCCATCAGTCAGAGAATTGCCGAAGTCGAACAAGAAAAAGATGGTGAGAGATAGGATAGTGATAATACCTATAAGTCTGAATATAAACTATCGACTGCGTTAGTAATGCAGAGCGTCACCGTATTTTACCGTAGTTTTAAGATCAAATCAAAACTTCAGCATACTCTTGGACCGTGGTATTACGCCGAAGCGTGGAACAAGTGGCTCGGCCTATCTTCACGACTTAGCACCGGGGCAACGTAACTCCGAAAAAATGTCGGATTTGATCGTTCCGGTAATCTAACCAAAGACTTCTCGCATCGACACAGCGATGTCTTTTCCGTTTTCCTAATCCTGGTTCACCCATTAACGTGAAAATTAGTTCGATGAATATTTTTACTCTAGTTTCGATGCCCGAAGATAAATCAATGGAAGACATCCCTATTCCTGCTTTGGCCACTAGAGACGCTGCAATTGCCCCCATTTGCAGCCCTGACAAGCACAAATGGAAGATGGATGTTTGTATGGTTTGCGCTCTATGTTGTGAATGCACTGGGTATGGGCCAAGATGCATAAATGCAGCCGAGGAAGGGCGGTACCCAGGCCGGTAAGTAACTAAAGTGCTAAACTGTTTTTCTCATTTCTTCTGATTAATTGGTTTTGCGTCTCTTAGTTTGTTTTCACCAATTGCCGTAAATGGTTGAAGACATCGCTGCCAGCGCGCGAGGTTTTGGACTCGATTCGCGGGCTCAGTCAAATTCGACGCAGTGTAGCCAACCACTAGCCACTGCTGCGACGTTTTTTGCAGCCCAGGCGATAAGCCGCGGAGGTGGACCCCGCCACTCGTTACCACCTTGGGAGTACCACTGCGAGTCTGATAAAGATTTGATTTTTTTACTAAAGTTTTAGTTTTTTTCTTGGGACAAGTAAGTAATAGCAGTGCTGTACGTAAATAAAATAAATTCTTAGAGATGTGCTGCGTCCAAGCGTTTATTTGAGCTCTGCTGCTTCTTAAAATGAAGTTTTTTTCAAGGCCGCGACAAAGCGTAGTGAGAATCAAGCCTCGACTTTGGGACCATGACTGTGTTGAAAATGGCGCATTTGCTGGCTGCTACTAGGTGCCAACTGTCCTTATTGCAGCACAGCGGTCTGCAGTTTCTAGCGATTGCAGACAACCCTTGAGTTTGTGCAGATAGCATCGGCTTTTCCTACGCGAGTCGTCAAAAACTTGTTCAAAAATCAAATCTTCATTCTACTCGCAGTATTACGCCGAAGCGTGTAACAAGTGGCGGGGTCCATCTCCGCGGCTTAGCGCCTGGGCAACACAGCTCGAAGATACGTCGCAGCGGTGGCGAACCGTTGCCGACGCTGTGTTCGACCAAATCTTGGTTAACGTTTGTATTTCATGAGGAATATTGTGCAGGGTTTGCGGTTGTGGGTCCGGATGGTCCGGATGCATGGAGTGCGGATGCTGTAAGACATGTGCTGGAGAAGTTGATGTGTCGTCTGCTGATAAACGGAAAGGTTAGCCTTGTTGGATGGGATTTTGAACAGACTTCGCTGTTTGTGTTTCGGTCTTATTCTCCTCCCATCACGAGAAAGCGATCAAAGCGCTATAACAAGCTCGCTAAGGAGTTGCCGCCCATCGGTCCACCACACTATCCCGCCGCCAAGTGCCTTTCCCAACGGCACAAGTAAACTTGTCGGCTTGTTCTCCACAATGTCTCTTTAATGCTTAGCGTCATGCAGGGAACGTGTGCATACCAATTTTACGGTCATTGGTTTGACTCGACTCGGAATCAAACCCGAGTGTACAACTCCAGAGGCGGACGCTTTTACCACTCTGCCTTCTGAGCATTTTTTCTTGTTTCGTAACGGAATGCAGGCTTAGGTGCTTTTAACACACGCTTAAGCAAGCTACAAAGCAGCTTAGTTTTAAACTTGTGACGTACGTGCGCTATAAAAGAAAGTCTGGGTGAGAATGGAACTTGAAAAACTCGATCAAAGTCCGCTACGTCAAGTACCCGGTTTGCCTTTATGTGCTTCACGATGATCATTATTCCTGCTTGAATGATTGCAACAAAAAACAAATTATAAGAAATCAGAAGTAAAACAAAGTCAGCAGGAAAACCTGGAAACAAAGACAACTCCTAAGCGAGTCTCTATTCGTCCTATATGTATAGCTCCTCCGTCGTTTTCGTGACAGGAGGATGAAAATGAAGAAATCGTCATCATAACTTTTAAATCAGTTTAATTCATGTTCATAGGAATGGTGTTGGAGCCACCTTATGCATTTCCAGACATAGATTTCCCTGCACCAGATGACGCCCCTCCTTTTTTGAACAAGCTAGCAATGCTCTTTCAACAAAAGAACGTCAAAAAAGCTTCACACTCGTCGTCGTCGTCGAAACCTAGCAAAGGTAGAAAATACAGTAGTTTTAACATCATATTCATAAGCATCGTCCGCCGTAGGGTTTTTCAGCAGTCAATACAGAAACTATAGGAATTAGTGTACAATAACGTTAAGGTTTTTTTATGTTGACTTTGTGTTTTCCTTATGTGGATGTTGCAACCTCGCTTATTTTTTTTTTCTTTTATTTCCTCTTGCCTGCATGTGACTGCGTTAATCGTTTTATTGTCTCTTCTTCTTGTACTACTGTTATATTTCCTTCACCTTATTGTATTCTTCGTAATGTTTAAGGTGCGGAAATGAAAGACACTAGTATTTTTACCGCTGAGCATTACGCACTTCTCCGTACTCTGCAATTTGTGCGTGGTCAATTAGAAAAATACAAAATATTTCAACTTCACTTATTTTTAGGACAAAGCAAAGCGGATTTGTTAAAAGAAGTTGCCTTACTTCCCTTTGTTGAAGTTCCGGTCCCCAAAAAGTTTGATGGTTCATCCAGAAAAGCTGCGAAGGTAACGCAATTTGTTTCTAGAATAAGGCAAATAAAAATATCGAATCTTCATTATACTCGTGATATTACGCCGAAGCGTGTAACGAGTGGCGGGGTCCATCTCCGCGGCTTAGCGCCTGAACAACACAGCTCCGAGGAAACATTGCTGCGGTGACGATGCGTTAGCGACACTGTGTCCGATTTAGCGAGCCCGGGAATCGAACCCAGGACCTCCCGCCCCGATAGCGATGTCGTCACCACCAGCTTACTTAATACTTGATGTATTACCGTTGGATATTTTGGTATTTTTTGTTCTTCCAGATTGCTTGCGGCGATCATCATACAATTGTGATTACTGACGATCATCATGTTTATGCGTTTGGGAAAAATAATTACGGTCAGCTTGGTCTTGGAGACACAAATAATAGGTGAATGATATTTATACGATAGAAATAGTAAAAATTTGATTTTTTTTTTTTTAAGAAAAAAGGAAGCTGCCTAAAATGAACCTGGTCTGGTCCAAACTTAACACAGTGCCATTTTTTTCCAGGATTTTCTTGACTTTAAGGATTCAACTTTTATTTTTGAAACCAAAAGCTTTGAGAAATATTTCAAAAAATAGGAAAATGCAACCGCATTTTGTATAAAATGAAATACTAGGTTTTTGCTCTTTTGTAGCAGTATCATATTTTTTTGATATTATTCGAGTTTTGGAATTTCACCAAAAATTTTACCAATTTTTTCAGAGTCACTCCAGTTTTGCTGAATTTTCACCATAAGGTGGAGCAAGTGGTATGTGGAAGCCATCACACGCTACTGCTTACTTCTGACGGAGTTGTTTACGGGTTTGGAAGCAATGCGGTAAGAATCGTTTAACTTCTGCAGCATGTAGGCCATTGTATCTACCTGTTTTAAGTATTCTTTTCGTTTATATGTATTGGCCCACCGTTTGTGTGAAGTGCAATTGCTTAGAAAATGCTTCATAAAAAGTTTAAGGCTCTATAAGTGGGATTGCGCTGTTTCGGCCTTTATGGTGTAGTGACTAGTGATATTTGTGCTTCAAAATGGCTTGCATGGGGCGGGAGCAATCATCTTTAAGTTGTATCCATCCAAGAAAATTTAACTTTTGTGGTGCGTAACACCCGTCAAATCTTCGTGGCCAACGTGGAAGTTGTAATAACATCTCTTTCAGCAAGGGCAGCTCGGCAACATAAATGGCGGGAAATCAAGTGTTCTGTCCCCGGCAATGATCACCTTCCAATCGCCGTCTAATGGATATTCGCGTGTGAACTGGATTAGTGCCAGTCAGAAGATTTCATTCATAAAATGCGACAAGGTGCGTTGTGTGGAGATTATTATAGCGGTAGGCTAAAGATGTTGAATCATGGGTTCGTTTCACTGCTGGATCCAACCGTATTTGACACATATTTGACACATATGAAAGAATGCAGACTGATCGTGTATTATTCGTTATTGTTTAGCTGCTCCGATGGTCGAGTGGTAAAAGTGTCCGCCTCTGGAACTGTAGACTCGTGTTTGATTCTTAATCGGTTCAAACCAGTGATTTAAGATTGGTATTAACAGCTTCCCTGCTTGACGTTCAACATTAAAGGAACAAGCAGGTAAGTTTACTAGTTTTGTTGAGAAAGACGCTTGGAGGGATCCCCCCATTTCGGTGTGTTTAGATAGATGGCCTGCTACTCCTAAGCGAGCTCGTTATAGCGCTTTGATCGCTTTCTCGTGATAGAAAGACAACGATAATGCAAGCAAACATAACAAAGTAGGCACGCTACTGGTTGTCGCAAACATATATTTTGCATTAGTCAATGAAATGAAAAAGTTTTTAGCTTTGCTCATTTTAATGGAGTTGGTGTGAGCTCACTAAATTATCAAAACTTCAGGTTCTGCTTGGAGCCGAGCAATTAGAAAGCGCAAAAATGTTTGGAAATTCATCATTTGTCGGAATAAGTTACAAGCCAGCGGGTGACAACAATGAAGTGAGCAATTATACTGACTGTTAATGCTTTTGGAAAAAATATAACCTCAGTAAATGTTAAAACTGGACGTTGCGACAACATAGATTCAGCTGTCATCAGCAGTGCAGGCAAGGTAGTATGAAACCGAAAGAACTAGAATTTGCAATTCCAACCACAGCTATAAGTACGTCCAGTGTTTAGATTTACTGTGGATTGATTTTTCCTATATATTTCTATCCCATATTTATTGCATTCTCGTGCTGTTGGGTTTTTTGGAAATATGGGACTTCGCACAAAAGGGTTGCATCTAAATTTTCATCGAGAATGCAACTAGACCGAAACCTCGGCTTGTGGTTATGACCCATCACCATTGCCAAATGCCTATAGGAACACCCTGGTTTAGTTGTTTTTTTTTTTTAAGCATTTAAAGCAAAGCAAGCCTAGTTCCTTGGAAACACTCCGACTTTTTAGCGCTTGAATTTGTTTTTCTGTAATAGATGAACAATAAGTAAAAAAACGATAAACTTTCAGCCTACCACCCACCTTTTTTCATGTGCAATCGAAAAAAAAAATCAAATCTCCCTTATACTCACGGTTCGAAACGTTTAGCAAGTGGCGGGCTCCACCTTCGCGGCTTAGCGTCAGAGCAACACGGCTCCGAAGAAATATCGTAGCGGTGGCAAGCCGATGGTGATGATGGTGACCATGTGCCCGATTTGACCGCCTGGGAATCAAACCACAAGCCTCTCGCGCCGATAGCAATACCTTTTACAATTGCTATGACCAACCGATATTTTTAGAAATCTCGTCTTTTATTGATCGATCAGCAGACATCTCGTTGCCACCATTACACAGATGACTGTATGAAGATGAATAATAATGAGCAAGCATGTGTTGATGCTGATCATGATGTGCTATGGAGGTACTAGACTAACTGAAAGTCTGAATTACAAAGGATTCCTCTTGGTATTTCGCCAAAGCGTGTAAGGAGGCTCCTCCTCCGCAGCGCCTGGACAACATAGATCCGAAGAAGCGTTGCAGTGGTGGCGAGCCATTGGCACCATTTCGTCCGATTTGACCGTCCCGGGAATCGAAGTTCGGACCTCCCGTACCGATAGCGTGCGCTTAACAGTTGAGCTAACCTGCCGGTGAACGGACGGACTGAAAATCTGATTATAAAGAATCGTTAGAATTTGATTAATAGCTTAAGCAAAAGCTCGAGTGGTAAGAGCGTCCGCCTCGTGAACTGTATGTAGACTTGGGTTTGATTCCGATTTGGGTCAAACCAATGACTTAAATTGGCATCCACAGCTTCCCTGCTTGACGCTCAGCATTAAAGGAACAGTGTGAAGAACAAGCCGGCAAGTTTACTTGCTGTGCCGTTGGGAAAGGCACTTAGCGGGATTCCACCATCGGGGTGTGGTAGACAGATGGCTGGCAACTCCTAAGCGAGCTCGTATAGCGCATTGATCGCTTTCTCGTGATAGGAGGACAAACAACATGCAATTAAAAAAATGCAAAAGGCTGTTTGGTGTTTTGAAAAAACTTGTTTTTGCGAATCAAAAATGTTTTTAAACTGAACAATTGGACAACATAGATTGAGCTGTCATCATCTGCAGTTCAGTTTCGTACTGTTTCGCTTACACTGCTGATGATGACAGCTGAATACTACCTATATTGTAGAAACGTCCAGTTTTAAGAATTACAGAGACTTTATTTTTCCTCCTTAAGCTAATAAGCTGTTTTCGTCCTATTTTATCGGATTTCGTGGAAAAGTAAAGACCTGCCTCAAATAGCTATGGTACCCTTGCTTGATAAACTCCCCCTCTCAGTTTTTCCGCAAAAAATTTTTGGTGAAACGTTTTAGCGAAGACAGTTCGGCGAAAGTTGTTGGTGGCGTTATTAACGGACATAACTATGCTCTTGCTGCTTCACATTCTTTTATTTTAACTTCTTGCTTGCAGTTTCGACGCTTCGAACTGGAAGGTCAAGTCTTACTTATTATGCGGTTATAAGGATGGTTCGTCGAAAGAAATTCTTCCATTTTCTCCGCCGGTGAGTACTCTTCTTAGGTCAGTCAAGTACACCTTCTGTTGCAGAGACTTGAATGCATCTTAAGGTGCATTTACCAATGCGCGACAGGCGACAAGGCGACAGTTTTTTTTATCGCACTTTTTTTGCTTCCACTGTTAAGCGTTCACGCGAAAACCAAAATTCAGTAAATTATATTTTTCATCGAGTTGTCGCATGTCGCGTATCTATAGACGCACCTTTACAGCCGAAAATGTTTCTTCGAAACTTTCAGGTTATTGACGTCGCCAAGTGCAACCCACGGGTTTGTGAAGCACATTCTGCGTAGCGGTGGGTTCGATTCACGACTGGAGCCGGTCGCGCTTCACATTCCGAACGAATGATGATTCGAAAAGCGGATTCTCATCTCGCGGTCTCTCTCAATTAAATTAAATTTCGGGTCAATGATTTGAAAATAACCACCGTTAATATTATTATTAACAAGTTTTTGTGGCGTTTCAAAGACCCGAAGCGGTTTTAAAATACTGAAAATCGTGTTCCTGCAATCGAGAAAACTTATAGCGATAATTGCTTCTTATATTTTGAGTTTCTACCGGTTGGTTTTGCGCACGTAGCATTTTCCTCAAAAAATTCAACCGGCCAGTTAATGTAGTGGATAAAGACATCGGTTTCGGTGCGGAAGGTCTAGGGTTTGATTCTCGGGCCAGTCAAATAGGACAGTGTCGCCATCGGCTCGCCACTGCTGCGATGTTTCTTTTGAGTAATGTCGCCCAGACGCTAAGCCGCGGCAATGGGCCCGTCACTCGTTACACGCTTCGGCGTAATGCCGCAAGTATGATGAAGAATTGATTTTTTGAATTGGTGAAAAATTATGTAATTTCAGCTTGCCATATCTCTGCGGCAAGGTTCGCTGACCACTCGCACGCAAGCAGGTCTCAATCTTCTCGCCTGTCTCAACACGTTGGTTATTAAACGATTGCAAGGACTTGATGTGTCGAAAAAGCAAGATGAAGATTCCAAAGATGGGTAAAAATTATGTAAAATTAGTAATTGCTGGTGGGTTTGTAGCACGCGAAGTGTAGGGAGCTTTGTTTCTTCTTTTATGACGTCATGCATTTTGTCTTAAAAGAGGAACCAAGCTGCATGACGTTACGAAAGAACGAACAAAACTATACTGCATTTTGTTTTTGGAATAAACCCATTTTAATTAAGTCAGTATCTCCTGAAAGAGAAGATTAATGTGACGGGCTTAAAATGCGGCAACACCTAAGAATGTTTTTGCAGTTTAGTTGCAGCAAAGTTTGATTTTATTGAAATATGTTAAAAAAATGAAACATTATGTTTTAAATTGTTTTGTTGCTGTAGTGATTAAACACATCGCTAACGGTGCGGAAGTCATGGGAGCGATTCTCAGGCCGAACAAATCGCTCGCAGTGTCGCCGACGGCTCGCCAGCCCTGCCATTTTTCTCTGTGTTACTTCGGCGCTAAGCCGCGGAGATGGGCCCCGCCACTCGTTACACGCTTCGGCGTAATACGGCGAGTATAATGAAGATTTTGATTTTTTTGATATATTGTGCTTAATACCTGGATTTTGTTACAGCAGCGCTGAAAAAGCAAGCGAGAAAAAAGTGGAACATTCCGTGGATGAATACAACATTATATCTCGCTTCAAACGTAAGAAGCTGCTGCCTGAATGAGTTTATCTGTGTTTATGCATCTCCCAGACGCATGGGCATTGGGGCACCTGGCACCCCCAGACTTTTTTTAGCTTGAAGATTCTTGCGCACCAAAATTTCCTTCACTAAAATAATATCACTGACAATGTGTGAAATTTTAAAGAAAGATTTTGGCGCTCCTAAACTGACTTATCGAAGATTTCAATTTTCTCATAAAGCCAACATTATGGAATAATTTTGTGTTTGTGGTCTGTAAGTCCAATTGATAGCCGGCTCGCTAGAGCAGTTTAGCAGCGGCGCTACAATACCCACTACGGTAGCACGAGACCACAGATTTTCTTATCTTGATGCAATAGCGACGTTTAGCCAGTTCTAGTGTAGAACCAAAACCCAGTTCTCCCTGCCCTCCTTGCTGATAAAAGCTATCTTTTTAGGACTAAATTCAAATAACATGTTTTGTATAGGAAATGGCGGCGGCTGGGGTTACTCTGTGCATTCAACGGAGGCGATTCGATTTGTGACCGACACTGACATTGTTTTTGGCGGGGTTGGCGTGTTTGGTGGCCGAGGTGAATACACAGTGACAGTTGCTGTGTACGAGGACGATGGCGAGACGGAAAAGGAAGGCGATCCGCTGATAGAAACGGATCGCATTCCGTACGAATGCGGATTCAAGTAAGCTTTACATATACAGATTAAGTAATTTGAGCTTGGTTGAGGTTTCAAATCAGATTTGGCAGCCTTAAGTTTTTCCAATGTTTGCAGTCACCCAACGCAGTTGTTGGAGCTTCACCCCCATTACGGTTGCGCACAGTATGAGAGCTTGCTGTAGTGTAGTGCCAGGTTTCATTTGAAATGGGATATTTTGATCTGCTAAGTCTGACCTGACATTGTTTCTCAAATTAATGAAGATTTTTCCTATGTTAAGTTTGTACTGTACTGGTTTGGTTCGGAAGAGGCAAAGCATAGTGACTTCGAAAGTCCAATTGCTGATATTTTGAAGAGTTACAGATGGTTCCAACATTCATGGCGGTGAAACACATCATTGTCGGTGCAAAAGATTTTGGGTTCGGTTACCGAGGCAGTCAAATACGACGCAATGTTGCTAACACCTTGCCATTAGTGCAACATTTCTCCGGAGCTGTGTTGCTAAGCCGCGGAGATGGATCTCGCCACTCGTTACTCGGCGTAATATCGCGAGTATAATGAAGATTTGATTGGATATGACGCAGACATGAACATGTGCAATGCAAAACAAAGAACTTAACCTGTTCTTAATATTTCAGAGATAAATTTCGAGTGTTGTTCGATGATCCAGTGCCGATCACAGCTGGGCAGTGGTACACAGTGACGTGTAAAGTGTCTGGTCCTTCTAGCGATTGTGGGTCACATGGAGAACAACATGTTGTGGGGAGTGAGAAGTAAGTTCAGTTCAGAAGTACGTAGGAATACAGTGAATGTGGACGAAAATAGCGCAAAGAGGAAAAATAAAGCCACTTAAAACTAGACGTTTTGACATCATATAATCAGCTGTCATCATGTAAGCAAGGCTGCACAAAACTGAAAGAATTAGAATTTACCAGCCGAGTGCAAGTTATAGCGTAATCCATGCAACAGGTCAAAATATGTTTTGAAATTCTAGTTCTTTTAATGTTGGTACTGTCTTGCTTACGCTGCTAATGATGACAGTTGAATATGTATTATCGAAACGTTTGGTTTAAGAATTACTGAGCTTTATTTTATCTCAATTTTTGTATGAAACAAGCATACGCTTAAAATGCAATTATGAGGTTTTATAACATTTTTAGTGTCAAATTTACTTTCCGGCGATCAAAGCGTTCAAACAACGGAACTGATGTATCCGCTGGACAAATTCCTGAGTTATTGTACTCCATTCCATCTTTGGCTCCTTTAAATGAAGTAGAAGTCACTGCGAAACCAAAAAATATCAGCCTGGTCCAAACTCTTTCAAAGCATTTCTGCCTGTCTTTTAAAGAGGTAAGTTGCGTTCTTATAAAGGTGTTGATAGTCCTGAGGCAGAATCAAAAAAATCCGGTTCGAAACCTCCTCAAAGCGTCATCGGAATTCTGGAATTTTGAACAGTTGCATTGCGCCGGTTAACTCGATATTTTTTTAATTAAAAAAAAAAATACAAGTCTTGATTATACTCACGATGTTTGTAACCAGTGTCGTGCCCATCTTTGCGACTTAGCGCCTGGGTAACACAGCTCCGAGGAAACGTCCCAGTGGTATCGAACCGTTAGCGACTTTGTGTCCGATTTAACCGGCCCGGGAATCGAATCCCAGACCTTCCGCACGAATGGCGATACTTTTCATCTCTACACCTACCGGCTGATTCAGCAAAAGTTATTTAGCTGACATTTTTTGATGTTTCAACCTGAATTTTGCGGTTGTCTTCAGTACTTTTTGAATTCTAATTGAACTAGTAAACTGTTTGAATATCCAGGGAGTATTTGAATCGATTCCGTACATTCTGGAATGGGCTCGAACTTCGCTGTTCATGGATATCAGTAAGAAATCGATGAGATGCGATGACGATGACGTCATTTCCGTTCTTCCGGTCCATGAAAGAATGACGTCAGATGCCATTGGAAATCTATCGTTTGTCGTCAATGTGTGTTTGCGACTTCTGCGAGAATCGATCAAAAAAACTATCGCTGGAGAAAGTTCGTGAAATGTTTCATTTCAAAATTCAATCTTCATTATGATTGGCTGGTTAGAGTAGTGTTTGAAGAGATTGCTAGCGGCGCAGGAGGCCTTGGTTCAATTCCTGGCTTGGTCAAATCTGCCACCTTATTGACAGTGACTCGGCGGCGCAATATAAGCAAGGCAGTTCAAAAGTGTAGGAGTTTCCTTTGATGCTGATGATGACAGCTGGATCTATGTTGTCAAAACGTCCAGTTTGAAGACTTACTGTGGTTATATTTTTCATCCTTAGGTTGTTTTCGTGCCATATTATATTGTATTCACAAGTTTATGCAGCTTTTGCCGATAATGCGTTCGTCTTCACAGGTCATGACGTCAGTTCACGTGAAGACATCAGACAGTGCATGATCTTGGTTGAATCAATGCTAACCGATGGAGAAATAGATGCCGCTCTAAATGATGGTACGCTGACAAAAAACATTTTTAATGCATTTAAATTAAACGGTTGTGAGCAAAAATATAGTTTTTTTGCAGGTGCTTTTAGCTGCAGTTTTCAAAGAAAATATTCATTTGATCAAATAATGCTCAAAGAATTTTTTGTTAAAAATGGAAAAAATGTTACCGGGCAAGAAATATTAATTGTTTCCGAGTTTTCGCCATTGTGGACCATTTTACCGATAAAGACACGGCCTAACGTTACATAGCGCAGGTAACAGATCCTGCGTGACGGGTTCGATTCCCGGCTAAAGCCGATCGCATTTGACACATGTGGCTGCTGACTCGAAGAGCGCAAGCTCACTTCACAGTCTCCCTTAATTACTGATCAATTCCCGTTCAATATAATTTAAAAATAACCTCAGTTAGGTGATCTGTGTGCTGTATTTCTTTGCTTATTTAACATCACTCAAAATGACTGGTTTTCGGTCAGCCATTGCTTGCCAGCTACATGGACTGAATAAAAAATCACCACTTTCCCTGTCCTGTGATCGCAAATTTCCACCGCCTTTCTATTTCACAATTAAATTTTTGAAGTCATAATCGCATTTTGATTGTCACACCAAGAAATTGATTACGATGCAGGAAGCTTGTGAAATTTTAGAACCACTTATTCTGTTAAACCGGCCGTAAGCTCAGTCGCAAAGCGCACGCTATCGGTGCGGGAGGTCTGGGGTTCGACTCCCGGACCGGTCAAATCGACACAGTGTCGCCAACGACTCGCCACCGTTGCGATGTTTCTTCGGAGCTGTGTAGCCCAGGCGCTAAGCCGTGGAAATGGGCCCCGCAACTCGTTACACGCTTCGGCGTAATACGGCGAGTATAATGAAGATTTGATTTTCTTTTTATTCTGTTAATATGGGGGCGCTGGACTGTGTATTGATGCGCTTTGCATTGCTATCCTACTTAAATCACACTATTGCAAAACTGGTTTTAACTAGTTAAGACCGGTTTGGTCACGTAATCAGTTATGCAGCCTAGCGATGCATTCGGTTAAACTGTTTTTCTTTTTCCAGCGTTGCTGCTCACCAGCTCTGATCGTGAGCTGGTTGTTTCGTCATCAGTTGCTATGGTAACTGAATGCCATCACATGATTGTTGACTGTTTGGAAGCTTTTCATCCGTCACCGTTGCAAAAATGGAATTCCCTACATCAAGCTTTGGAAAACTACAACACTGTATGTTAATGGCTGTAACTTCAAAAAAATCATTATACTCGCCCGATGACGCTGAGGCGTATAACGAGTGGCGAGGTCCATCTCATTTGCTTAGGTCCTGGGCAACACAGCTCCGTAGAAGTATCGCAGCGGTGTCCAACCGTTTGCGGCTGTCCGATTTGTACTGCTCGGGAAGCGAACCTAGGCCTCTCTCGCCGATAGCGCAGTGTGTAAGCACTTTGCCCACCAGCCGGTGAAATAAGCTGAGAGCGCGAGCTCACTTCGCAGTTTCCCTCAATTCTTGTTGAATTTTTGTTTAAAAGTGAAAACAACCTCATGTATGTAATTGAGTGTTGATTGGTCGCAACTTCATAGATTTTTTTGTCTCAAAAGAGGGAAGAGCGGCTGTTACTAATTATCCTTCCAAGAAAACTGTAACATTTTGTGCAGGCTTCAGCTGCGAAGAAGAACCACATGGCTAGATTATTAGTAGCTACTCTTGATTCACTTTGTCATCCTGCTGTTGACTTGGTACAATGTCTTCCGCTCTTTCCGCGTACTCTTTCCAATCTCGCTAGCGTCGCTTCTCCCAGTGTTGATGCAGGTAGGACCACTTTTGTTAGACGCAAGGCGCGTTTAGCGGCACACGGCAAGCGGCAAGACAATTCTTATCGCACTTTGCGTGTTCAGTTTACCTGCTTACCGATCACGAGAAATTCTGTTACATTTACTTGCATTATAATCGTTGGCGCGCGCGTTTATCGCGTATCGGTAAACGCCAAGTTTCCCTGATATTCTATCTTGAAGTTGTTTGGAATGCATGCAAGTGTTCTTAGTGGTTGAAGGCGTGAGCTTGGCGGTTATCTGGGAAAAAAACAAGTTCTGAGCGCTAGCTTTTTAGAATTTGTTTTTTTCCAAAATAACCAGTTTTTTTGTTTTTTTCCAAAATTCTAACTGTGACAAAAAGATGTTGCTCAATAAGAGTTGTTCAATGTTGTTCAATAAGACAAAAAGATGTAAAAACGACTATGTTATGATAAGTTTAAAGAAAAAATTGTCGCCGGTATGCATTTAAATCTTTTAACATGGCGATAGTGCTTGCAGTTTCATTTATAGGAAATTTACCGGTCAATCCAATAACTTTACATTTTAGTTGCCAGTACGAGCGAGTCTCCATCAGTGAACGTAGCAGAGGCTGGTTTTTATGATGTCGCTTATTCATTGGTGGAAATTGCTTGTGTGCCAGCCCAAGCTGTGATAAAATTTGGTGGTGAAGGTGGTTCAAGTGGCACGAATGGATTGGCGATAGACGATAATCCGGTAGGTTTATACAGGGTGACCCAAAAAAAACGGGACCCGTGTATTTAGAATAATTAGAATTGGGTTCCGTTTTTTTTGGGTCACCCTGTATGCTAAGAGATGACAATTGAGTTGGATTGTTTTTGTAATAACTTCTAACTAAAGATCTGTTTCACTTCGACAGACATAGTAAAATTCAAGAACTTAAACTAACCTTGAGGCTGATTCTGTCACCTCTTTTTATTTTGTATTATTATTTTGTTTTGTATTATTATTTTTATTTTTGTATTATTTGCGAAGAAACTTGGCAGCGGTGGCTGTCGGCGGCACTGCGTCCGATTTGACCCTCCCTAGAATTGAACCCAAGACTGGCTGGTTCATCAACTTTTAATATTTTTCAGTTTACGAATTTGCTGTTGTTTCCCGACAAATCACTTGTTACAAGTTCTTGCACATTCCTCTCTACTTTGGCCAGCAGCCTTGCATACAGAGCAAGTAACACTGCAAATATTTCACTCGAAGGAAACTTGTCAAGTCCAGTGCTGGCTGCTAGCAGGTTAGTCCTGATGTGGAAAATATTGTCAATTTTTTTATTATTAATTTTTGAGTTACTGGGATTGGCGTAGTAGGTAAAGACACCGCTGACGGTGCAAAAGGTCTATTGTTCGATTCCAGGGCTGGTCAAAGCGAACGAAGTGTTGTCTTTGAAGCTGTGGTGCCCAAGCGCTAAGTCGCGAAGATGGGCCCCTCCGCTCCACTCGTCGCACGCTTCGACGTAATACCGCGAGTAGAATAAAAATTAGATTTTTTTTTAAAGCCAAATCCTGACGATTTCAAAAAACGAAGTTTTTGTTCAGGTTTGAAATGACAAATTCAATTTTAACATGGGATACTGGCAACGGTACGACAGATGGTATATGCTTCAGCGTTGACACTGATGGAGTACAGTTATGCGGAGTTGGAGTGTATGTCGGTGGAACGAAAGAACACAGATACGAATTGAAAGTCCTTAGCCAGGTAAAATTGAATTATATCTGGCAGGATGAAGTGCCAAGTCGTAAAGTCCGCATTGTATACTGCCAGATAATTACTCTTCTCTTGTTTTTTTCTCTTGCGTTAGCTTCATCCGTAATTGCATTGTACAGTTATGGATGTGTCTGGCTCTTGATAATTTGGTAATTTTGCATCACTGTTACTCACTGCACTCATGTGCTGGCTTACTTTAGCATGATAATATTATTATTGATTATGTTAACGCCATAAAATGTGGCTATAGAGTGGCTTCTGACTCGAAGACCTCTTGGTCCCTTCGCAGTCACCCTGTCACTACTATCCTTATGTTATTTTCTCTAATGCCTGTGTTTTTGTGCAATTATCTGCTGTGGTTAGTGCCGAATAATTCTCCAGTTTAAGTGGTTGCCCATCTCAAAAGAGGCAACAAAGCGATTAGCGTTATGGCATGCAGTTAGGAGAAGAGGAGTTGAAAGAAACAAGAATGGGCATGCTTGCAACACCTAGAACGATCTTATTGCTGCTGTTCGTTATCTGTTTGCAAGTTTGTTAAACCCAAGAATCGAACTGTGGTTGTGCGATTCATATAGAATTTTACACTGCATGCATTGTTTTAGATGGGCAATATGACGTCTGCGAACTCTAACGGGCAGTGGGAAACTCTTGATCACGTGGCCGGAAGTTACACGTCGAAGGACAGTGACAGTGATTTCACGTACAACGTTAAGCTAAATAAAGTCATTCCTATTCAGGTATATTAATTTGTCAAATCTTCATTATGCTCACGGCATTACGCCGAAGCATGTATCGAGTGGCGAAGCCCATCTCCGGGACTTGGCGCCTGTGGAACACAACTCCAAAGAAACGTCGCAGCAGTGGCGAGCTGTTGCTGACACTGTGCCGCATTTTATCGGCTCTGGTTTTCTCCACTCGTTCACACTTCGGCGTAATACCGCCAGTAGAATTTATTGAGATACGAGTTATTTCTATTTTATCACATTTTAAAGTATAGCAGGAGTAGTGGACATGCTAGTAGCTCATTTATGCTTGCTTATGGTTTTACTATTTTATTCAGTAAGTGAAAAAGGACATTCAGTATGCTTGCCGGCTTGTTCTGTTCTCCACACTGTCTGTTTAATGCTGAGCGTCCAGCAGGAAAGCTGTGATTACCAATTTTAAAGTCATTGATTTGACCCGACTCGGAATCAAACCCCAGTCTACAGCTCTGGAGGGGGACGCAGGATGCTCTTGCCACTTGGGCCATCTGAGCTGGTAGTAAAAGATTAGTAGCTGTTAATATTACTGTGTTTTGTGTAATTTTGGTTTTTTGCTGGTAATTTTTTGAAAAATATCGTAGGAAAATCTTAATGTTTCACGTTGAAGTATTGATGCTAACCACTTTTTTGTACTTTTTAGAAAAAGCACCATTACGCGATTTGGTTTCAAAACCACGGAGACCGCACACATTGTGGTGAGAATGGTAAGTCGACTGTGAAAGGAGGCGACGGAACGATTTTCCATTTCTCGCGATTTGATCAAAGCAACAACGGAACCGGGGTGAGGCGAGGGCAGATCCCGTCTCTGTTGTACCAAAGGCAGGTTTATGGCTATTGAAATTGAAATCTTGCATCATACGATCGTGCGTCACTAGTTTTGCATTTTTCACTGTGATGGTTCAAGTAGTTTTTTATATTCCGTACAAAACCTCCACTCAGTGCGCTGTCATGGAAACGATAACCACCAAGTTGGCGTAGTGATAAAAGCCTCCAATGGAGTGGAAGCTCGTTCGATTCCCGGGCCGATCAAATCGGACACAGTGTCACCGACGGCTCGCCACCGCTGCGATGTTTCTGGTGCTGTGTTGTTCAGGCGCTAAGCCGTGGAGATGGACTCGCCACTCGTTACTCGCTTCGGCGTAATATTGGTAATATCATAAAGATTGGGTATTTGATTTTTTTTTTTTTTTTTGAGAAACGACGGTTTGTACCACAATGTTTGTGCTTTTGAGTTATGGCTAGTCGAAGTAGATTCATGAGTAAAAAATGACTTTTTAGGTCCCCATCTGAAGATGAGTTACTTGCGTCCCCTAGTGATAAGTGGATGGGCACAGCTGTGACACCGACTTCGGCGGGGCTGGCCTACCAGCGCCATGCTTTAAACGTCCTTGCGTTTGTAACTGAATCAACGGTCGAAATTTTCAAGTCCATAACTGTTTCTCAAAGCCCTAACAGTAGCGATCCAAACTGTGGAGTTGATGCGGATCACGGAGACACAGAAAGTCCGCACGGATCTGGAGAAGGTCCGTCGAAAATTGATTTGAAAAATGACCAGCGAGAACAAGCCCGGGCTGTGCTCTCTACTGAACTTGTGTGCAAGTTATTACCGGAACTTTTCTTTCACATTGGTAAGTTTTCATGATGATGCCTTACTAGGTGAAACATTCCGTCAAGACTCGAGATACATTTTTAGCGTCAAAATAAAAAAAGAATCAAATATTCACTATGCTCGTGGTATTACGCCGAAGCGTGTAATAAATGGCGGGGCCGTCTCCACGGCATAGCGCCTGGGCAACACAGAAACATCACAGCGTTGGCGAGCAGCTGGCGACACTGTATTCGATTTGACCGGCCTGGGAATCGAACCCAAGACTTCCCTGCACCCACAGAGATGCTTTTAACCACTACTGGCTGGTGACTTCCTGTAAAACTACTGGCACTGACAGTGCTGCTGCTGTTGCAGCTCAGTTTTCCACGTGACCTGCAGTTTGACTGTTACACAGGTAGTTTACTACTCTTTGCTTTATTCCTCTCACACGGGTTCAACTCCCAGTCTGATCGCATTAAAAAATTTCATAATTTTTCATCCACCTGCCTGTTGGCTTAGTGGTTGGCAACATCACTATCGGCGCCGTACGTCTGGGGTTCGATTCCCGGACCGGTCAAATCAGACAAAAGTGTCGCCAGCGCTGCGTTGTTTTTTCGGAGCTATGTTGCTAAGCCGCAGAGATAGGCCCCGCCTTTTGTTACACGTTCCGGCGTAATACCGCGAGTATGATGATGATTTAATTTTCACATTTTTTGAGTGGAAGTTTTCATATTTTTCAGGCACTCTTGTGAAACATGATGTACACAGCGCAGTGGAAGTTATGGAAATCATCCGGACAATTCTTCATCCACTCATCACAATCCAACAACTAGCTTGCCCTGCATATAAAGATGAATCGAAAACTCACAAGCTCGTGGTAGAAAGCGCTCATCCGTACAAAGCAGCCACAGTGGAACAATATAAGGTGAGATGTAAAACATGGCTTCCTGGATATTCGCGTGGTTGATGGCTCGAAGAGAGCAACTTCACTTGACAGTTTTCTTCACTGCTCTGTTGGATTTTCGTTCAAAATTCTTCATTATACTCGCAATATTACGACGAAGCGTGTAACGTTTTGGAGGGTCCGTCTACGCGACTTAGCGCCTGGGCAACACAGCTGTGAGGAAACGTTGCAGCGGTGGCGAGCAGTTTGCGAAACTTTGTCCGATTTGACCAGCCCGGGAATCGAACTCCAGACCTTCCTCACCAATAGTGATGTGGTTAACCAGTACCACATGGCCAACTGGCCGTTTCGGTAATTTAAGCAATTTAACTTTAACCATATGAGTTATAGGCAGATTTTCTTTTTTTTTTCTTCCCCAGGCTTCTTTTCCTCCTGCAGTCAAATGGATGTTGCTTGAATTTTCTCCTGAGTCGCACACTGGGCAACCGGAAGATTTTCTCCAGTTATATCTTAGTCAAGGAGATGAACAGGTAGTATAGAATATTGATTTCACAGCTGTGTGTTTGGCCAGCAAAGCTAACTTTTTTTGACCAAACAGGGAACTAAATGTTTCTAGCTGATTCGTGGCTGTGATGTTAAATTAAATTGCTAATTCCCAATTGTGCTGTTTCCTGAAGTCAGTAATGATACTTTAATGAATTCAAGCTTTCAAAAAATCGAAAATCAATTCTTCGTAATACTTGCGGTATTACGCCGAAGCGTGTAACAAGTGACGGAGCCCATCTTCGCTGCTTAGCGTCTGGGCAGCACGAGCACAGCTCCTACGAAACGTGCAGCGGTGGCGAGCTTGTGGAGAAACTGTCCGACTTGACCGGCCTCGCCACCCCTTACACGCTTCGGTAAAACACCGAGAACATTACGGAGATTAGCTTGTTTTTTCAATCGATTGTAATGAAAAATTGTTTTCGCTGTAGAATCGCAATGGAAGCAAGGCATTTCGAAAACATCCAGTTTTGGACAAGATGAGCCAAGACAAACACTGGCCCAGCAATGCTATTTTGCTACCAGGTTTGTATAATCTGTAAAAACTAATGCAATGTCATCATGAGGGCTGCGAATTCGACGAGTAAAAATTGCTGAACTTGAACTCAATCTCAAAAAATAGAGTTGATTTAGTTTCAAACTTATCCTAAACTTGACAAAAGTTGCTAAATTCGCACGTGAACTCGTGAAATTAAGCATGAAATAGAACTTGCATTCGGTGTGTACTTGAATTTGTGCTCGTTTGAAATTACTTGAGAATTCGTGGTCGTGGTTGCAATGAGGATAGATCAAATCTGTTTGCTTCAGAAGATTGGTCGAAATCACTTTAAAGTCCCACTGTTGTCCATGAGAATTTGATTTACTTTTGTTTTACTCCTTTTTTTCAGCACCGTAATTGCAGCTTAGGTTTTTTTAGTGAAGTGTATGTATCATGAAAGATAACCTATTTGAGCATCGCCACGAAAGAAGATCCCGAGCCCAATGCACGAACCATTCGGCCAACTCCATGAGCCTTTTTTCTGTTTTCATCTTTGTATCAAAGGAGTACACAAGATTATTTGCAATACCCTCAGCATGTACAATTGAAGTGAGCCCGAAAGTCATGAAAAAATGTGGTTATGACATCAAAAGTTTAATTGTGATGCATTTGGCACTCACTAGACAATGGACATGCAAACAGAGTAATGCTGTTGGATTGCAAATGATGCTTATTTTGAATCGGTGAAATCTGATTTGATTTCCAGCCGTGCTACCAAGTCTTGATAAGAGAGGGAAACTGTAAAACCTTTATCAAAATATGACTTTCAGCTTTTTTTTAACTTCAGGTCATCAAATATATTTTGCACTGGACACTGCTTCTGATTATACAAATACAAGAGAACAGAAACCGCATCTGTTTTATGGATTCAAATGTGCAATAACAGGTTGGTGGATTTTCCAAAACTGACATTGTTTTAAGTGTCGTCGCTTTTTTGAAAGGCAATGGCTATTTGTACGGGTCCGTACAAAAATTGCTTGCTTTATTCTATTATCGCTTTACGCTAACCCTGATATAAAGAGCGTGACGAAATAATAAAATAAACAAAGTTTTTATTTGTATGCGCCCGTAAGAATAGCCTCTTCGTTTTTGAAAACGTTAAACTATCAGGTGGAAATAGTGGTCCAAAACATCGCTATCAGCGCGGAGGTCGTGATTTCGATTCCTGGGCCAGTAAGTCGGGCATAATGTCCCCATTGTTGCGACATTGCTTCGGAGCTGAGTTGCTCATGCGCTAAGCCACGTAGGTATGCCCAGGCACTCGTTACAAGCTTCGGCGTAATACCGCGAATATATTAATGAAGATACCAATTACTTCGTCGTAGGTTACGAAAGCGTGCCTCCAAACTGCGACCAAGACGGTACAAACCTAATCAATGAACTCATCAACACAGCTGGCTTGGCCTCAAACACTCTTATGAAAGCTCATGATCAACTGTGGACCGGTGAGTCAGTTTTGAATTGAAAAACGTGCTTTTTTTCTGCAAAAAGAAAGAAATATTTCGAAGAGAACCATTTCGAAAGTATGTAAGTCGTCTTTGATATGTTGATAAAAGCTTGTAGCAGCACAAACGTAGTGCTCGTAGTGTTTGAAACATCGCTTTTCGCTCGGTAAGTCGGAGGTTCGATTCCCAGACTGGTCAGATTGGACACATTGTCGCCAACTGCTCACCACCGCTGCGATGCTTCTTCGAAACTGTTTTGCCCAGGCACTAAGCCGCGGAGATGGGCCTCGCCACTCGTTACACGCTTCAGGGTGATGCTGCGAGTATCATGAAGATTTGATTTGTACCACAGGCGCTAGTGGTGCAACAATGGCATTGTACTTAGTAAACAAAAGGATTCAAATTGTTACTGCTCTTTCTATTCCAAATTTCTGAAATCATGTGAGGATTTTGAAAACATCGGCTTCTTCGTATTGTTTTTACAATATTAAAAACTGCAAACTTCGTATTTATTTGTAATAAACAGCAAAGTTGCAATTGCGTAACTTTAAACAAAAAATCCAAACTTTGAGTAATTTTCAGATAACGACCACGCTAGCGCTGCTAGCGGTGAAGGCGCGCAAGACAAGATTGAACACCTGAAGGCGATAGAGCGCACCGCTGCTGCGACATTGGAGCGTCATTCCTCCCTGTTTCTTCCCGGCCTCCATCTTGATTCCTTTCCTACAGCATCACAAGCTCTCACTGGTGATCTTCCATTTAATGAGGAATCCAAGGAAAAAATGTTTCTTCATGATTTCATATCAGCAGCGAGTGAAACCACGGGTGGAAGGTTGGCAAGGTAAAAGTTGTTTGCTGTTATGAGTGAGAAAGTGAACGCCTAAAAGTGCGTTTACCGATACACGGCAGGCGACAACGCCATATTTTTTATCGCACCTTGTTTTAACTGTTTGGGGATCACGCGAAAACTTGCGAAAAATTTCTGTTTTCACTTGCATTATAATTTTGGTCGCGTTGTTGCTTGTCGCCTGTCGCGTATCGGTAGACGCACCTTCAGAATCAGGTTTTACACCCTCAATGAACTGCAATACTTCTATACGCGAATGACCAATCCTGATTTTGATGTATGGGAATGATTGTTTTTGATGTTATCGTCAAACAGCTCGGATGGTCGGTTGACTAGAGCATCTGCTTCTGCAGCCGTACACTTTGGTTTAATTCCTAGTCGAATCAAACCAATGACTTTAAAATTAGTATTCACAGCTCCCCTCTTTGATGCTCAGCATTAAAGGGACAGTGTGGAGATCTGGCAAGTTTACTTGTTGTGCCGTCGGGAAAGGCACTGTTCTACGTCTGTAAGTCGCTTGTACCGCAATGCGCTCATTGATCATAGTGTTGTTGCACTGATGAGCTGTTTGGTGTGTTTATTGTTGACAGGCTGCTGCTAATTTTTGGTTGGTTGATTTTTTTATTGTTTAATGAGAAAGTGGCTGAGGCACTGTACATAGGACGAATCCAGACTCGTTTAGGAGTTGTCTTTTCCGAGTTGTCCAGTTGAGTTTTGCTTCTGATTTCTTTGATTTGCTGTTTGCTCGAATCTACCAAGCAGAGTTAATTATCGTGAAGCATGTTATCCAAGGATCCAACAACGAGGCCGGGTGGGAGTTGAACCATCAACCTTGCGTTCATGGTCGTCGTATAAACGTCGCTTCGAGTTACTACGCCTAATTGCCTCCATTTTAAACGTGTAAGCTAAAATTTTTGTTCAAAATTTGTTCTAGATGGCTTCAGCCTGACTCCTACGTTGACCCAAAGCAGTGCTCTTTACGTTTAAACACCAAATCACTGTTTCACACTCTGCCCACTGCTGTCACCATCATAACAAGGGACCAGTATGGAAAGCCTGCCTATGTACCTTCGTTAAAAGTCGAGCTAACCATGAAACCTCATCCTTCTCCTAACATTATCAACGATGTGACTGGTGAGACCTTTTTGTTTTATTTAAATGTTTATGGTTAATAGTGAATTTACTTACGTAAAAAGACATCTTTTTCTTTATCATTTTTTCTGGTTTTAGCAACCAGTTTTTTTTTCGGGAACCGAAATCGGATTTGTAATATGCCGTCAAAGCCCTGCTGACAGGAGCGGATCTTGAAATTTTGGTGTTTGTGGGGATGGAATTTTTAATTCAGTTGATTGTTAATTAAATGCAAAGACATTACATGTTAAGTCTCGGAAAAGAGCGTAAATAAGACCTTCGAGTAGTAGGCTATGGTTCTTGAGGTTCTTTCTTCAAGAAACTGAATTTTGTTTGGTAGGCAGTGGCGACTTGTGGAAGTTAATTTTAACTTATTAAGAATAGTAGAATAGGCTGCTATCACAGTACATTACATATCACAGGTCAGAAAGTACGAAGCAACGACAAAACGTTTAACTTCATAACACAAAGATAGTTTTTGCTGCAATGAGCTGCAACAGAATGCAGACCAAATCACAACAAAGTTTTCAATACGCAGATTCATTTGGTACTTTTGCGAGGGGAATTCCCCACGCGCTTCGAAAATTGAAAAAGTCAGCAACATTGCGGCTGGCAGACCAAGGCTTTCCAAATTTTAAAACAAAAAGAGTTAATTAAGATTTTTTTAACCTAATACGAAAGAATTGAAACGTCGTTTTTTCGATTACACAAAAAGTTTAAAATGCTACATAGCCGCGAAAATTATTGGGGGGCTGCAGCTTCTATGGGCGAGCCGCCTCTGCTGGTAGGAATACTTGCCACCAAAAACTGCCTAAGTTAAAGCAAGGTTCCACTTCGTTTGGCAGAGCGCTGAATAACCATCAATAACCACAGCTTTTATTATAAAATAAACCACTAAATCAAATGGAATCTATTTGAATAAGATAACCTCTTGGGAAGCTGACAACGGCGAAGCAGGTTGCAGTGTTTTTCATGGTTTTATGATATGGTGATTTGTAGTATATTTTTAATTATGTTTGTATTGCTACATTGGGCTTTGATGCTTTGTATTCTCGAAAACTTCAGAAGAATTTTTTGAGTCACTATAAAAACTTTGGTATTCGCTCCTGCCATAATTACTCAATTTTATCTTATGTTCATCAATAAATAACAACTTTATTTAATCAGACTCGACTTTAATCCAACCAAGTCCAACATTCGAAACTCCGTACGAAATTACTCGTTACAAAGATTCACGGTACCACGCTATATCAATGATGAAATCATACAAGCAATATTCCTTCGAAGAATTACGAATTGCCTATCCTTTCAAACGGACATTGAAGAACGAAAACATCCTAGTAGCTCACGCCAATGAAGGTTGAAAATATATTTGTGTTTAAAACAATGTAAAAATCTTTATTATCTCGCGCTATTACGCTGAAGTATCTTACGAGCGGCGGTCCATCTCAGCGGCTTAGCGCCTGGGCATTGGGCAATACAGCTGCAAAGAAACATCGCAGCAGTGGCGACCCCTTGGCGTCAGTGTCCGATTTGACTGGCTCGAGAATCAAACCTAAGATCTCTCGCGCCAATTGCAAAATCTTTAGCCTCCACCCCAGCAATTCTAATGCGAATTTTTGTACTTCGATTAAATTGTTCACTATTCAAGTACGTAACTCTTTAGTCTTTAGTATTTCACTGAAACAGTCAAATCTTCATTATATTCGCGGTATTACGCCGAAGCTTATAATGAGTAACGGGGCCCATTTCCGTGGCTTAGCTTCCGGGCAACACAGCTCCGAAGAAACGTTGCAGCAGTGGCGAGCTGTTGGCGACACTGTGCTCGTTTTGACCTGCCCAGGATTCGAACTCATGACATCTTGCGACTGTAGCGATATCTTGAACGGCTACGCCAGCGTTCCAAGATTAATTTTTTCGCTAATTACGTTCGTAGTTCTTTAGTAATCCACTTGTTTTTAACCAGAAACCTACCGGGCTACTTGGATTCCTTCCCTCGCTACTACCTACACCCTGCAAGTTACCTTTGATCAGCAATTAAAAGGTCCTAGTCAAGTTGTCACTGTAGTGGAAGCTCCTCATGGTTGCTCGGAGAAAACACTGGAAAGTGAAAACAAGTTCCTCAAGTTTGTTACTCGAAATAGCAGAGGTTTGCGAATACGAAGCCACCCCACGCTGCAGAGTATGCAGGTAAGACACTAGGTTCGTGTTTTGGGACTTGTTTTTCTTTTTTTGTGGAGTTGGTTTATTGCCCACCCGCAACGACCTTTGTTTTTAGTCTACATTAGCAATATCTCTGTTAGTCCATGTTTTATTTGCTCGCAAAGATTTAACGTTATGTACTTCTACAGTGTGCTGTAAAAGCGACCTAGTAAACAAGTCATTTTGAAATTATATTGAACTGAAAATTCAACTGTAATTAAAGGAGTCTGCGAACTGAGCGTGCGTCTTAAGTCAGCAGCCTCTTGGTATAACGTCAAATGCGATCGAATCTTGCCGTGAATCGAACCCGTCACGTAGGATTTGTAACCTGCGCGCGATACCGCTAGGCCATATCGCTGACGAAGATTGTGTTGCGATAGCTTGATTTTTTGGCTTAAGATGTTTTCTACTGTATAGATTGGCTTGCTTGAATATGAGGATATAATATCTTATTGTGAGCAGACAAGGAACGACGACGGGGTCTGGGTCAAGCTTACTGCGGTGAGATATTGTAGTTACGTCAGTATTTTACAAATTTAAGTAGCGCTATATGGTATTCGTATGCATTATATTGCTCAGATGGCCGAATGGTAAAAGCGTCTGACTCTGGAGCTGTAAGCTCGGGTTTGATTCCGAATCTGGTCAAACCAATGACTTTAAAATTGCTATTCACAGCTTCCCTGCTTGACGTTCAGCATTAAAGGAACAGTGTGGAGAACAAGCCGGCAAGTCTACTTGTGCTGTTTGGAGAGACACTTAGCGTGATTCTCCCATCTTAGAATGGTAGGCAGATGGCCGGCAACTCCTAAGCGAGCTCCTTATAGCTTTCTTGTAATAAGAAGATAAATAATTAAATATGCAACTAGACGTAAAAAACACAAAAGGTCGAAACCTTGAGATTTTTCCAGGAGAGCGCATCGAAGTATTGCAAAGAGCCAGAGGTTGAAGCTTGGTGTATCTTGTATCACAAACATAATGGTAGGACGTTTCTCGTTCCTGTTCAACCGAAGACGAAACCTGTAAAAGAAGTCAATAAGAAATCTCAACCCAAACCTGAATTTCAATCATTTGTAGGTTGATTGATGTTGTATTGTTTCATTCCATTTTGAGAAAAACTCAACGCCGTTTTTTTTTTTTTTTTTTTTTTTGGAATTGTGTTAGGCAATTTGTTGCTTAATTTTGGCTGATGACTAAAGTATAGAGATGTTTGATTTGAATTGCTCTACATTTAAACGTTTATTGATAGCTCAAACAAAGAATGATCAATCTATATTATACTCGCAGCAATACGCCGAAGCGTGTAACGAGGGGCGACGTTCATCTACGCAGCGTAGCGCCTGAGCGACACAGCGAAGAAATATTGCAGCGGTGGTGAGCCGCAGGCGAGACAGTGTCCGATTTAACCGGCACGGGAATCAAACTCTCAGGCATTCCGCACCAATAGCAATGTGTTTAACGACTTTGCCAACTGACCAGTTTGTTTGTTGTAAGCTTTTTAACTGTTTGTCATCAGCTATTTCTTGACTTTTTTGCCTTTGTCAACCGCGCATAGCTTTGTCAAAATTACAGCTCTCATTGTGACATAAAATGACGCATTTTTGACGTTTTCTTATTCTTATTCTGCTGTTTCTCCACTGTTAAATTTACGTAACGGTTAAAATTATTTTTAGGGCACCGGAAAAAGATTACAGAAACTGACCGGAAAGCAAGGAGTTAAAAAATCTGCTGCTAAGAATGGATTCAACTCCGTGTCAAACGCTCATCCGTTCTTGGTGGAGAAGAAATCAGACATTTTCCAGAATCCGTTCCCTGCCTCACTTTCCGACGCGGCGCAGCAATGGAAAGAAAAAGTTCCAGGAGAGTACAAAGTAGCAAAATGCGGTAAAGCAGGACACAACATCAGATATAACCCAAGTTTGAAAGCTGCACCTATAGGTGAGTCAGCATTTTTGATGAGATTTCTTCGTTTGAAAATGTTCCTAAATGCCTTGTGCAATGGGCTTCGAAAAGTCAATTCTTCGTTATACTCGTGGTGCAATTAAGTGTTGGCGGGGCCCGGGCCCACCTCCGTGGCTTAGCGCCTGGGCAACATGGCTCCGAAGAAATATCGCAGTGGTGGCAAACCGTTGGGTATTTGACCTTTGTAGGGCCGGCTCGGGAATCAAACTCAGCCCTCCGGCACCGATAGGCTACAAACTAGATACCTTAACGCTGTGGTTCGT
Organism: Trididemnum miniatum; assembly: GCA_964006365.1. Lineage (NCBI taxonomy): Eukaryota > Metazoa > Chordata > Ascidiacea > Aplousobranchia > Didemnidae > Trididemnum > Trididemnum miniatum. The sequence continues at coordinate 21,722,660 of OZ023245.1, read as the reverse complement.
AACATTTCCTGTTCCTGGGATCCTTATTCTGCAAGATGTTGTCTTGGGTAAATTTTATTGCAGACGTTTACTGCATAAGCATTGCACCAAGGCAACAGTAAGTGTTAATTTTTGCATAATAGAGTTAGTGCACGAAATATTCTTATAACTATCGCATAGATTCTGACCAAAAAAGCAAAATCAAATCTTCGCAATATTCGCGGTATTATTCCCAAGCGTGTATCGAGTGGCGGGATCCATCTCCACGGTTTAGAGCATTGGCAGCACGAACGTCTCAGCGGTGGTGAGCTTTTGGCTACAGACCCGTTATGACCGGTCCGGGAATCTAACTTCAACTAGCTGGTTCATAGATTTTATTGTTAGTTTTTAACCTGTCACTCACAGTTTTTTGACTTTCAGGCAAATTGATTCTGGGCAATGTGTTTCTCGCTCTGAGCATCAAACGAAATAAAAGTGGTGTGTGGTTATTACTGCATAAATCATCGGTTACTCAGTAAGTTGATAAACAGATTGCAGTAGTTTGTAATTTGTTAACTTAAAAAGCAATCTCCTTAGACCAGCACTGGTATCTTGCTGCTTAACTGCTTAATGACCTGCTTTCAATGTGCAAAATATCCCTACCCTTGAATAAGCCGATATTAATCATTGGTAGAGCTATGTATGTTACTCTTAATAGCTTATAGGCCTACTGTTTTATTCTAACGTAATCTGTATATTTGAAGATTCTGTGAAGAGCCACCCGATGAGCGTCACGCTTGGACCTTGGCTGTAGCTCGCGACGGAACACAACATTTGCAATTGAAAGATGTCGCTGAAGATAAGAAGAAAGCTTCCACCAGCTCCAAGCCTGCTCTGGCTTCATCTAGTCCTTTCAAGAAAGATATTTTTGCAAAACCGAAACCAGAAGAGATTTCTCTTCCGCTTTTTAACGGAAACAAAACAGATGATTCCAAAGATAGCAGATTTCAAACTGCACCGTCATCGTCTCGTGACCAGTCTGATGCTGTTCTTCTAGAACCAGCTGAGTCATCGTCACGTGTTAATTCTGCCTTATCACGTGCTGAAATTGCCGAGTCATCGTCACGTGGTTTTGTTGAAAACTTAATCCACAAAAGCTTAGATGAATTAGGTGAAGCTATGTGGAAAGGAGTTGATTATAAACATAGAAGATCTCCCTCGGAAAGCGATGCTCTGAAACAAATGGACCCTGAAAAAGGTAATCAAGTTCATTCCTTATACCTGTGTGTTTGTATTTAGTAGCACATCTTCCTATTATCACGAGAAAGCGATCAAAGCGCTATAAGCTCGCTTAGGAGTTATCGTCCATCTGTCTACTACCACATCAAAATGAGGTAATCCCGCTAAGTGCCTGTCCAAAGTAAACAAGCAGGGAAGTTGAAATACCGATTTTACAGTTTTTGATTGGTCCCAACTCGAAACTGAACTAGTGTCTACAGTTCCAAAGGCTGACGCCCGGCCATCTGAGCTAAGCTCTTCAGGGAAAAAGCTTTTGTTGGGTCTACTGCAGGGTTTATACGGTCAGGGAAAATCAGGAGAAAACATATCTTTTTCGAGATGGTCAGGGAAAGTCAGGGAAAATCAGGGAAAGTCAGGGAATTCAACGAAAAAGTCAGGGAAAACTTGGAAAAAGTCAGGGAAATTTTTTTGGAAAGTTCTTACCTCCTATGAATCAAGATCCATTGTTTATTTTAGCTGTTGTATGTCAAACAAGCTTGACTTCATACTTTTCTCTTTGTTTAGATATTTTCTTATTCTAAAAGTAGCCTGGAATGTCTAAAAAATCGAAACAAACTTATTTCCATGATGGTTGGTTATCGTCTGAAGAATTCAAGGCATGGCTTTGTAAAGCTTCTACCAAAGGTGAAGCAAGATGTCGACTGTGTCAGACAAATATAGCATTGAGCAACATGGGAATCAGGGCATTGAGGAGTCATGCTGGCAACAAAGCCCATGTGAAAAAAGTCAAGGAACTGGCCGAAATTAAAAATTTCTTTGCTAAAAGAAGTGATATTAGGCCTGCTAACTTATCTTCTGAAGAAAAGCAGCTGCAATCTTTCTTAGATACAGAAAATTTGGTTGAAATTCAATCATCCTGCAGTGCAAATAGTCAAAGTACGATTCTACTGGTCTTTCAAGCAGTGTTGCCAGATCTCAATTTACTCAAGTAATCTAGAGAGTAGCTAGATTTTTGATTAAACCACACCTAAACAACAAAAGTATCTACATCAGTATCTAACTACAAAAGTGGGTTAATACGACAAAAAACAAGCGATATTGCGGAGTCTGACATGAAGTAACTTATATACAGCATCTAATAATAGCACACATTCAGTTTTTCGAGAAATATTCTGCCTAATGAAGACACATTTTAGTCGCAGTGACATCGAAACACCTTTAAACACATCATACGTAAGTTGAATTATGCATAGACGTGAATTATGCATACCGTACTCCAAATTATTCCAAGCTAGGCAACTATTCTGTACTGCGTATTAGGGTGTTTCAAAATTTCACCACTTTCGAGTTAAGAAACGGCTACCAATTTTTCCGATAGAGTTTTCGACGCTTATTACGAATCTGGATTTATTTTTTGATTATGACGTCATCTTGAGGGTTCAGCCCGCGATTTTCGCGTTTTGGGGGGGTATTTTCATATGTCCGAAACTACTCGTCCTAGAAAGGTGTAATTGGTGTCAATCGACGCAGAATATACGATTTCCTATCTGTATTCTATAGATTACAAAGTCGTAACGGCATCAGAAAAAAAGTTATATTAAAAAAACAAGTTTTATGGTTTTTTTGACTTAAATATTTCATGCAATGTCAATATAAGCTTCTATTGTGACGTCATATTGCTGTTAAAATGGCTTTATATTGAATTCCAGAATGGTATTGATAAATGAGTCTTAATGACCAGTGGGAGTTGATACAGTAGTCCTTTTTCGCAGTCACCATAGCAGTGAGGAGTTAAGTTTTTAGTTGGTATTTTGGGTATTTCGGAAGGATGGCTTTATTGCGATCGGCTGTAGAAGATTCTAAGATTATCCGAAAGAGATTAGCAGAAAATATGTTGCCTACGAACAGGGACGTCGTAGGTCACTATTTTTACGTGAGGCAACTTCTCATAGACACAGACCCGAATTTTGAGAAAGTAACACCTGGCTATAAAGATGTCAAAGATGTTGTTGTAACTGACGTAAGAAAACTTTGGAAAAAAGCTAGTTTGCCTGTAATAGAGCCAAAAAGTACGCAAAATAAGCTTAAACAGCTGATAGATCAATTTCATGCTGCAAAAAAACGTGCCAAGACAGCAAAGAGAGCTGTTGTGACTGTCGAAGATTGGCTAGAAAAGCTCTTCGACATCTCTAAGTGCCGGTGCGATATTGTGGACGACTTTCCAGTTTCTTCAGGCAAGCTACTCTGCAAGTGTCATTTTGATCATAGAATACCAGAGAAGGAAGTTTTGTTTCTCAAAGACCAAAGATTTGCCAGAAAAATGATCTTAACATCCAGTAAAGACACTCAATTCAACAAAAAAAAGCAACAAGCACTGGATAAGCTTAAACGTCGTGACACTTCTGAGAAAGATACCGAAGTAGCCTCGACCAGCTCCTGTGATGGATTTAGATCTAGAAACCAATTGGATGGTGTCGTTCTTCACTCCAGGTTAAGACCACGAAAACGAAAGGCCAATTTCAAGAAAGGGGATGAAGAAATGGAACAGGAAGAAACAAATGCGATGCCATCAGGCATGCACGATGACTCGGACTACCAACCTCCCGAAAAGCAGGTTATTTCAGGAAAAGCCTACACAAAACGACGATCTTTTTGGATTAGCCCTAATGACTGCGTTACTGCAGACCGTCGCTTTACTTCAATTCGACAGCAGTCAGATCTACAGAGATCAACCGTTGGAGCCAAAAATATATCTGCTTCTCCTGCAACAGTGCTGCGAAAAAGAGAGCAGTGCCGATTAGAAGCCTTGGAACGTTGTGATAAAAAATTAAATGATGCTAAAGCCATCCAATTGTGTTACGATGGGAAAATCCTGAATCGTATGGATAGGTACATCTTTCTGGGTCAGTTCGAAGACGAAACAAGTAAGCTTGAGAAAGTTATAGCAGTAAAAACGTTTCCTGAAGGAGCATCCGTCAATTCTGAGAGCATTTTCAATTCTATAACTGAAGAAATTAGTGACAACCTGTTAAAAAAAATCTACTCTGTAATGTCCGATACTACTGCGCTAAACACGGGGAAGAAATCTGGGATAAACAAACGTTTGGTTGATTTTTATAAGGACAAATTTAATCGTGGGGTACATGCACTGGAATGTTTATTCCACGTAAATGAAATCTATCTGTCTCACATAATATCGAAAATTGAAGGGAAGAAGAAAGGTCCAAATGCTATGGAAGAAGGATCATTGATGAAGTATTTTAATGAAATCCGAAAACCCGAACTAAACCAAATCATTGACCGTAAGAAATTAACAGTCCCGGTCACGAGCATGGCGGCTTTGCATCTTAGAAAGAAGATAGAGTGGTTTTCTAATGAGAAGGATAAACGACGTGGAGATAATTCGTTAAGGAGCGACCATATGTGCATGCTTGTTTTGTCTGCTTATTTGATCATCGATGTCCCAGAAAACCTAAAAAATCTTCTGACTTACAAGCAAGAAGCAACGTGCCATGCGAGGTGGGTTACAACTGCCAATGCATATCTTCGCTTGCTGATTTTCAACATCTGTGACTTGGGGGAAGTTCAAAGAGCAAGGCTAACCAGACTGGTCTCTTACATTGTATGTGTGTATGTGCCATCGTTTTTGCTCATTCACTTGAAGCCATCAGCTGCTGAAGGGCCGGGAATTACACTTTTTCAGCGAGATTTATTGCTTGCATTTCGAGAAATCGATCCGGAACTTGCTGATATTGCCTTAAAGTATTACCATGAACATGCAATTCAGTGGTTAACGCCAATTAATATTGCTTTAAGTGCGTTCGCTGAAGTACCGCCGTACTCTCTTGAAGCAATAAGAACAGGACATTTTCCACAATCTGTAGATTCCAGAAAATTACTGCAAGATCGCAAAGCTGGGTTGAAAAGTTTTTTTACAGCAGAGAGCAAGAATGCCCCTTGCGTTATGTGCACGGAAGTTCCTTCAGCATTTTGGAAAGTTGCTGAGAATAACAATCGAGCTACGGAAAGACTAATTGGCAAATTGACGTTGGTCTTGCAGAGTAGTATTGTAGACTGCCCATCTCAGCTTGGCAAGACAGATGTTCGTGTTCGTGCGTTTCTTTGCAATATTAAATAAACATTAACAGTATTTTGTTGAACTTGCCGTTTCCTATGTGCATCGATATGACGTCACAATAGAAGCTTATATTGACATTGCATGAAATATTTAAGTCAAAAAAACCATAAAACTTGTTTTTTTAATATAACTTTTTTTCTGATGCCGTTACGACTTTGTAATCTATAGAATACAGATAGGAAATCGTATATTCTGCGTCGATTGACACCAATTACACCTTTCTAGGACGAGTAGTTTCGGACATATGAAAATACCCCCCCAAAACGCGAAAATCGCGGGCTGAACCCTCAAGATGACGTCATAATCAAAAAATAATGCCAGATTCGTAATCAGCGTCGAAAACTCTATCGGAAAAATTGGTAGCCGTTTCTTAACTCGAAAGTGGTGAAATTTTGAAACACCCTACTGCGTATATATCTACAGGTCTACAAAGTACAAACAGGCAAAATAATGTACTGGTACTGAATTGGTCAAATGTTTAGGCTAACATTAACATTAGGCAGCTAGACCTAAGCTGTACAGTAGTAGCCTGCTTTGCTACTCAAACTGCCCTTACCTTATCATTAGCAGATTAGTCTACATATTTAGTAGTCTTACAGTCTTAGCAGCCTACTGGTACTCGTGATTAACTTTACCTTCTTATCATTCTAATGATTTAAAACCATAAAATTTGAAGCTCCATTGTATCAGAGAATTGGGCCTTGTTCATCTCATAACACAAATTGTCATTTTGCTGCAACTTGCCTTAGACGAGACAAATACTTGAAATCCTATTCCTACTATACCTGTAGGCTAGCAGGCCTACCGGTACTGAGCTGAACACGCGGAAGAAGGGCTCACAAAATTAAAGCAATAATTCTGGCATTCTTCCGCGAAGGGATAAAACAATAAACAAACTGGATAGCTATAGATTAGTAGCTAGAATCTAGACGAAAAAATTGGTATTTAAGGGAACTAATAAAGTATCTAGATCTAGATACTAAGTAGCTAAGTTGGCAACACTGCTTTCAAGATGGAGGTAAATTGAATGCCGAAATATGGTGGGTTCTGAAGCATGTTGTTGGTGGATATAGTGATAATTCTGTTACTGGTTCTGTGGACCTATTTCAATCAATGTTTCCTGATAGCAAAATTGCTAGTATACTGGAACTTGGCAAAGACAAATTAAAATATGTTGTGAATTATGGTATTGCACCTTACTTCCTACAATTACTGAGAGATCAAGTCTCTTAATTGAAATTTCAGTGTTATTATTGCTGTGATTTTCTTAGATTTTTTACTTGAAGTAGTGCAGAGTGCTGTGAACTGCGATACCAGACACTTGTAAAATATGTCACTTTTCTTATTTTTGGTATTCAAGCCAAGCTTCTTGCGATTTTCTAAGATAAAATTACGATAGGTCACCTGTGAAATCTTTATTTCTGCTGCTGAATTGATGTTTCTGTGTATGTAGGTATTAGGTATACATAGTTATTTTTGCTGCTGGTTGATATTATACTGTTCGTTTATATTCTCGAAGTCAGGGAAAAAGTATGTTTTGCAGGATTGGGTCAGGGAAAAACATAGGGATTTTTAAACGAAAGTCAGGGAAAACAGGTGCGATTTTGAGGAAAGTCAGGGGAATATGTCAGAAAAATTCCGTATAAACCCTGTACTGGCTTCAAGTAATGCATGTTTGCAAAGAAAAAATTCAACAAGCTTCTTAAGTACAACTATGTGCTTTTTTTCAAATCCTGTAAAGTCATGATGTTTCTTACGTTTTTTCTGCAATAATAGCGCTTTCGTCTGAATGAAACATGTTGTGCGCATCGTGGAAATATCTTAGTAATGAAAGCAGTGTTTTTATAATGTAATTTTTCGAATTTTTTCTTAGAAATTGCACCAGGAGAAGCTACAGAACAAATCAAATCAACCAAGGATGTTGCCAGAAGCCATTCGAATCCAGGAGCGCGAAGCCAGTCGTGGGATCGAGTTTCATCGAAGTCGAAAAAAACGAAACGGAAAACGCTGGTGGAATTGCAAACTCTTGCTCAATCAAAGAAAAACGAAAGCATCCCTCCTCCAGGAAAAGCTATCCGCGGAGGAAGAAAAGCTCTTCTTAAGGATGAACCTGACATCCCGTTTATAGATGAAGGTGTTGATGCAGAGGGTAACGTTTTGTCTCCCACTTCCAATGATGCTGATGTAATAGTAAACGGTGATCATGATGTGTCCAAAGAGCAAGAGGAAACTAAAGAATTACCCCAAGAAGATGAAGCATCCAAGGAACACGATAGTGTCCCCCAAAAGCCCAAAGCAGTGCGATTAACGAGGCGAAAGTGAGCATTTTTTTATTAATTTTACGAATCTTCTTTAAAATGTGACTTTTTTCAGGGAAAATCCGCGATCCAGACAAAGCAAGAAGAAACTAGAGCCAGAAACAACTAAACAAAAGTAAGGCTTAAGCTTTCAGTGATACTGGGCCGCCATGGTGAGCATCTGCGTAGCCACATCGCACACTGGTTACATTTTGCAAAAATAAACGGGCTGTTGGCATCGAACATCGTTTATCGGCCCGGGAAGGCTGGAGTTCGATTCCTGGGCCGTTCAAATCAGACGCAGTGTCGCCAACGGCTCGCCATCGCGGCGACGGAGCTGTGTTGCACAGGCGCTAAGTCACGGAGGTGGACCTCGCCACTCGTTACACGCTTCGGCATAATATCGCGAGTATAATGAAGATTTGAATAAGAAGTGCTCATTTATTTTTGCAGGGAAAATCGCGTTGTTTCGAAAGCAGTTTCACCTCTAGTCGCTGAATGTTCTCGCGCAGTTTTCGCTTCTTTCCTCTGGCACGAAGGGATTGTTCATGACGCCATGGCTTGCGCTTCATATCTCAAATTCAACGCGATGGAAAGAGACTTTGTTGTAAAACAATCAAATGCTGGTGAGAAATTTTTACTTGTGCTTTCAGCGACCAGCATGGTTGTGGTTCTAGTCACAGTAAAACGTCGAGTAAACGTTGCAATTAACAGCTCAAATGGTCGAATGGTGAGAGCGTCTGCCTCTTGAGCTGTGAATTCCGTTTCTATTTCAAGTCGGGTCAGACCGATGACTTTATAATTGGTGTTCGCAGCTTCCCTGCTTGACGCACCGCATTAAAGGAAGAGTGTGGAGAACAAGCCGGCAAGTTTGATTGTGCCGTTTAGATAGGCACTTTGCGGGATTCTCCCATTCTGGTGTGATAGACAGATGTCCGGCAACTCCTAAGCGAGCTGGTTATAGCGCATTGATCGCTTTTTCGTGATAGCAGGATAAATTAAATATGCTATTTTGACAGAATGATAGTTTTCGTTTGATAGCAATGATAGTTTGTTAGAATAAATAGTTTGATAGAATGATAGTAATGTTATGAATTGAATATGTTTGTTTGGGCTCGCAAGTACCGACTACTGCTTGACAGTTAAGTTGTAGTGAAAATTGAGTCCATTCATCTTGAACATGGTTGTTTTCTTGCAGGGACAGCTAAAGAAAGCAATTTTAAACGACATTCATCCGGTAAGTCGTTTGTTTTAGTTTATTGCTCCGTAAATAATGTCGTTATGTACTGTATTGTGCAATGTGCATTTTGTGCATCCTCATGCATTCAATTTTGTAGCAAGATCATCTTCGCTCGTTTTTTTTCTGTTAATTTTTCGTCCGCATTTGATTGAAATTTGAATTTTTGAACGAATTTGGCTGAAAATTAGCCTATCTTTGCGTAGCCTGAAACAGTAAAATCAGCAATATGCGAAAAAACAGTCGCTCATCGCTTGTCACAGACCGTAATGTCACGTGAGTTTGTAAATCGAAAATCAGATCTTCATTATACTCGCGGTATTGCTTCGAAGCGTGTAGCAAATGACAGGGTCCATCTCTGCAGCGTTATGTCCGATTTGATCTGCCCAGGAAATGAACTCCGCCCAAACAGCGAATTCTTTAGATACTTATTTCAGTTGTTTGTCAATCATGTATGAAGAAATTGAAACCGTGGTTTTTATGATTTCAGCGTCAAGTAACGATGAATCTTGCAAAGAAACCAGCGCCCCTCCTCCTACTGTACCTCCTCCAACTCTGACACACCTGGCCAAGTTTTGGGATTGTCTGTCTGAGACAACAACGAAGATAGCTGTGAGAAATCAGGTGCTTGCCTAAATGCCGATTTACCATTTTGCAAGTTGTTAAATGCTACACTAGATAACCGGCGTGCGGAGGTAATGGTTAAGGCATTGCCGTCTTGGTTCAATTCCCGGGCCGGTCAAATTGGACACAGTGTTTCCAAACGCTCACCGTCGCTGCGATGTTTCTTCGGAGCTATGTTGTCCAGGTGCTAAGCCGCTGAAACGCACCCCGTCATTTGCAATCTTTTGCATAATGCTGCGAGTATACGGAAGATTTGAATTTTTTTTATTTTGTTTTGTATGGGTTTCAATATTGCTTGCAACTAGCTAAGCTGGTTTTCGGATTCCAATCAATTTCCATAATTTTCGATCGTTTGTGTATATTTTTAAGACATTACCGCCACCTACACCTGTCAATCAAAATCTGAATCGAGGAGATGGAAAAGGATCGGGAATGAATGGGAAAAGAAAAGATTCAGATCCGTCGTTAAACGGCGCTAATGATGTTGAGGTTTGTGAAGAAATAGTGCGAGCCAACCTCGGTTCTTATGATCGCAAAATTCGGGTTGGATTGTTAGCAAAGCTCCAATAACTGCTCAGATGGCCGAGTGGATACGGATTCCGGTTGAGCTTTAGACTGGGGTTTGAATTCGAGTCGGATCAAACCAATTACTTTCAAGCTGGTGGTCATAGCTTCCCTGCTTGACGTTTAGCATTAAAGGAGCAGTGTGAAGATTAAGTCTGCAAGTTCACTTGCTGTGCTGTTGGAAAAGACACTTAGTGGGATTTCCTCATCGTAAGTGGAAGACCGATGGCTGGCAACTCCTAAGCGAGTTCGTTATAGCGCTTTGATCGCTTTCTCGTGATAGGAAGATAAATGTGCAACTAAATAATGATTGATTAGGGCAGGCTGGGGAAGGAAATCCTGACACAATTAGCGTATGGTGTAAAGGTCAATTTTTTTCAGCATCCTATGAAAGCAAACCCATTGAAGAGGAAAGCGTTCATGCGTAACGACCATCTCAATCCTCCCCAAATACTTGGAGGTCGTCGGAACGTGCAACATGTGTTGCCTCCTTACTTCTACCCTCAGCAACTTCCAGGTAGGTGTCTGCTACCGTCTAACCTACTCCGCAACGCACAGAGCTGTTGTGTGGTTTTTGTAATGTTAAGTCGCGTTTACCGATGCGCGACACGCGGCAACGCGACTAAAATCATGATGTAAGTAAATGGTAGAAGGATTTTGCAGGTTTTTGTTTGATCGGTGAACAGTAAAATAAAACAAACAAGGTGCGAAAATTTTTGTCGCGTGTCGCGTTGCCTCCTGTCGCTTATCGGTAAACGCGCCTTTACTTGTGTTAAACCAGCCGCTTAGCTCGGTTACTAAGCTCCCGCTGTCGGTACGAGAAGTTGAGTTCGATTACCGGGCCGGTCAAATTGGACACAGTGTCGCCAGCGGCTCGCCACCGCTGCCATGTTTCTTCGGAGCTGTGTTGTCCACGCGCTAAGCCGTGGAAACGCCTCACCACTCGTGACTCACATTGGCGTAATACCGCTATAGTATAATGAAAAACTTGATTTTTTTTTACTCGTGTTATAACTTTTTGATTGAGGAAAAGTTTTGTCCTCGTGTTATACTTTTTTTTTTTTTATCGTGCAATCCAACTGAATAATTTGCTACGATATTTTTCTGTGGTAAATCTCAGTAAGTTTGGTGAATTGTTGCAATTTCATTCGTGATTTTTCTCTACATGAATGATTTTAGCTTTGATAGAATGATAGAAATTTTTCATTCTTATGAATGATGCAGTGCATTCATAGTCAAGAGTTGAAGAATAATCTGATCTGTTGCATCATGTACACTTGTGCAGTAGTGTTTGTTAAAAGTGTGTAATTTGCAGGGGCTCAGCGAGAACGTAAGGAACAGTTTCGTGAAATGGCGTGCGACCTCTGTGATGCGGTTTGTCCTTACCCCGTCACTTACCACATGAAACGGGCTCACCCTGGTTGTGGCAAGTTTGCTAGAGGCCTGGGATACAACAGCAGTGGACACTATTGCGGAGGATGGGCTGGTGATTGTGGGGATGGAGGCATTGGGGGAAGTACCTGGTACCTTCTTTGCGTCACTTGCAGAGACAAGTAAGGGTTAAATATCATGAAAATACTGAATTAATGATGAGGAGCAAAGTAAATCCACAGTAATTCTAAAACTGGACGTTTCGACAACGTGGAATCAGCTGTCTTCATCAGCAGTGTAAGTACAGCTTGATACTGCCTTACTTACACTGCTGATGATGACCGCTGAATCTGTGTAGTTGAAACGTCCAGTTTTAAGAACTGCATTGACTTTTTTTCCTACTTCAGCATTTTCGGACCCATATTTTACTGTATTCTAAAGTTATGTTAATTGTTTTCTCTAATTACTGATATTGTTCTTTTTTTCTTGCTGAAGCGATTTGAAATTTGGTTTTAACTTTTTATGAATTTTGCATGGACTTTTGCTGTAGAATTTTTGCAAATTAGTTACGTAAAGTTCGTGGCTTAATTCAAATCTGTAGTAAAGCTTGCCAGGAGTTTCTTAGTCTTGGTGAAAGAAAAGCGTGCCAGAAGTGTTGCACTAAGAAAGAAAAGCTTGCCAGAAGTGTTGGTGAAAGCAGTAATGAGTTTGTATGAGGCTCAAGGACGAAAGTCAGAGTTGAATTGGGTTTGTCGGAGGAATTTGGGGTAAAAGTTGGTGTGCATCAAGGTTCTGTGATATCACCATTGATATTTGCTATCGTGGTTGATGCAGTGACAGAACAAGCAAGAAAAGGACTATTGAATGAAATTTTGTTCGCGGATGATCTGGTGCTGATGAGCGAAAATTTGGAGGATTTAAGGGAGAGGTTCCAAAGGTGGAGAGGTGCATTGGAAAGCAAGGGAATGAAAGTAAATATTAGAAAGACTAAGATGATGGTGAGTGGTGCAGAAGGAGAAATTGTACGTAGCAACGTAGATCCGTGTGGAATATGTGGAAAAAGAGTTATGTCTATTGCGGTGTTGTGCACACTGTGTAAGAAATGGATTCACGCTAGATGCGCCGAAACGAAAAAAGTATCTTGCAGTTTTGCACAACAGTTTATCTGCAGAAGATGTGAAGATATTGGAGACGGCAAGGAAGAACCAGTGGAGGTGTTGCGTGATGAGGTGGAGACTGTGAAGGATTTTTGTTATCTTGGAGATAGGCCGAATGCTAGTGGTGGGTGTAAAACTGCAGTAACTGCAAGAGTAAGGAGCGGATGGATGAAATTTAGAGAATGCGGAGAGTTGTTACTTGGGAGAAGGTTTTCTTTGAAAATGAAAGGGATGGTGTATCGTAGTTGCGTAAGATCGGCAATATTATATAGAAGTGAGACGTGGTGCTAGTGGTGGTGTTTGAGGGAAAATAAGAAGGTAATTTTGAGAAGAACCAAAAGAGCTATGGTGAGATCAGTGTGTGGAGTAAAACTAGTGGCTTGAAGGAAACTTTAGATAAAATGGCACAAGCGAATGAAGTAAGATGGTATGGACATGTGGTAGGAGGGATGAGGAGAGCATTTTGAAGAATGCAATAATGCTTCAAGTGAATGGACAACGAATGCGAGGACGGCCAAAGCAGACCTAGTAAAGAAGAGACAAGTCAAAGAGAGTTTGAAGAAGATTGGGTTGAAAGTGGAGGAGGCTACAGATCGTGCGAGATGGAGTGAGGAAGTGAGAGCCATTGCTTAGGAATGAGGTGTATCCCGCCACCTTCGAATACGAGGAAAAACCGGATTAAAATTGCATAATGATAGTAGCAGCTTAAAAACTGTATTTTTACTTAAAGCTTACTTATCAGGGGTAATAATGTAGTTTCCCTGGTTCCTGATTAGCATTTTTTTGCAGAAATTAATTTTTTTATTTATGCCAACAGCGCATAATTGTTTAATTTATGCCAACAGCACATAATTGAAAGTAACGCGTAATGTTTTCAGGTATCTTGCGCAGAAAAACTCATCTTCGCAACCGAAAGTTGTCCCTCCTAGAGCCGGGAGCAACTGGGTAACCAAACTTCACCACATGCTTACACAGCCTGCAGACGCTCACCAAGTATGTCGCTTTCGTCCACTATAACTGTTCATAAATTTCTGATGCATTTTTCGCTTTTTCTTGCCCAGTGAAACCTCGCGCAGTTGACAGATCCTACTTGATGGGTTCGATTCACGGCTGGAGCCGATCTATACAGGGTAGCTGCTGACTCGAAGAGCCCAAACTTACTTCGCAGTGTCCCTGTACAGTGTACATGTAAAAAATTTCGTTTCAATATGATTTCACGCAACCTCAGTTAGAGGTTTCTCAGCTTCATTTTCCGCAATCTGATTCCAGGATGGCCGAATTTCTCGTAATTATTCGAAAGATTGTTTAACTGGCGAAATGGTCGAAATGTTTTTGCATGGAGCTGCCGATTGGCGTAGTGATGTAAGACTTTGCTTTCCACGTTGAGGTCACAATGTCTCCAACGTCTCGCCATCACAGGGATGTTTTTTCGAAGCTGGGGACGTAATATCGCGAGTATAATGAAGATTTTGTTTAAGGTGATGAAAAGCAACGCGCTTTTTCTCCTCAATCTCGTCAGTGCTTCCAACAACTCCACGCCATTATTTGAACAGACGACAAATACTGGTAAGTTGCGGCGCTTCGCGAAGCGTACCCCCCTTCCCCCAGTTTTTAACTCTGGAGATTCTGTAGCAATGAGCTGTTTCAGCGTTTCGCTTTCTGTATTCTTTTTGTATAAATAATTCTGCAGCAAGGCCTTTCGCTTTGACTGCAGATTCTTTGTAATCATTTTATATTTAGTTGCGTGTTTACTGTTTATCCTATCATGAGCGAGCCACCAAAGCGCTACACCATGCAGGAGTTGCCTGCCAACTGTTTACCGCTCCGAGACGGGGGAATTACGAGAAGTGCCTTTCCGAACGGCACAACTAGTAAACTTGACGGCTTGTTTTCCACACTATTCCTCTCGTACTAAGCGTCGAGCAGGGAAGCTGTGAATGCCGATTTTAAAGTCATTGTAAAGGATTTGACGACAACACTTGCTACAGTATTGTGTGGCTGCTAATCCGAAGAGAGCAATCCATACGCGCATGATGTCAATGGGTTATTGAAACTGAAAAATTTTTAGGGACGTCGAAACTTGATGTTCTTGTGGATGATGTCGAAATGAATGGAGAAAAAATGTGGCGTGAAGAAGGTGACGCCATATTACCGATTATTTGTACACAATTCATTCCGATTACAATAAATATGGGACGAAAATAGCTTAAGGAGAAAAAATAACGCCCCAGCAAATCTCAAAACTGGACGTTTCGACAACATAGATTCAGCGGTTATCATCAGCAGTGTAAGCAAAACGGTATGAATACTGAAAGCTTTTCGTTTTTTACTGCCTTGTTGCACTGCTGATGACGGCTGAATCTATAATGTCGAATTGTCCAGTTTGGAGATTTCCCTTTCAAAACAATTCATTCCATTGTTACTCATTTATCAGGGTTTTTAGTATACGCAGCTACAGGGACCCAAAATAAGACAAAGCGTTTTTGCGCAACTTTCTTGAATTAGAGACACGATTTGCACTTTATTTAATCCCAGGTCAAAATCAAATCTTCACCGTACTCGCCGCATTACGCCGTAAACAGGGTTCAGCACCTGGGCAACTCAGCTCCGAAAAAACATCGCAACTGTGGCGAGCTGTTGGCGGCATTATGTCTGATTTGAACGGCCTTGGAATCGAACCCCAGACCTCCCGCACGGTAGCGGTGTCTTTTACCACCGCACCGGCTGACTGGTCAGAAACCCGACTTCGTACCCCAAAGAATGTACTATGTGTCATCATTAGGGCTATTTTTTGTCCAAGAAAATTTTATTTTTGACTTTATTTACGCAAATTTTGACTTCATTTTGACCTAACCGCTTTTGCCTATTATTTATGTCTTGCTGCACTTTTTTCATTACAAATATTTCATAATCCGCAATTTACATAAATTTTTGAAGAAAAAGGTAGCCTACTCTAGACATTTCTCAATCACTCAGTCTTGAAGCCAATGCAACAAAGCGATGCATGACGTCAAAACCTAGGTTAACGAGTCATCGCGTGTACTGGTATTAATTTATAGTGTGTAATACAAAAATGCGTTGCTATCGCAACTGTACTCTACATAAACTGTTTGTCTGTGATCATGGATGTTTCTTACGAAAACCACAAAGTATAATTACAGTGCTGTTTCCTCAATTACCGCACGCATTTTTACAATTGCAACTATTTCAGAGTAATTAAGTGAAACTGCGCATAAAATTAGCTCAAAAATATATCGCTAAGTTTTTTCATTTTTGATGAAGACAATTTCTGACTTCACGCAAAATTTTGACTTTATTTATTTTAACTTATAAAATCTTGAAAAATAGACTCCTGAAACGAACGTTAGTACTCGTTTGATTATGTAAGAAGGTCCTGAAAAAACTTTGACCCTACCGGGCCCCATAGTAGTCACATATTGCGCAGTTGTAAATCGCTTCAAGTTTTGCATCCGGACCCGACGCGTGTCGTAAGTTGTCGCCATATTTTGCAGCATTGTGTTGTAACAACGCTATGTGAAATGGTGATGTTGATTTGAGCTTCCATGGGTTCGACTGACGTCGCTACCAATGACGCATTCTCAGTAGGAAGCCCTTTGCATATGAGCTTACGTCGTTCAAATTTGAATTTATAATGTGGTGTAAATTTTACTTTTGTGGTTCGTAACGGATTTACGATTTTTCCTAAATTACTGACAACTGTACGTCAGCTTATTGATGCTAATCAAATTGAGGTAGGGCACGCATATGTCCCATACACAGCTAAGTTACCCCTGAGGCGTTGTAAGGTTGCACTACGTCGGAAATACTTAATTGCAATGTAAATTTGCTTTTCAATTACTTCTGGTGATTCGCGAATTTCGTATAAGAGGTTATGATTCTTTTGTATCGAGTCGCCTCGGATATGTCCCATATCTTGAAACGATGTACGTATCTTGCACTCGTGATGAACTCCTTGGGTTGTTCTTAGCTACCGTGATGTAGCGTGCTCCACGTTAGTGGGCACCCTGCGATTATAGCTGTTTAAGGTATTCCAAGGAAGTGATGTTCTTTGTGTATTTATTAGTCGGAAAATGTTTTGTTTTTGTGGTACGTAACATGTTGGTATTTTACAGACTTGCTGCCTTTTTCAACGAGTTGTTTCTGTCCGTTTCCCGCCATACCGTGCGCTTACCTCACAATGCATGGCAAAGAAAATGGCATCAACAACAACGTGCGTTCCTCTAAAGCGTAAGTCGGTTATTTAATGGAGTAATCAAGGAGACAAGCGTAAATACTGGGTATCCTTTTGGCTTCGAGCTTTCAGTTTTGTACTGCCTTGCTTACGCTGCTGATTTTAAATTATCGAAATGTCCAAATTAAGCGTAATTGTGGGTTCATTTTTCCTCCTGAAGGGTCATTTGAGTTTGTGTTAGTTTTAACACACTTTACTGCTATTACTTCTTCGACCAAGTAATGGGAACGATGGCTTTGCTTAGAAAACTGAATTTAATTCTTTGTTGGGTCTTGAAAATGTGTTTTAATATAAACCTGGCTGTACCCTAAAATTTTTTGCCTATTTTTGCTTATAAACAGTTTTGCGTCAACTTTTTTTGTTCAATTTACAGCATCCGGGCTCCCAAAGACTATCGCAATCGATCACTATCGAATCAAGCCACGCCATCTAGCGGACATTTCAAGAATATATTTACTCAAAGGTTCTCAATAACGCCTGATACCGTGACGCAAAAAGTAAGAAAACATGGTGTTTCATATATAGATATTGTTATTATTAGTTACAAATCGACTTACCGACGATAAACATTAAACAAATAAACAGGCTTTGCTTCGTAACAATGCTAATGGTGACGTTGATTTGAGCTTCATAGGTTCCACTGACGTCGCTACCTGTGACGCCATGGGTTCACTGACAGTGATGTCATGGAGGTCATGGGTTCACATTAAGCATGGAAGGTCAAGGGTTCGATTCCCGGGCCTATTAAATTGCACACAGTGTCGCCAACGGCTCGCCACCGCTGCAATGTTTCTTCGGAGCTGTGTTCCCTGGCGCTAAGCCGCGGAGATGGGCCCCGTAACACGGCGAGTAGACTATAATGAAGATTAGATTTTGATTTGAGCTTGAAAGCGGTTTATAAATGGCTTGTAAAAATACTTATTGCTTCTCTTACAGACGGAGTCATTTCTTCTTCAGCAAGGATCAAGCAAACTGATGAGATCCGTTTCTACTGGATCCCAGCCACAGAGACGGAGAACTTGTAGTGGAGGAGACACGTCCCCTGATGGTAGAGTTGTTATGTAGATAGATTGTTACTGAAAAAATTTTAAGATTAACGCTAAAGTTTGGAAATTTAACGTCTCTGATGGCCGAGTGGTAAGAGCGTTCGCTTCTGGAGCTTTCGACTCGGGTTTGATTCTGAGTCGGGTTAAACCAATGACTTTGGAATTGGTATTCACTGCTTCTCTGCTTGACGCTCAGTAATAAAGGGACAGTGTGGAGAACAAGCCGGCAAGTTTACTCGTGCCGTTGGGAAAGGCACTCCGCAGGATTCCCCCATCTTGGAGTGATAGACAGGTGGCCTGTAACTCCTAAGCGAACTTGTTATAGCGCTTTAATCGCTTTCTGGTAGTCGGAGGATAAAATTAATAATGATTAAATACGCGACTAAATTTTAAAAAATCCCCCTGGTCCAAGGTTCTTTTCTTGACTACAGTTTAAGCGAAATAGACGTTTTTGTAAGCAGAATTGCTGTTTTTCACAGGCGGAGCAAGCGGATCATTTTTGCTCCATAATCCTTCTCCGTCTATGAAGAGATTGATGCGTGGAAAGTCTGGTAACAGTAACAATATTGCGCGTGACGCTGTACACGGTTCGTCTGTCCTCCCATTTGTCACACAGCGTCACGATTTGAAGTCGTTAGAAGCGACCTTGCAAGTAGCAATAAGAAGAGCTGCATTACGAGTTTATGTGTTGCAAGTAAGTAGCATTTATTTAAACCTTTCTGCTGGGTGTGAGAACCTGTTGGAGCGGGAGGCCTGGGGTTCAATTCCTCGGCAAGTCTAGTCGGGTGCAGCGTTGCTAACGACGCTACTACTTTCTGTGTTGTCCAGGCGCTAAGCCACGCAGATGAGCCCCTACCATTCGTTACAATACATTCTTCGGCATAATACCGCGAGTGTAGTGAAGATTTTTGATGTTTTTTCTCACCACAGGCTTTGACGTGGTTGCTGCGAACTGTGGTGACAGAGTCGTCTATTCACGATATCTTGTGGTATTTTGTTTCCACTCTGGCCGCTAACACCTCTAATTCTAATCGTAATGGTGACTCAGCAAAAAATTCAGCTTCTGACTCGATGGATGATGAAATTGAGGTAAGGTTAAAACTATGACCGACTTAATCTAATTATTCTAATTTTTAGACTGTTGTACTTTTATATAGTCGCAGTTAAGTTTAAATACCGACTAGTTCGCCTAGTGGTTAGAGGCATCTCTATTGGCGCGAGAGGTTTGGTGTTCGATTCTTGGGCCTGTTGGATCGTACAGTGTCGCCAACAGTTCGCCACCGCTGCGTCGTTTCTTCGAAGCTGTGTTGTCCAGGCGCTGAGCTGCGGAGATAGGTCCCGCCACTCGTTACACGCTGCGGTGTAAAATTGCGAGTATAATGAAGATTTTTTTTTGTCTTCATTGGGTGAGCTTTACAACCGAACTGAGCTTATGTCTTCTTGGTTCAAAGCTGGTTGATCCTTTCTGATCTTAATTGTTCATTTTCTTCTTTTGTCCCGATATTTACCCTGCTACGTTTTAAGAAAGAATTTCGGTTAATAAATTAGCTTGAATCTAACGCACTAGATCTTGAGCTAAATCAAATACAATCAGAAAAATGTGATTATTAATAAGTTGAGGCATAGTGGGTTAGATGGAAGCTTCAATCATTAGTTGAAATTCCTTATGTTGATTCATAGGCGTGAATCACTCTCATAGAAGCATAGCTAGACTGGATAGACTTCAGTAAAGTCTTCATTGCTTCACCTGCTTTAATTTTTGTGATGTATTATTAGTTACAGCATTCAGTCTGGTGGTGCAGATCAATCAGAGTTGGACAGCCACTACTTGAAGGGTAGCGCCGCTGACGCTATCGCTGCTGAAGTATAGAGCAGCGGTGCTGCCGCTATCGTTAGTTGAATTAAAGAAGTAGTGACGCTTCCGTGGCGCTGCTGAAAAACGGCACCGTTGTGTCCACTTCTAAGATTAATAGGCTTGCTTATCATTTCAGGAGACGAAACCTTTGTGCGAGCATCCAGTTCAAGGTATTTTAAACGCTGGAATGCGATCAATATCGCCAGTTGTAGAAGCGTTTCATGGATTCTTGCAAACCGTTTCTGACATCTTAATGGATCTGCCTCCCAACAGACCAGTTCAACTGATGGCAATACGGTTAGTTATTTTACGTCACTTGTAAACAAGATGAATCTTTCTGTAGCAAATAATATTGTGACAAGACGACGGTATACCGTTTGGAACCATTAGTTAGAAGCTGCCAATAAACCCCTTCTTACTGTTAGATTGCATTTAAAAAATTGAATCATTATACTTGCGGTATTACGCCCAAGCGTGTGACGAGTGGTGGAGCTGGTACCCGCGGCGTAGCGCCTTAGCAACACAGCTCCGAGGAAACAACGCAGCGGTGGCGAGCAGTTGGTAACACTGTGTCGAAATGACCGGCCCCGGAATCGAACTTAACTTGCCTTGTCGATAGCGAAGTTTGCATTACAGCTACCACAGCTACCGACCTGATCAGTATCGAAATTGAAGCGATTTTTTTAGTTGTTGGAGTTTGAAAGTTCTTCCTTCCGACCATCAGTTCCTCCATAAGAGCAATGTTTTTTCCCACATCAGCCAAATCTTGTCTAAAGTTGATGCGAAACCTACCCAATCCAAACCAACTAAGCTGGTCAAAGTAAAGCTAAACCAGCAAAGCCAGCAGTATGAACCGCTGGTGGCAGAGGTATGATCTTGGTCATTAAGTTCGTATTTTTAACCGAATGATCGGTGACCGTCGGTTCGAAACCTTTTTAGGGCTTTTTATCACAGCGTTCTCTAAAAACAAATATAATCTGTTTTTTATGGGCTAGATTTTTTGTGGTATCTCAGCCTTTTTAAAAAAGTATTGCAAAAATTACGCTTCGCGTAGGGCGCTTAACAAGTACGAATATCTACTAGTTGGTCAAAGTGCTTAAAGACACCGCTAACGGTGCTGTGATTTTAAGTTCGATTCGCGGGCCGCTTTCAAATAAATAAAAACTTGATTAATTTCTAGGCTGGATCAGGCGTTGTATCTTGCTTGATTGATTTAACTTCCAAAGTCCAGATCACCACTTCAAGCCATGCAGCCATTGCCAACAGTCTTACTGACAATTCAACTGAAACATTCTGGGAATCAGGTTAGTCGAATGGTGTGGCGATCTGTCTCAGTATGTTATGGAGTTCCTGACACGGTGCAAAAAAAACAATATTTTGTTCGAAATAAAATAAACAATAAACATAGGACGAAAATAAGAAGAAAAATGAAACTAATGTAATTTAATAATAATAATTTCTGCAGCGTTCTTTCCTGACGGCAAATCAGACCAAAGAGCGTTTGACGAAAGTAGCAAAAAATCGTAATGTAACAGTGAGAAACAACAGAATTAAATGCAGTAGACATAAATATGAAATTGCGATGGCAAATTTGAAAAAATGGTTCACGGCATTAATTTAAATTAGGAAGAAATGTTTATAGTTCGGCTAACATTAAACATAGAGCAACAAATATGATACCACCCAAGATCACAGTGGAAAAACAGAAAAAATTAAGTACAGTAATAAATTCCTGACTTTCTACAAACATTACGGACGAAGAAATATTACGGCCAAGTAACAAATATTACGGCCAAGAAATTGCTGAAAACAATGGGAGGGCATTTTCGGTTCGCTTTTGGTGCCATTGTCAACGTTATAATCCTATACGTTGAGCTGGGTTTTATGCCTTTGTGTAAAAGATGGAAATTGTAAAACTGGACGTTTGGACAGCATATATCCAGCTGTCATCATCAGCGATTCAAGCTAGACGCTGCTGCATTACAGTATTTGCATTATGCATGGTTTTACTGGTTGGTCATTTGTATTGTTTTGACCGCAGGAGAAGAAGACAAAAACAAGCCAAAACACATCACTGTTAGCTTCAATGACGTCACTGATGACGTAGAAAAGCTTTGCGTTCATATTGACAACACTAGAGATGTGCAGGTTGGTCAGATATGTGAAATGCTAGCTGGTATAAATGGAGGTTTGGGTTATTAAAACCGTATTTTGGTATTAAAGCTGAAGCAATTACCGTGTATTACTTTGCTATGAAAGGTATCAGCAAATTGGCCTAGCGTTATCGCGAGCAGGATGCAGATCCCCCGTGATGGGTTCGATTCACGGCTGGAGCCGATCGAATTTGGCATATATACCGGGTGACTGCTTAGAGGAAGAGCGCAAGCGCACTTCGCAGTCTCCCTTAATCTGTTCAATTTTCAGTTCAAAATAATTTGAATATAATTTGGCCAGTTCCCCCCTAATTATCTTAATTTTTTTAATCATGGCTTAAGACCCAAAAGCTATACTCTTGCAGCTGTAGCTAGCTTTAATTTGAAGCACTTTTATTGCAGAAAAAAGTAACCTCTGTCACTTTACTTGTTGATAATGACGATGGATGGAGTAAAGTCACCACAAAGGAAGTCGCTGTCCAGTTTGCGGGCTGGGTTGTCTTCGACCAATCAACTGCAGTACCGGTAAAGAAACCTTAATTTTTTTCTAATTTATTGCGAAAGCTTAGTGATTTACGGCACCGCTACCGATGCGGGAGGTTTGGCGTTCGATTCCCGACTCGGTCAAGTCGGTCACAGTGTCGCGAACAGCTCGCTAGTCGCCACCGCTGCGACATTTCTTCGGAGCTGTGTTGCCCAGGCGCTAAGCCGCTGAGATGGACCTCGCCACTCGATGCACACTTCGCAGTAATACCGCTATAGTATAATGAAGAACTTAATTTTTTTTTTACTCATGTTATAACTTTTTGATTTGAGGAAAAAGTTTTGTCTTCGTGTTATACCTCTTTTTAATCGTGCAATTCAGCTGAATAATTTGCTACTATATTTTTCTGTGGTAAATCTCAGTAGTTTGGTAAATTGTTTCAATTCCATTTTTCATTTTTCTATGCTTGGAAAGCAGCGTAATTCACGCAAAAATTAAAAAACAAATTTTTAAAAGTCTCGAGTTGGTTTTTAAAAATGTCACCTTTCGTAGTTGTGGAGGCAAAAAATGGTGCAATTTACCAACTATTATCTCTTCTAATTGATTTTTTATTGCAGAAACTGAAAGTTGAGTTTCGAGGACCGGATAATGGGCTTCGAGTGAGGCAAGTTAAGGTATTGGGGAATTCCCAGCAAGGTCCAAAGTACATTGAACAAGTACCCGGCCAAGTTCTTCGCGCACAATTATGTGAAGCTGAAGTTTTAAAAGTGTTCAAGCTACTCACAGCTGAAGTAAGTTGATTGAAGTCTCTTGCGAATCATGAGGTAGTTTATCGATACACGACGTGCGACTACGCGACAAAAATTATAATGCACGTGAATGTAGCAGGTTTTCGCGTGTCGCTAAACAGTAAAATAAAAAAAAAACAATGTTATTTTAAAAAATGTCGCGTTGTCGCCAGTCGCGTATTTGTGAGTTTGCTGTTTCAACCCCTGGGCAATACAGCTACGAAGAAACGTCACAGCGGTGTAGAACAGTTGGCGACGATATATCCGATTTAACCGGCCCGGGAAGCATGTACAATTTATACTTTCCTATTCTATTTGCCTGTCTTCGTAAACCCGATTGTTAACCACATGCCACAAGCGAAGCCGCGACGAGAATCGAACCCAAAACTAGTGCAGCGCTTCCCTTAATCGCTGTGATTCAAGTCACTGAGCTATAGAAAAGTTGCAGCAATTTTGCAAATAATGGCCTTTATAAACTCACGCTTTGTGAGAAAAAAGCAAGGTTCTGTTGGTGTTGGGTACATTACGTAAAAATGCGCCCTGGAAGTGAACCCAGGACTCATCGTAAAGAGCACCCAGATTGAAAATTTCTGTTTTTTTTTTTTTTTTTTTTGTAGATTAATTATTTACTTCTTAATAATACCCTAAATATGGGACGGAAATAGGTTAAGGAGCAAAAATAATGCTGCTTGCTGCAGCTAATCTTGAAGCTGGACGTTTTAACAACGTATTTTTACATGATGAGAGCTTAATTTATTGTCGAAACGTTTTAGTTTGAAAATTTTCCTTCTTGATGCTTAATCTGTCTGGAAGCTATCACACCTTGATAAATTTGTGCATTTTTGCTGATGTTCACTTACGCAGATCCGTGGTGAGCATCTTTGTGACTAAATTGCATCTGCGCAGGTTTTCGGTCAGTTATTATCCGAGCAAGCAATAAAGGATCCAGCCGACTCCGTAAACGGATTAAAAAGAAAAACTTCGATTGAAAAAGCGGAACCTGACCACCAGTCACGGTCCAGCAGCCTTCCGGTCAGTCCCAGTGATTTTGACCCCAATCTCCGCGAGCACATGGTGGGAATCCTGTTCAGTAGAAGCAAGTTGACCTCGTTGCAGAAAAAGGTACGGTTTGTCGGTTCGGTACTTATAGCCCCAATTTTTTGGTAACCGGGTTGGGTTAATCCTCTCCCCCCAAAGCGACAATCCCCCCCTTTCCAGGAAAATCGGCGCCATACAATCCCATTTCGATATTTTTAATGACTTTTGCTTGTTCAAAATGTACAAAATACGATCCACAAGCTTTAACAACACCGCAGGAATATCTTGTTTGTGAATGTGGCTTTTTATTGTAACTTTTAAATCTTGTGCTTTAGAAAATAATTTTACTAGTTCTTAACCAGTTGCTCAGTTGATGGCAGGTAAATATTCGAAATTTATTGCAATGTTGTGTTTCTTGTATGAACTTATTTTTAAACGAGACTCTGGGCTACCGTCTTCTTGCCGAAATGAAGGCTGCAAAAACAACATTTTAATAGACAACCGGATGTTTTGACTTTTAGAAAAACTTCGTCAGCCTTACTATGCTATTGCGTAGCAAATCCAGGCTTGACACATTCCAGAATGTAAACACTCTTTTGTTGCATTGCTCATCCTAAACCTCTCAACTTTCATTTCTTTTCTGCTTCTTCCCTCCATTAGTAGTCGACCAGCCACAAACAACACCTTTCGTAGCAATGCTGGTCGCCTGCTGATGGAAGGAAATAACGAGGAAAAGAAATGAAGTTGAGAGT
Source organism: Trididemnum miniatum (assembly GCA_964006365.1). Classification (NCBI taxonomy): domain Eukaryota; kingdom Metazoa; phylum Chordata; class Ascidiacea; order Aplousobranchia; family Didemnidae; genus Trididemnum; species Trididemnum miniatum. The sequence continues at coordinate 21,697,707 of OZ023245.1, read as the reverse complement.
TTTAGGATAAGGATTTTAACAAAGAATTCTTACGGTCTGGAATGAGTCTTGCCTGGATTGGCTATGCGTAGCAAGGCTTACGACTGACGAGAATTTGTTTATTATCGCTTTGTTTCTGAAACGAAAGATTCGGGTTCTATTACCGCCATGCTGCTTCGATCGCAAGTACTGGCGAAGTCGTAGTTCTTTGTAAGGAGATTGGTTTTGTATTCAAAGCAGGCTAGTTCTTGTCCTTTTGTTTTTGTTTTAATCATCATGACGACGACTGTAACTTCATTTGTAAATTTCAGGTCTTCGAGCATACAGTGCAAGCTATACACACTGAAACTATACACATTAGAAAAGTATGGGAAGGTTGCTTGGACAGCGACCCTGTCTCCAGCCCGGTGAGTCTGTCAGTAAGGCCTTAAATTTGCCCAATGCCCATATTAATACTTTATCAGTAGTTGGCCGTCTTTTTATCGTTCAATTTATCTGTAAAGTAGAAATTTTAGTAGTTACGAAAAATCATTAGCAGAAATGCAAAAGTGCAAGTATGTGTACACAATTGCAGACAGTGAACACTGTTTCGACCTTTCAGGTCTCATTGGAGAAGTTGTTGTGATCGACATTTACTCCAAGCAATGGTATGCCTGAAAGGGAATTTGCGTTTCTGGAGGTTTTTGTAACCGGCATGGTTACGTACAAACCTCAAACAAAAAGTCCTTTTTAGGCATATATTGCCTTGAGTTAATGTCGGTCACACCAACAGCTCTGATGAGACCTGAAAGGTCGAAACAGTGTTCACTACCTTCAGTTGTGTAAAATATAATCATTGCAGTACGAATGCGTTTGAAATATTTTGAGGCTTTTCAGCCCATCGTTTTCTAAAACGTCATAACGAGGTTTCTATTTGCGCAAAGAAAAATGATAATGATGCACCGTATAGCCAATTCCGGTAATCTCTATGGAGTCTGCCATCAAAGTTGCAATTGTGATTTCATAAAATAACTTTATCAAACTTTATCAACGGCTAATGGATAACATTACCGAGCAATTCCTTTGATACTCGTTTTTTTTTTTTTTTTCGATTGAATTGTGGTAATATGTTTGCAGAAATCGAAACTTCAGGACAGTGACACTTATTGCTTTGAATTGCTTTCTATGGTTCTCGCATTGAGTGGATCAGACGTGGGCTGCCACTATGTGGCGCAACAGAACCGCTTGATTGAAGATTTTATTTCGTTACTCCATATTGGAACTCCCAGAATCCAGCGCCAGGTACCAAGGCTGTGCTTTGAACTACCGAGTCAAGTTACTGCATTTTTTGAAGCTATTGTTGTTGCTATTCCAGTTTAAGTTTGATCTAGCGACTTAGTTGTATTTTGTTGCATTTATCCTCCTATCACGAGAAAGTGATCAAAGCGCTATGACGAGCTCGCTTAGGAGTTGCCAGCCATCTGTCCACCACTTTGAGATAAGGGAATCCCGCTAAGAGCCTTTCCCAGTATGAACTTGCCGTCTTGCTATTCGTACTGTCCCGTTAATGCTGAACGTCAAGTGAAGTCATTGATTTGACCAGGTTCAGAATCAAACTCTAGTCTGCAACTCCAGAGGCAGACGCTCTTGGCACTGAGCCATCTGAGGTGTTTGAGCTTGTAAACCAGACTTTTGTCGCCAAATCTTGTTTGTTATCTCTATTGAAGCAACCCGGCTAACTCGCTTGCGACTGGAAATAGCGCTTGAAATGTGCTTAGCATTGACACGAGACAAGGTTTTTCGATAGCTAGCAGGTAAGGTTTAGTGATGACGAATCTAGCCATCTTCATTTTTGATGTAGTCACCTGTAATGTTAAGCAACAAGAATCATTAACAGCTCAGATAGCCGAGTGGATAGAACGTTTGCCTCAGGAGTTGTAGTCTTTGATTTGATTCCGCAGTTTGGTCAAACCAGTGACTTTAAAATTTGACTGTGTGAGCATTAAAAGAACAGTGTGGAAAACAAGCCAGCAAGTTTACTTGTTCTGCCGTGGGTGGAGGCACTTAGCGGAATTCCCCATCTTGTTGTGGTGTACACAGCCGACAATTCTAAAACGAGCTCGTTATGGCGCTTTGATCGCTCTTTTGTGATAGGAAGATAAATATGCAACTACACAGAACACGATTTGATTTTCCAGATCACTCTACTCTTGCGCCGTGTGTTATCACAAACTACTCCAAACCAGCTGGCTGTGATAATGTCGGCCAAAATTCCACGCCGTGATAAATTAGCTGATGGTGGCGCCTCTCCGGAACAGGTTGGTTGAAAGCGTTTTTGACAGAATATTATATTTTTTTATCTTGAATGAGTTGTACCTTGAACTAAAAAACTATTCAAGTCTTAAATTACAAACAATGCAGCCAAGCAACAGCTAAAAATACTGGGGCGGACCTTTCGGTTTACTTTTGATGCTATTGTCAACGCTAAAAATCTGCGGTGAGCTGGGTTTGACTCTATGGTGTAAGAGAAAAAGATTTGAGAAAACTATTCAGTCTTTACAAAAACGGCAGAATTCTAGCGATCTGTTTGTTTGGAAAAACATCAAAAGCAAATGTTGTTGCAATATATTGTGCTGCCATTAATGTGGTCTTTTGGTAGTGGTTATCGCTGTCAGTGCGGGAATTCCTGGGTTCATTTTTCGGGCCAGTTAACATCGTCACAGTGCCATCAATGGTTCGCCACCGCTGCGAGGTTTCTGTGTTGCCCTGGCGCTGTGCCGCGGAGATGGACCTCGCCACTCGTTACTTTCGCTTGGGTGTAATACCGCGAGTAGAATGAAGATTCGATTTAATTTTGAAGTAGAATAAAGTAGAATGAAGTTATATTATAACAATCTCCGACAGAAGATCAATGTTATAAGTGTCATTGGTTTCGTTCATAATGGACAATCAAACTACAATGTTTTATTTGCAACAAACTTCTAATTTGTTTTTTAAATTTTTTCCAGTCTCCCTCCCCCGTTCCAGCGGCACCTTCCTCACAAGACACTGCAATCTCTCTCCTGGACCCTTTCTTTGCTTGTATTGCGAAATCCCTCACTGTTCAGATCAAAGGTCTCTCGACTTCTCTTCAGTTGAATGCGGAGGAAGAGAAATCTCACTCGAAGCGAGCTCAGCCTCTCAACTTGCAATCTTTCTTTCCTGGAAGGTAAAGCTTTCTGTAACTTAAATAAATAATTAAGGTTCTTTTCAAATTATATTGGACTGAAATTTCAACGGTAATTGAGGGAGACTGCGAAGTGAGCTTGCGCTATTCGGCTCATCGGCCACACGGTGTCAAGCTCATTCGGCTCCAGCCCTGAATCGAACCCGTCACGTAGGATCTGCAACCCCTGGGCACAGCACCTCTAGGCTATGTAACTGGTAAAAACTAATCAAGTATCAGAGCTTGCAGCTAATTATTACCCAACAAACCTTGGTAGCATGAACGAAAAAGCTTCTATGTTCTATCGATCATTAATTATTCAATTAGAAAGAAATTTTGGTTACGGACCAGAGGACTTAATGGTTAAACACACCGCTGACGATGCGAAAGGACTTGGTTCGATTCCAAGTCGGACAAATGGGACGCAGTGTCGCAACGCCTCGCCACCGCAGCGTTCTTCAAAGTGCGTTGCCCGGGCACTATGTCGCAGTTATGGCCCCACCACTCGTTACACGCGTTTCGACGCTATGAGTTTTTGATTTATCTGTGATTGTTTGTTTTTCAGTTTTTCTATTGTGTTGTGATACTTTTTCAGACCATCGCTCGATTCTGCGACGTGGTGGATCTATGGATCGAATCCTGATCAATCCACCGTGGAAGAAATCATTAAATTACTCGTTGACATGTCAGCTGTAAGCTTAAATATTGGTAATATAAATTTTAAAGAAATTTGATATGATCAGTGCCCAAATTTTATGCTCGTCTGCGAAGTAATGTTTGGCTTTTCACGGGCTGGTCAAGTGGGACACAGTGTCAGTATTTTTTTGGAGCTGTGTTGTCCAAGCGCTAAGCCGCGGAGATGCACCCCGCCAGCCGCCACTCGTTACACGCTTCAGCGTAATACCGCGAGTATAAGGAAGATGTGATTTTTGATGTATTTTACAGAACAAAATTGCCCCGGCATGGGAAAATGTCACTAAATGTGCCATATCTGAAGCGTTATTGTGCCTTACTCAACTTCCTGAAGGTAATCGTGACCCGGCCATTTGCATGAGGTCCCCCGTTGTGTGGCTAGCCCTGGCTTCCCTCTGTGTTCTGGACCGGGATCACGTGGAAAAGTTGACATCGGCTCGCTCAAGTAGCAATAAAAATAAGGTAACGGCAATTTATTGCTTAGTTGTGTGCAAGCTTTACTTCTGCCGTTTAACAATCTTGACTTTGCTATGATAGGAGTTGATGAAAGAATAGACTTTATGTAGACGGTGAAAACTTCTTTTATACTGGAATTATGGTCACGTTTTGGTTTGTAAGTTGATAAGCTCTTGGGGAAATTGTGAAATTTTTTGTGGAATAGGCAGCAGGTCGAGAGATCGGTTTAAACCTGGCAACAGTATCTCTTTTATGTTTCGTTCACCACGCAACGGTGAAGGCACCACATATGTGCCCAGATGGGCGTTGCAGTTCTTATGTTTTTTAAACGCTTTTCCTTAGTTTTCTCTAGAAGCATCGTATTTAAAACTTTAAACGTAGGCGATAATCGATCCTGGTTTTGCAATCATTTCCATGAGTTAGTAGATGAAATACCACGTCATAATGTCGATGCTGGTGAACTTGTGTATGAAAACCCACAAATATTCTGTATCGCAATCAAACTTTTGATGTCATAATCACTTTCAATAATAATTATGACGTCAAAAATTTGATGCAGAAAGCCATGTATTTTTGACCCTGGAAAAAGTTTTGCTCTAGTAACTGTCCACAGCGCTGGATTTGCTGGTATTAATTTTGGCTTTCGCCGTCAAATTGTGTAACGGCGTGCAGAAGCACTTTCTATGTAATACATCATAATTAGGTCGAAGCTGTGCAATTTCTACATGACAGCTTGAGCTGTTACGTCGCAATTCACTGAGTAATTATTGTCATTCCCACGAGTGTGGTATTTACTCAGGTTTAAACATGCAAAAAATTAACTGCTGGTACAAATCAATGAGCTGATTCCTATACGTTACAACGTACTTGATAATCATAATGCTAGCATATTGTTTGTGGTGAATTGAAACCTCTTATAAACGATAAGTGCTCTTATAAACAACAGATGCTAATCCTAACCTAGATAGCTTATTGACAATATTTCGTTGCATCAGTAGTAGTGTTTTTATGAGATGAAGAAACAACGGTATAAGAAAAGGAAAGAGGCAAAAAAACGATTATTGTTGTGGCATGCAGGTGGGAGAAGAGGAGTTCAAAAAAAACAAGAGTAGGCATGCTTGTAACACCCAGATGTGCAATCAATCAATATTCTCATAAATAAAGATCAGCAGTAGCTAGGACTAGTATAAACTGCTGTTGAGACGAGAATTTTACCGGAGGGGCATAGAGTATTGAATTTTGAAGCTGTTAGTTTTCCAAAAACTCTGTTTAAAAAACGATGTCGTATTTGTATTGGTTTTGCTCATTGAAACGTGGTCACGCTCTGGCGAGCAAAGCAAAGCTTTTTCGTCATCATTTGAATTCTAAAGCTAGTTAAAAGATCTTAAACAGTACACTTCGTTTCGGACGGGCCAAATTTCTGATAAAATACTTAATTAATAACAGCAATAACATACTTGCATTGCTCTCTTTCATGACGGAAATTCGGATCAAAAGTGCTTTACAAAAACAATACCAGTAGAATTAAATACAGAAGAATTAGTTAAAAAGATATGAAGGTTGCAGTGGTAAAAGACAATTATTATGCTTTTATGATAAGTTTGAGGAAAAAAGTGGTTGCCGGGTATTCATTTCAATCATTCACATGGCTTTATAAAACGTTTAGGTTACGGACTCTTGATCGAGGTCATGTTCACTGAAAATTAGCACGTCAAGTTTGGTAAAACCTTGTTTGAGTTTGCGGTTCTGGTTTAGCTTGGGAGAAACGAAATTGTTTAGGAATAGCACCTAGGCTTAGGTTACACTTGTAGTTATGGCTCCTTGCATTCAACTGCACCGGTTCCTCGCTCTTCAAGATAAAGAACGCACTCATATATTTACGTTTCTGGTTGAAAACCCGCAAGAAATTTCCAGTTTCGATGTCCGTTCTCGAGAATTTCAGTTTGCAGGACACAGATGGTACGTCTATACTGGAAAGCCAAACAATGAATATTTCAGGTGAGAAATTGATAAAATTCTGGTAATATTCCGTTTGAAATGCTACAATTTTTATTAAAAATTTTGTTTTTAAAAAAATTCTTTAAGCTTGTTCAATATCAGTTAGTGAAAATGTGCTTTTATGCAGATTAATGTAGCTTAGTTACCTTGGAAATTCTCTATTTCAAGATGTTAACAGCTTAGAAACCCCTAGTCTATGTAGTCGTATGTAGCTGCATTATATCTTCAATGTAAACAAGCGTGATAAATATTTTAGCTCTCTTAAAAATGTCTCTAATAACAACTGCTCTGGTTAGTTTTAAACATTTTCAAAGCTGCAACGTCACATCGCTACTGGTGCGAAAGGTCGCAGGTTCGATTCCCGGGCCTTAGAAACGGGCACAGTGTCACCAACGGCTCGCCACCGCTGCGACGTTTCTTCGGAGCTGTGCTGCCCACGCGCTAAGCCGCGTAGATGAGCCCCACCGCTCGTTACACGCTTCGGCGTAAAACTGCCAGTATGATGATGATATAAAATTTTTATCCAGTTTCTATCTACGGATCGTCAACCTGGGTAACAACGTACGCGTCCACACTGTATATTCGTTCAATGTGGTCAATTTCGTGAACCATCAAAACAACTACATATACCACAGTCCACCCACTGGAAGGGTTTTCTCCCGGGATGATGATGCGTTGTCTTGGGGATGGAAGGAATTTATCCGCAGAGAAGTGAGCTTGAGCCGCAAAACTTGACCACTTAGCGATTGTCACTATTGTTATTAATATTTTATTTTGGTTGTTGAAACTTATGCCTTTTTTGACAAAAAAGGAAAAAAAATTGTTGGCATATCCAGAAAAAAGACTCAATGCGCCGTAAAAGTCCACAACTAAATAATGAAAGAGCCTTTCAATTTTTACTCGGTAACTTTTTAAAATGATTTTTCTTGTGTTTTGATATATTTACACTCTTACACTCTTTTTTAGCCTAACAGCTCGGCTTCCGAAAAGTCGATAAGTAATTAGTGTAGTTATTTTCATTATACGAAAAAGGTGCTAAATCTTTTTTTTAAATAAACTGTGGTTAGTTTCAAGTTATATTGAACTGAAAATTTAACTGTGATTAAAGGAGACTGCGAAGTAAGCTTGCTCTCTTCGCTGCCACTCGGTGTATATGTCAAATGCGATCGGCTCTAGCCGTGAATCGAACCCATCACGTAGGATTAGTATTCTGTACGCGGTACTGCTAGGCCACGTCACTGATAAATAATACAAGTGCTTTGCATTTCAGACCCTGCTTAAACCAAACGGTGGATTTTTCTTTGATGGAAACAAGGTTTTAGTTGAACTTGAATGCAAAACATACAAAACAGTTTATGAAGAGCGGGTAGAATTGCCCCAAGCATGCCCTGAAAACCCCTACCCCATGATCCACACCTCCCCATTCAGTGTGGGTGGGTTCGCTTGGCAGGTAGGTTGAAATTAGCATTGTAGTTTTTTATCCATTATTGCTTCTACCAGTTGGGCTTTTGTTGTTTACTTTATTGAAAAATTAGCCTTTAGTCAAGTTCAGTTTTTTATCTGATGATTTTGCAAGACAGGACTGTTGGCATCGTAGTTAAAGGCTTCGTTATTCTGCGCGGGAGGTCTGGGTTCAATTCCCGGTCAGTCAGATTTGACTCAGTGTCGCCCACGGCTCGCCACCATTGCCATGTTTTTCAGAGCTGTGTTGCCCAAGCGCTAAGTCGTGGAGATGAACCCCGCCACTCGTTACTCGCTTCGGCGTGATTCCGCAAGTATAATGTAGGATTGTTTTTTTTTGATTACTTAATTCTATATATTTCTTCATGTAAACGCAGATACGTATTTTTCCTAACGGCCCTGATGAGGATAACAGAGGCAACGTCGCACTGTTTCTACACTGTACTACTGCAAACCACCTTGCTAAAGTTAAAGCAAGATTTTTAATTGAAAGTCAGGTAAGTTTTTCAATATTAAGGCGAAGGTGTACATAAGTCGTGGCTCGTATGTTATTCAATAGATCAATTTAAAAAAAAACGATAAAACTGAGATATTTGTATAAACTTTGATTTTATGAACATTCTTTTTTATCAACCCCACGAAATCAAGACATTTACCCTTTTGCACTTCCAGCTGAAGTAGCTCCAAAAGTTGACAGGCTTTTTGCGTCATAATTAAATTTTTATGTCATAAGTGCTTGTTTTAATTATGACGTCAGAAAGCTGATCATGATGCGGAAAGCTCATGGGATTTTGGAATCACTTAAACTGGGCATGTCGACGAAGTAAATGTGTTAACGCCTGGTCGGTCACATGGAAGAGTTTTGTGTCTGAGATTAGCATTTCTTGTATTTATTCATCTTCATTCCAGCCTTCGCCAGCTGTTTACGAACATACTTTTCCTCCGAACTGCATTAGCGAGATGCCGAGCGGCGTCGCTTTCCCAAACAGAGGAGATTTTATGGACACGCTGAAAGAAAATCGCTTGAGTGTTGGTGTCGTGTTCATCGCTGTATCGGAGGTGAGGCAACTAAAGCACAGCTTTCGTGTCTAAAATCAATGCATTTGATGATGCAGAACGTTTTGATATTGCTGAATCGGATGGTTGGTTCATTTCTTATGCACTTGGCTATCGCTGCTGGAGGTCAGGGGTTCGATTCCCGGGCCGGTCAAATTGAATGCAGTGTCACCAGCGGCTCGCCACCGCTGTGATGTTTCTGGTGCTGTGTTGGCCAGGCGATAAGCCACGATAACCCCGCCATTCGTTACACGCTTTGGCGTAATATCGCAAGTAGAATGAAGATTTGGTTTTCATTTCAGGTCAATGAAGTTCACGTGACTTTATCTGAGCCCAATTCGTTTCCCACTGTTTGTGTGACCCCATTTGAAGACCTGACTGGTTGCCCATGGGTGCTCAAAACCCTCCAGGCCACCAAACTCAAGTTAAAAATGGACCAGAATGAGAAAACCACTTGTGGTTTGATGGAATTTTACCACCGTCATATCATGTGGAACGCAACGTTAGTGTCACCTGGTATGTATGAGCTTACTGTTGTCGCGACATGTATTTGCGGTGACGCGCGCGGGAGGTTCTACGTGGCGGGTTTGATTCACGACCAGAGCAGATCGCGTTTGACAAACTGGACGGCCACTATCGCAAAGCCCAAGCTCGCTTCGTAAAGAGCAAAAAATTGCAAAACGTTTCGCGACGAAATTTATTCTATTATCAGTAGATGTCTTTCATACTCGGCTCTTGCTACAGGTTCTGAAGATGTTTCACTCAACGTTCCACTGAACACGAAAGGTTCAATGATTGGTTATTTCGGTGAGAATTGGTCAGATGCTGATGTTATAAAGTCAGATCTAGTGATTGAAGATCTGGCGAGCAACGACAATCCATACAGGATTGATGTGGACGATGGATATGACAGGTAAGACGCGATTTTGTGAGTTTTCTATGGTGAAGTTAGGGGCCCTTTTGTTAGAGATTGACCGCTAAGGGTAAATGGAAACTCGGCCTCTTTCATGATCTAAATTGGCCTTACCTCCCCACTATTCTTTGTTGACTTCTGCCGGATCGTGTGCTCTGCATTTTTGCTTGTATAGCTTTTAGTTAAATAAGGAATTCAATATTTGTAAAAGAAGTAAAAATGTCAGGTGACGTCGATGCGGGTGTACGTAGGCCTATTTGTAGCTCAAACGCTTAAATATAATCAAGCGTAAAGATTTAGGGCTGGTTCATGGTTCAGTTGTGTTACTGACTAATCAGCGACCTGATGTACTGGGTAAGACAAGTAACACATTTTTAACCAGAGAATTTGGGTTCCACTTTTAGCCAGGTCAATTTAGAAACTTGTAAATGAAACCCTGCCTCGTGCATCGCACTAACAGTTAAAAGAAGATGTTATCGTGAATTCTGGTTCTTTTAGTTTTGTACTGCTTACACTGCTGATGAAGACAGATGAATATATGTTGTCGAAACGTTTAGTTTTAAGAATTGTTCCTTTATTTTCCCTCCGCAAAAATGATTTCATTTAGATATTCCTACGTTTCAATTCATGTTGAAATTGCGTCCAATCATCTCCTCTACAAAACTCCAACCCCTTCCCCAACTGGGGACAGGGAAAGAAAACTACTCTATAATGCAAGGTGCGCTTATGTTCTGCATCTAACTAAAAAGAATGCAGTTAATTCATTATTTAAGTCTTAATAGTGACATCTTACTTGCTAGTTGGCGGAGTGATTGAATACATCGGTGTCCGCGCGGGAGGTTTGGGGTTCGATTCCCGGGCTGGTCAAGTTGAACGCAGTGTCGCCAACAGCTCGCCACCGCTGCCACGTTTCTTCGCAACCGCGGAGATGAGCCCCGCCACTCGTTATACGCTTCGGCGTAATACCGCGAGTATAATGAAGATTTGGTTTAATTTGTAGAAAAGACAGACATCAGATACATGGACGGTACCAGGAACTGCTTCGACAAAAAGCTCTTCTCGAATCGAAATGTAAAACCCTTGAAGGAGAACGAAATTCGTCAGAAGAGAGAAACGAACTTGATAACATTGCATCTGATGTTTCGAAATTGTTTTTGGATGTTTTGGCCGATCTATCGCACAGAGCTATTACAAATGGTAATTTTGAGTTATTTTGTGTCTTTTTCGTGTAAAAACTCGAATTTTTTTTGCCAATTATTGGTCTAACTACACTGCCGCTGATTGAAGATGTTATAAATTCTGAAGCTTCAATTTCTAAATTCGTATATTGTCGCGCAGTTTTTATTCTAGCGTTTTTGGTTGATGATTCCTTCATATTTATCCACCTATTACGAGAAAGTGGCGGAGGCGCTACACATAGGACGAATCCAGACTCGCTTACGAGTTGCTTTTATTTTCGAGTTTTGCGGTTGAGTTTTGCTTCTTTAATTTGCTGCTTGTTAGATTTCACCGAGTAGGGATAATTGTGATTGAATTAAGCTCCTTTTGATGGCTTTTTAAGGGTTGGTAATTTTAAACAATACGGTTTAAGGGTTGATATTTGTGTTGCAGGAACTGTGAAGACTCAAGATAAAAGATCTGGGCGAGCTTACATACCAGTGTCTGCGCCTACTGACGGTGAAAAGCAACTTTTCTTCGCAAAATGCAGAGAAAATTTCGACTTGTAAGTAGCGGTTTTTATGCGTACAAGTCGTCATTATACCCGTGCTGTTACGCCAAAGCGGGTAGCGAGTGGCGGAGCCATCTCCGCAGCACCTGGCCGGTAGTCGAACTCAAATCTCATGCGCCGATGCCCGTCATCTTCAGTCAGTGTAGTTGAATATGATTGGTTCTTGTTACATTAGAATGTTATTTATTTGTTCTCAGATTGCTAGCAGACGCTCGTCCTGATCCTGTGGTTATAGACGAAGCTCAAACATCAATTGAACAGTTGAAGGACATCATTGTTAAATTATTGGAAGTGAAAGCTGGAATTAGGATCACCGACTGCGTTGTTTCAGGTGACAACAGGTTTCTTGCTTGAAATCATCATGTTGCATGGAACCAGCTGCTTGCTGTAGCGGTTAAAGGCAACGCTATTGGTGTGGACTGCCTGGGGTTCGTTTCCCAGGCCGATCAGATCTGACGCAATGTTGCCTACGGCGTGGCACGCCGCGACATTTCTTCGGAGCTGTGTTGCCCAAGCACTAAGCTGTGGAAATGGGCCCCGCCACTCGTTACACGCTTCAGCGTAATACCGCGAGTATAATGAAGATTTGATTTTTTGTTAATCTGTTCCATTTTTTTAGGATCTTTAGGAATGGAGACAGTTTGCCGGAATCGTTTGGATGTGGATCTGGTGATACTGAGTAAAGATCTCCCACGTAACGGTCATGTGACTTGGTTACCATCTTTTATAATGGCTTTGTATCGCACTCTGGAAGAAGCCGCCTTAAACCGATTATTGCCGGATTGCGCAAACTTTGCATACAAGTACGTAAGACTACAAGTTTAAACTGGGTTTTATGGGATTTTTTGGTAACATCTTGTAACCTGCCAGTTGGCGGAGTGGTTAGTGACAACGCTAACTGTGTGTAAGGTTCGATTCCTAGGCCGGTTTAAACAGGACACAGTGTCGCCAACGTTGCGATGTTTCTTTGGAGGTATGTGGAGATGGCTACAGCTACACGCTTCAGCGTAATGCCGCAAGTAGAATGAAAATTTGATTTGATCTAGGTGTTTTGTTTCAGCGCCTTTTCTGTCCAATTTCAATACAAAAATGTGGAGGTTGATGTTTACCCCGCTTATGACTGGCAGGATGAAGGGGGATTCGATGCATTTTATGAAGAGTTACTTCGACAACGAACGTCCGAAAACTTGAGCTGGTTCTGTCCTGCTGCTGCTGAAAGGCAAAAACTGTTTGTTCAAGAACAATCTCCACAAGTTAGTCAGCTTCTGGCATCGCAAAGCGTATTATTGCATTTAACAGCATATTTATTTTTCTATCACGAGAAAGCGATCAAAGCGCTATAACGAGCTCGCTTAGGAGTTGCCGGCCATCTGTCTTTCTCTTCAAGATAAGGGAATTCCGCTGAGTGCTTTTTTTCAACGGCACCACTAGTAAACTCGCCGGCTTGTTCTCCACACTGTTCCTTTTTGTCTCCACACTCTTATTGCTTGGCCGTTCGAGCTGTTAATGTAATGGAGAATACCAAATCGTGAAAATTAGAAATCGTGGGCATTGTTACCTCAAGGTCTGGTGATTGGTGGAAGGCTGTGACCGTTTTGCGAAACTTCAAATGTTTCATTGGTTAATTAAAATTATTTTCCATGGTACATGACTTGAATGTTGTAGACAGGGAAAAGGGACACTCCCATTAAACTTTTACCACTCCTAATCTGGGTATCTTATAACGTTGTTTTATGAAATTAAGGTTCTACGGCAAAATAAATCTTGGTCTTAATACAAGATTGGCATTTTCAAAAAGCTTGTGGCTGGTACAACCATTGACATCAGGGCCTTTTGAACGTCGACGAATACAATTAATGCGTGGTTAATAATATTTCTAGTCTCCTGTTTATGTGCAGCAGGGTTAACAACTTAATCAAAAATACCACAGCGAAGAAACAGCTAAAATACTTGAGCAGTCGTTTCGTTTCACTTTTGGTGCTATTGTCAGCGCTATAATCCTGCTTATTGCGTTGCCAATGGCACCAGAAATGAACCGAACGTCTGTCCAAGAACGTTTAGCTGATGCTTGGTTGTGGTGTTTGCAATTAATTTGCCAAATCCCAATTGTTCTGTTTGCCGAGAGTCTCAAATTGCTTTTACAGGTGAAAGACTTGATTATGGTTGTAAAACAGTGGAGAAACTCGGTTGATTGGACAGGTTGGAAATGGAGACCAACATCCTATCTCTTATCCTTGCTTGTCATACGAGCTTATGAGAACGCTTGTTTGGTATCAGAGGGAACTTTACCAAGTCATAAGTCTGTGTTGATAAAATTTGTAAAACTCGTGCAATCAACTCAACATACAAAGTAAATCCTTGTGATTACATTATTATGCAATGCAAGTAATAAGTATTGGAAACTGCTACTGCTACCACATTAATGATGTGCTATGCTCGTAAATTGACGCATTGGCTGAGTTGTGTGAGCATCTGCTCCTGGAGGTGAAAACTCTGGTTTGATTCCGCGTCGGATCGAACCAATGACTTTAAAATTGGTATTCACAGCTTCCCTGCTTGACGCTCAGCATTAAGGGACAGTGTGAAGAACAAGGCGGTAAGTTTACTTGTAGTGCCGTTGAGGAAGTTACTAAGCGGGATTTCTCCATCTTGGAGTGGTAGACAGATGGCTGCAATTCCTAAGCGAGCTCGTATAGCGCTTTGATCGCTTTCTCGTGATAGGATGAAACTAAGCACAAAATTTTGTATGTTTTTTCAGGCCGGCCTCGATCCGAATATCTTGGGCCCGATATTACGATCCAAAAAATTACAACATCGAATACAGTAGCAATGATAATACTGATCACCCCCCTGTTGTGCAAGATCCAGCCAATCCTGCTAATAATGTAGCAGAGCATCCCGCATCCTGGCTTCTATTTCGAAAAATGCTCACAGCTTGGGCTCAAGACCTGGGCTTATTGGAAGAAGAAATTGTTTGATTTATTTTGTTTGTCGTGTTTTCTGTAAATAAAAGTTTTCTATTGCAAAAAGTGTGACTTTTTCGTTAAGGTCCGCAACGTTATGAAAAACTTACTGTATATTTTTTTAGGCGCGGTGCGCTGTTGATTAAGGAGAAAAAATTATGCCATTGTAATTCTTAACATTGGAAGTTTCGACAACACAGATTTAGCTGTCATCGTCAGCAGCCTAGCGCACTTTGCTAATGATGATAACAGAATCTATGTCGTCGAAGAGTTTGGTTTTAAGAATTTACTATGATTTTATTTTTCCTTCTTATGTTGCTTTCGTCGCATATTTATTGTGTTTTTTGTTGGTCGTTTGCACTTTTGCTGATGTAGGAGTAGCTTGCAGCTCTCACAATAAAAGCGAAATGCACCCGTTCTCTCACGCTATTGATGTTATTTCTGCTATGTCTCGAGTGTTCAAGCATAGGCTTAGTATTCACAGCTAACAGGGATGCAAGCTTGAACTCTTTTTTGAAAAAAGCTGATCGAGTTTTGAATTTATCCTAGACTTGCAAAAACTACTTGAATTCAGCATGAGCTGTGCGAAAATTACTGAATTCGAACTGTAGATACGTCGACGTTCGGAAAATCAAAAACAAAGAACTCGAACTGAGTTTGCAAATTTGAATACTAGCGAGTTCGTCAGCTACAGAAGATTCATTGCCTACACCCAGGGTATCCCTTGCGGGATTTCAACTTCCCGGGAAACGAAAAAATTTCCCGGGATCCCGAAAATCCTCAGGATTCCCGGGATTCGGTAGGCTAAATTTTCGGAAAAATTTTCCGAGCTTGATTAGGGTAGGCTATTTGGCCACAAGAGGAGTGACAAAAACATTTTTTCTAAATTTCAGCATTTCTAATCCGATTTTAGGCATTGTTTAATGTTGTTCTGACGAACTGAGTTCGAGTTTTTCACATTTTTCAACAAATTACAAAAAAAACTTGATCTCCCAAGCATTTGGTCGTAAAAAATTTTGAAAAATAATTTTTAACGAATAAAAAATTTTAAACGTTACTTGAACGCATTTTTGCGTCGGAATGACAGATATCAGTACCACTGAAATCCATAAAATCGAAACAAAATTTCCCGGGTTCCCGACATTTCCCCTCCGACTTCCCGGGAGGAAACACTACCTAAGCTGATCCAAGCGGATTTGTTAATATTATGACATAACAAGTTGTCACAAACTAAAGTTTTCATTGCAGCTTATTTGCGAGAATCACGACGATGGAAGCACTGCCGCTATAGTGCAATGCAGTGAATGTGGAAATCTCTGCGCCGAGTGCGATCGTTATCTTCATCTCAATAAAAGAACTCGACATCATAATAGACAAGTAAGAAGGCCAAGATATTTTGTTTAAACTTGCTATAGACCTAACATTGATGAAAATGCTCTTGGTTTGTGTGGTTACCAAAGTAGTTCTGTCTGACCCGCTGACATAGTAGTCTGCAGTTGTAAGCAATGTTGGCTAGTCTATGGTTGCAGTGGGTAATAATTACCCAGTCCACATGTCCGATCGTCGTGGACTTGAATCCCGTGATTCTTGGCTCTGCTTCATAATTAATTTTTTGATGTCACATTCACTTTTAACTATGACCTCAAAAAACTGATTATGACGCGGAAAATAGAGACGAGAACCCCACCAAAATGAACATGTGGATATAACACCTTGTGGTGTACTTGTAGGGCAGAGTGATTCGTGGGCCCACTGCAACGCTGACTCATCTGGGCGTCGAACGTACAGCTGATGATTTTATATCCCGATCTTTAAGTCTTTACCAGTTGAACTAATGATGGATTGTTCGTATTGCCTGACAAAAAAATATTTTCCCGAATCCTGTAGAAATTTCGCTAGACACAAATCAAATCTCCATTCTACTCGCAGTATTGCGCCGCAGCGAGTAACGGTGCCCATCTCCGCGGCTTAGCGCCTGGGCAACACAGCTCCGAAAACGGCCCGGGAATTGAACCCCAGACTTCCCGTGCCGATAGCGATGTCTTGCGCTACTCTGGATTAGTCTGTCTCCTGAGAAGTGAGAAGACGATTGGTTATTGCACGGCCATCCCCGTTTTAAATTACGTTTAAAACCTTGTTTGCAAGAAATTAAAATTTTATTTCGTCTTGAATGCATTGAAACTGGTGATAATTCAACGTTTGCTTTATAGATTTTCAAAGAGGAGGAGGAAGCAATTCAGGTGAACCTCCATGAAGGATGTGGTCGAATCAAACTTTTCTGGTTAATGGCGCTTGCTGATGCCAACACACTTAAAGCTATCGTTGAATTCAAATCAAGAGCACCAGGTGCGGTAGAGTTGAAGTTGATGAGAATCTTCCTTGCGTAAATACGCGAGAAACGAATTGCGATCCGCGACAAAATACACCAGTATCCGTCTTTTTGCAACGCTTTTCCTACGCTGTAAATCTTTCTTCGGGTTATAATTCCAAAATTACTGGTAGGCCTATCCAGCGCACTGAGTTTTGAAATCCAACATTATGTGACGATATGCATTTGAACTGTTCACATTATAAAGCTGCAAGATTAGCAAAAATTATAGCACTTTGCTTTGCGCTTACCTTCTGTATATGGCTATTTAGTAACTTTTAGACTGAGTGATTATGTTGTTTTAGGACAGAGACAACGGGAAGCATCAACGGGTGTTTGTCGATTTTGTGGAAGCGCTTCGGATAGCGGCCAACTTGCTGTCAGCAACGTATGTTCCGATCCTCTGTGCAAAGAGAATGCTGCTAATGTAAGTGAACCGTAGATAGAGTGTAATATACTCGTAGAAGTAATACTACATTTAGACTCTACGGCGTGCTTTGCTTCAATGTATTGTAGTAAACGAATGAACTCGAGCTTGTGATCTCTTGTTTCTGTGGACAAAAAATAAAACTGGCCTATTGGCGTTGTGGTTAGGGACATCGCTGTCAGTGCGGGAGGTCTTGGGCCTGTCACATCGGATACGAGGTCGCCATCGCTGCAACGTTTTTTCGGAACTGTCCCAGGCGCTAAGCGGCAGAGATGGACCACGCCACTCGTTGCACGCTTCGTCGTAATACCGCGAGTATAATATCTGCATTTTTTCCTACGCAGGCTTGTAAGGCAATTCATCCTTGTGGGCATTTATGTGGAGGAGTTAAGGATGAAGAAACATGTCTCCGCTGTCTTCATTCCTCCTGCAGTCCGGAACTCCACCAGGATGCTGATGACATGTGCATGATTTGTTTCACAGATGCATTGTCTGCAGCACCAGCTATACAGGTGGATGATTGATTTGATTATTGTGAAAACAATTAATGAAAATTGGTCTGATTCTCGAAGTAGAAATCGTTGGAAGATACCGGAAACAAGGAGTTCGGTTGTGTTATACCAGTAGGGAGTCTTAGCTGGGTCACTGGAAATTGGGGGTTCTCAGAAGAAATGTAAAACTGATGATTTCTTCATTTTTATCCTCCAGTCACGAGAAAGCGACGGAGGTGCTATGCGTAGGACGAATCCAGACTCGCTTAGAAGTTGCCTTTGTTTCCGAGTTTTCCGCTTAAATTTTGCTTCTGACCTCTTCAATTTGCTGCTTGTTAGATTCCACCAAGCAGAGATAATTGTCGTGAAGCATCTTATCCAAGGACGCAACAACTGGGCCTGGGTGGAAGCTGAACCATTAACCTTGCGATCATGGCCGTCGTAAAATTGGAAAGACCCCCTAGCTATGTCTTTAAGAATAGGAGTACGAGGGGTCAAAAAGGTTTTACCTCTGCCTTAAAAACGAAATATCCTTTCTGGGTGTTGCAATAATGCGTACTTTTGTTGTTTGCCTACTTTTCTCCTACTTGCAAGCCATAACAACGTTAATCGTTTTGTTACCTCTTACCTTTCCTTTCGCCGTTGTATATTTTTTTTGTGGTAACTACCAGTGCCGAAAAGTACTAACTTCCCTGCTTTTCTCCTACTTGCAAGCCATAACAACGTTAATCGTTTTGTTACCTCTTACCTTTCCTTTCGCCGTTGTATATTTGTTTTTTGTAGTAACTACCAGTGCCGAAAAGTACTAACGTCTCTACTGTTTGATGTAATGACTAGACTAGTCTATCCACGACGAGTGAATTGAAATGTCAGAGCTCTGGCAGCGAGCTAAATCCAATCGTTTGATTTTTGTAGCTTACTTGTGGTCACATATTTCACTACCGATGCTGCGAAACTCAATTGAAGAAACAATGGACAGGACCAAGAATAACGTTCGGCTTCATGTTGTGTTCAATATGCAAGGTGATCTCAGTTGCGCGGTTAAAGTTTACGTGATAAGTGATAACACTGGGTACCGACCTAGTAGTGTAGTGGTTAAAGATCTGGCGGAGGTTTGGGGTTCTATTCCTGGGCCGTTCAAATCGTACACCGTGTCGCCAACAGCTCGTCACCGTTACAATGCTTCTTGGAGTAGTGTTTTCAGGAGCCAAGCTGCGAAAATGGATCCCACCAATCGTTGCATGCTTCGGCGTAACACCGCGAGTATGGTGAAGATTTGACTAAATTTTCAATATTTGATCAATGTAATTGACCATGTTGTGACATGTGTGAAATATCGTAAAGAAAAAGTATCGAAATATAACGCAAGGAAATCTGGATAATTATTATTAGAAGCTAAAGAGCTGTGATTGTACCTAGTGTTACTATGGTAGACCATGGGAGCACAAAATTGAGGCTAAAACAGCTGTGAACTTAGATTGAGTAAATATCACGTAGTAAGCGAGTACTGTGCTGTGACAATACTTAACTTATTGTAGACCGAAGTCGATCACTGGTCTTTGGAAAAAATCCTTTCCCCGCTTCGAGATTTGATAAAAGAAGTTGAACGCAAAGCGTTACAGAGATTAGAATATGAAGGCTTACGTGAATGCGAATCCATTAGCACAGTTGGAGGAAGATTTTACAAGGACCCAACTGGTTTCGCACTTAACAAATACGCCTATTACATGTGTTGCAAGTGCAATAAGGTAAGATGTCATTGAAAAAATTGTTGTAGCTTTTACACAATGCTGCATTCATTTTTCATAGCCGGTATGGTCTTGCAGAAAATTCTACAGTTGCTAAGCTCCCCGCCGCGGAAGGTCGCCAAACCCTACCGCTGGTCCTATATCTAACGTTAACAGTTTGAATTGCTTAGTGCAGTTTTTAAGAGCGTTGCCTAGAGCTGTAGACTCAGGTTTGATTACGAGTCGGGTCAAACCAATGACGTTAAAATTGGTATTCACAGCTTCCCTGCTGGACGCTCATCAGCATTGAGGGGATACTGTGGTGAAAAGCCGAAAAGTTTATCCCCCATCTCAGCTTGGAGGACAGATGGCCGGTTACTTCTATGCGAGCTCGTCAATGCGTTTTGATCGCTTTCTCATGATAAGAGGATTAGTTAATATAAGTTGATATAATTTTCGGTTTTAGTTTATTTAACTCATCCTTCTATTATGACAAAGCGATGGAAACACAGTAACGAGCTCGCTTAAAAGTTAATTTGAGTTGGTTCTGTGAATACGGACTTCTGGAACAAGCATCCGTGCAAACTGATTAATGAATAAATGTTGTTAAAAATGGACGTTTCGACAACATAGATTCAGCTGTTATGGTCAGCAGAACAAAACTGATGATAGTAGCTGAATCTATGATGTCGAAACGCCCAGTTTCAGGAAGCAGTGCGGTTCATTTTCCACCTTAAGCAATGTGTTTTTGTCCCATATTTATTGTATTCTGAATGAATGCTGTTGCAGGCTTATTATGGAGGAGAAGTGAGATGTGAAGCGGAGGCAGGAGGAGAGGATTTATTTGATCCTCAGGAGCTGATTTGCGGAGCTTGTTCCAATATTTTTTGTGCTCAAATCTGCCCCAAACATGGCACTGATTTTCTGGAGTACAAGGTGTGTATTGCTGCAACTTACTAAACTTTCGAAATTTTTCAGAAGACTTCAACATAAATCTACTGCTCCATATACTCTCTTATTTACTCGGTCATCTGAGCGGTAAAATATAATCTTGTAGAACCACTTGAAACAACAAAATTGCAACGCTAACTTGAAGTCAGGGTGGGGAACTGGCATAGCACGGCGGGCCACATCGATTGCATAAAATTTTTAAAGGGCCTTGATAACTTTTAATTTCGCTTAAAAAATGCACACATTTACGTCGAAAATTTTTGAACTATTCCTGGCGAGTTGCTTTTTTACCACAAAATCAAAGACTTCTCAGCGGTTTTTATGTCTTAAATGTAGCATGCAGTTGAGTGTGAGGCAGTTTTTAAGAGATTAATGTTTTCTATTCTACCGGTGTGTTGTATACTTAATAAGAGTAACGTAAACGGGCCGCAGGTTCCCCACCCCTGCTTTAGGTAATGAAAACGATTAGGAGAAAAACTAGACAACAAAATTGTATCGCATCGTAGAGATAATTATTTAATTATATTTCCTCTTTCAGTGTCGCTACTGTTGTTCAGTGGCAGTCTATTTCTGCTTTGGCACAACTCATTTCTGCCAGCCATGCCACGACGACTTTCAACGAATTACTGCGCTTCCAAAGGACGAACTGCCTCACTGTCCAGCGGGCCACAAAGCCCAGCAGTTGGAAGGGAAAGAATGTCCTCTTCACGTCGAACATCCTGCCACGGGAGAGGAGTTTGCTCTGGGCTGCGGTGTTTGCCGGAATGCCCATACATTTTAATAAGTTTGCTTGTTTTACTTCGTGTTACCCGACTTTTTTCAATTGAAAATGTATTACGTTATGTTGAAGAATTGGCAATAAATCGTGTTTATGTTTGCATTGCCGTGTTTGAGGCTAGCCGTTAGCTAATCTAAACTTAAAGTTTCTTCCAGCAATTTCCAGTCAGATTTTTCATTGCGCTTTCGCTTTTTGCTTTCTTGTTTTTGCTCGCTGTATTTCTGCAGCGCATGATGAAGGTCACGTTTAAATCCATGGGTCGTCACGCAGTTCATCAAGGAAAGGCAAGTGCCCCTAAATACTTCGTTGGTGCTGCGTACCACAACATCAAAGATAGACGAAACAGCGTTGGAAACAGCCATATCGTTGTTTCGCTTTATTGCAGCAAACTTTTCTTTTAACAACGCTTTTTCCAAAACATCTTTACAAGATTGCTGGATGTTATCCGAGTTTAAAGATAAAATATTTTCAACATTTGAACGAAAAATCTGCGAAATTTTAACCTTATTTTCCAAGGTCATTTGTGTTTCGGCCAAAAAAAAGTTAATAAGCAAGATCAAATTGCTGGCTTCCGTGGTTTTGCTAAATTTGAGATGTTTGAAACAGTAAGGCTCGAGCAAATCAGTTTTGTTAATTTCATAATCTGAGTCGCTTATGCTAACCCCGTGACTCCTCCAAAAAACAAAATCGTTAAAAGCAGAAGATAACATGGTTTTATGTGGATTAAAAATTGGAATTCCAAATGGTCCAAATATGTAAACACAGATAACAGGACAGCCATTACAGGGAGTAGATGTCAAACACATGGTAAGTTTTGAATCAGAGCAATCCCATTGACAGGACGATGGAAATTTCACGGTAGATGTAACAACAGTTACTAATTCATCTTCTGAAAAGTTTTGCCGCTCACAGCAGTTCAAAACAGCGTCGTTAATCAAGAGAAAGCTTTCATCACCATCTATTTTCATTGGCAAATTAGAGGATATGTTCTCGTCTAGTCCGGACATAATCAATTTTAGCTGTGGGTTGAACAGTTCTGGCAAAAATTTTAAATAGTCGTGAACGTTTTGAACAAATTCGCAATGCTCTTTGGGAAGCAAAGCCACTTCCAAAATAAGTTCAGAGTTTAATCCAGGAGCAGCATTTTCTGACGATTTACTTACTCCGTCACATTCCTCTGCAAGGGCTATGTTATTGCCATTGCTAGCATATAACTGTGCTCTTGATGAGCGCAGATTAAAGCAACTGATAAGCAAGGAATCATTTTGAACATGATATGGAAAAGCAAAGCCCTGAGATTTAATTAATATTTCACATTTTCCAGCTTCTAAATTACCCATAACCACCTCTATTCTTAATGCACAAACTTTATTCCAATCCAACAAAATGTATTGAAGACATCTTTGAAATGCCAAAAATGAATTCCAAGATCTCGAGTGAGAAAGCACCCAGTTATCACAATTATCCATTCACACCGACACCTATTTTCAATTACAATACAAGCAGGGAATCCTAAATATTTGGTTATCGTTTGTTTGGTTCTGGCTGAGGCTGTTCAAAAATGACTTCTTTTCCAGCTACACCTTTTAACACTACGCCTGCTGCTTGACCACCAGCTAAGTAGGCAGTCTGGTGGGAAAGCAAAAACTTAATTTAAACAAAATATGAACAGGCAAGGTACAAGTTTTTTACCAAGTTTTGCTTTATTTTATGACTTAATTTACCAGTAGGAAGGATAATCAACTGCTTTTTAGCTTCAGTTTGGTTAAACCAGGGGTAGGGGTGGGCAAACTTTTCACACGAAGAGCAACATTTGAAAAGAATTTGAAGTCGAGGGTCGCACTGATTGCAAGAGCAAAAAAAAAGGTCTACACATCCTCGATGTCCTGTTTTCTACTGAAAATCGATGAAGAGCAAAACAAAGGCCTACACGTTCTCAGATGTCCTGTTTTGTATTAAAAATCGGAAAAAAGGTCTTGATTCACGGTAGGAGTGTATATTTCTGCAAGTGCTCGCGGGCCGCTGTCTGCCCAGCCCTGGGCTAAAGCCTGTAGCTATTCTAGCACCCTTAAAGTGGGGGGGCCACTTTGGGGTCACGATAGCTTGAGGTGGGCCACTGAAAACTGTGTTTGAGAAAAGAGTAAGTTCCAAGAGATTTGCAACCAAACTTAAAAGTAAGCATATTGCAATATGACACACTACATACATTTATTATTGACATTCACTACAAGATGGCAAAAACACCAGAGCGTCTGTGTCTGGAGCCGTAGACTCAACGTCTGACTCTGAGACTAGTCTAGTCAAACTGATTGCCTATCCTAACATTAGTATTTACAGTTTTCCTGCCATACGTTCGACATTACAGGAATTGTATCGACAATAAGCCGGCAAGTTTGCTTGTTATAACACCCTTGGAAAAGGCACTTAACGTAATTCTTCTATCTTTAAGTGCGAACAGTTATTGAATTCCCCAACATTTCACTTCTCCTGGTGGCCCAGTCTGACTATGGACATGCAAAAAAAGCGTCGGGATCAAACGCATAACTGGAAGACTTGGACAAAAATTCTCTAGCTCAAACTCAAATCGTAAAACAGAAGAGAAATAGGTTTACTACACCACTTGATATCCCCCAAACAGGTTTTGTGGGATAGTTAGTGAAAATACGTTCAGCGTAAAAAGCTTGAACGCCACTCGGCTGGTGGCAGTGTTAAGACCAGGGCCGGCACAACCGTCCTCCGTGCCCTCCGACCGGAAGGGGGGGAGCACGCGTTTCTAGGATCCCACTCCGGTGCTTGGGGGCCCACTCTCGTTATCTGAAGCCTTTTTTGGTCTTCAATTCTGCATGGAGATGAAAAGTATTCTTGCGGGCACAAAAACTTTTGTCTGTGGGACCTCGCGCTTAGTTCCAGGTGAGGGGCTACGATGGGCTAGCATTGGCACTGGTTAAGATTTCAGTAGCGTCTTAGCCCACTCGGTCATCAGGCTTCAGGATAAACATATTGCAATTTTCGCTCTTTGTATCAGTCGCCTAACAACCGCAGGTTGAATAATGGTCAGGCAAGGAAAGTCGACTGCTTTATAACTTTATGATTTTGTAATTTCAAAAGCGATGATAAAAGAAGGCAGCACTAAGTTGTCTACAGAATCAGTCCACACTCAACCAAAGTCTCCGGCTCCAAACTCCACAGCCATCAACGAATGACGCATTAATGCCAAGTTTACTAAGCACTGGCTGTTGTTGCTACTATAATAATTTCATTAATTATTACGCCTGCCAATGCTGTCACCATAGCTGCCACAATGCCCAATGCTCTTTCCTTTTTAGTGCTTGCTGACAATAGGCTTCAACAAAAAAATATAAAAAATACCAGTACATGACTAACTAGGCTAATAAAAATTCGAAATGTCACTTTTATTTGGATTAGCCACTACCAAAGACACGATGCGTAAGATTTCAATCTATTTAGTTCTTTATTCCTCTTCACCCATTACTAACAGCTTCTTCGATCTGCACTGGCTGCTTTATGATTTTACGATTTAGACGGAACTGTGTGATCATGGTGTGATGTAATAAAAGCACTAGTTTATTGATAAACCAAGACAAAGACCGAAACAATCTATGCAAGTTTCACATAGCCTAGTTAACTAAAAAGCAAAGACAACGAATGTCTTACTTTGAGGTTGGGCAATCGATTAGTATATTTTCATACCCTGTCATAGACTACATAAGCTTGTTAAAACTGGGGGGGGCAACCAGAGGGCCAGGCAGAAAACTGGGGGGGCCACGGCCCCCTTTAACCCCCCTTAAAATCGCCACTGGTTAAACCTTGGTTGTTGTAGTAAGCAAGAAAGAGAACAGCACTCATTTACAACTACGCCTAACGAGGATCAAAATATTTTTTGGGGGGTAACAATCGAAAAATGCTTATTTTGCAGTTAACTACAAAGTATCGAATCGAAGTACCGGTATCAATTTATCCAAACCACAGACCCCATTTTAAAAACCAGCACAGTAAACTGCTCCAACATGGCCGGCGCCAAATGGGGGCCAGCCCCCCCCCAATCGACATGCTTGGCCCCCCAATCAACAAGCTTTTGATTTTGAAAACAGCGGCTTTTGTGCTTAATTTCAAACTTTGGCCCCCTCTAATTAGCGTTTGGCCCCCCTAAGTCGACTGCTCAGGCCCCGGCTCTGTGCTCCAACCTCTAGGTTGCGTTGTGGAGCACTCAAACTGTGAATCCTGCCCTACGACAATAAGTTCAGTTTACTTACCAAGTGAAAATAAAAGCAGTGATAAGTGAAGTGCCAAAACTTACTGGAAGAAGCGAAAACGCCATGTAGTCATCGAATTCTTAAACTTAGACTTTGCTGCTGTCAGATTTCTTTTGCTTCAAGATTTGTTTCATAGCATTGCGAAAATAAGTACAAATTGTTACCTAATCAGTTGTAACCGGGTCCTACTAAACACCACAAAGGACTTCAAACTGATCTACTGAACACCGCAAAGAACGACAAAGGACTTGATAACCTTCATTCCCTAATCTGATTTATCTTATTTATCTCTCTGATTTATCTGTCGAAATCGAGTAAAATTGCTCATTAATTAGCCCAGGTAATCGCTTGACTCGAAGACCTTGCGTCCCTTCACGGCTCCTGTCGCTCTGACACGTGTTTTTTACCATTGCTCGTTATTTTGTTGTTTTTGACGTTATTAGTGTGATGAGATGACAAAAATATAAATATTCTGATTTTAACCCTAACCCCAGCCTAACCCTAATTTAAAGTCCTTTGTTATGGTATGACTCTACGTCCTTTGCGGTGTTTAGTAGATGAATTTGAAGTCCTTTGTTGTTCTTTTGCGATGTTTAGTAGGACCGTTTATTATCAATTAACTATAACTTACAAGCCCAAACTAGCTTACCGGCATCAAAGCTCATCACATTTCCAGCACGTGAGGAAGACTATTGGCGCCCTTTTGTTTCATGTTGCCATTTTATTTGTTTAATCAAAAGTAATTTACCTGGTTAAATTAGAACGCCGTCCTTAGTTTTTGAGACTTTTTGGAAAAATTTTAAGAGTAAGTCGGCGCCAATGGATCCACGTCTACCCCCTCTCCTACCCCCCCCCCAAAAATTAACGGATTTGCACGATTTATAAAAATGGGTCTGAGCAGAAGTCATTCCTTCCCCTTGACACTGCCATTGGGTGCAATGCAATTGTTATGTCACTAACATCATTGCAGCGGATAGTCTCTAACGTTGCTACAACGGCATTGTTAAAACTGGGATGGTATTGTTGTTTCATTGTTACATTTTCTTGTCAATGTATCGCTTCATAAATGCAGTCAATTTCAAGTTTATTATTTACCAAGCAAACACTGGTGATACATATTGCTTGGTCAGGAGAAGGGAAAAGACCATACAATCATCTAGTCTACTGCCACCTGCTAACAAACAAATTTGCATGGAACAAAAAAAGTCTTGAGGTGAGGTGCAGTTATTTTCAGACTTGAAGTGCAGCAAAAAAAGCACCACTAAATTGATTCGCAACGAAAATTACTAAATTATGAAAAAAAGGCATAGGGTGAATAGGCCGAATAAAGCAAGAAACATTGTTTTTCATGTCTGCTCAGTAAGGAAAGTAATTTGGAGGAGAGGATCGAAATTTGGCCTATTGCACAGAACATACCTAAGTTGTAGTCAGTCTAATTTTAAACGTTGCCTTGTTGGGTTGGGTCTAGCGGGAGCAATAAGATTTAGCATCTGCAACGAAGCTTTTAGGTAGACGTGCTCTCGAGCGAAAATGCTGCAGCAGTGTGAGAAAACAGGGGCTAAAGTTGAAGTCAAAACCAAACAGTTTTATCTAGGCCTGTAACGAATAGATCCTGTCTCAGTAAGTAGGCTACGTAACGTAACTGCCCTTCTACTAGGTTTATGAAAAACTAGGGAAGGGAGAACTCGCAACAGACTGGCGGATTTCTACAGCGTGTTGCCGGTGCACGAGAATGTATATCTTTTACCTCGCAAAATATCTTTGTCTTTATCATGACAGTTACCCCGCATATCACTAAACGCACCTCCACATTGTCAAAAGTCTCAAAAAATTATAACTTAGGACTGCTAGAAAAATAAGCCCAAGCCTGCGTAGGCAAAAGTTCACTTTGGTATTTATTGACGTTAATGTTTTTTTCTTGTGTTTTTGAGGCATATTATATTTGACTGCAAACCAAAAAAAATGAAATATGAATTAAATTTTAGGTTGAGCTTTAGTGATAGCACGATTAAAAGAATTAAGCTTATTTCAGAAGCGGATTGGCCCCTCAGCTATAGCTCCCCCCCTTAGTCCGTCCTTGTCCACTCCACGAAGTCAGATCTGAATCCTTTAGCAGTTCCTTAGTGTTGGAAGAGTAGGAGCTGAAACTCCTACAACTTTTGAAGAGACGTAAGTGGTTGGTCGCCTTGCTTGTCCGACACGCAGTGTGTCCGGTCATTTAAGAGAATGAAGCAATCTGTTAGTTTTTGAAATTTTCCTCAGAAAAAATGCGGCAATACAATACAGTAGACTAAAAACCATAACGCTTTCAGAAAATCGAGATTTATTTATGAGGTCACAACTTGATCGTGCGCTCATTGCGTGCGTCAAATGGAGTAAAGATAACTGCGTACGTAAGCTGTCACGTGGTGTGCCCGGCTTCTCCGTTTCTTAGAAAGCAACTGACGCATTTGCTTTACAAGAGCTTTTCAGACATTTCGTGTCTAATTGATTGAAAAATAACTCACTTTGTAGAATGACGATTGATTTAATTCTTGAGCGCAATTGCAATGCGCTATTATGTCAACTTACGGAAAACAAAATAAGCCCTTCTAGGTGCCTGACAACGTTATTGCAAAGGGCGCTTTTTCAAGAAAGATTATGAACTGTTTTAAAATTGTACAGGGAGATCTTAATTACCAACAAACAAAAATAGTTATTGTTTTGTTGAGAACTTCTTTCCTCATAAAAATTTTTTATTTTTTTTTCTCGTGAAAAATATGTTTGATATTAGAGATTTCAAGCTTTCCCTAACTTTGCAAAAAAAATTGAATTGGTTTTAACCGTTTCAAATCTTGATGTGCTTCATCATTCACATTCATTTTGTTTGTGGCAACTTGACGAACCCAGGAGAGGGACAAACGGGTCATGCTCTCCCCTAAAGTCTTAGAGTAGTACAAATCAGTAGATTAGCATTTTGATATTGTTTGCATATCAGTTATAATACATTACGTATATTCTTCTCACTTTTTTTTTTGTATTACTAGATTTTGGTATTTTTGCACGTTTGTTTCTTGCACTTTGTATTTTAATTGCACACTCTAAGAAAGAGGCTGCAGACTCGGTGACTGTGCTAGTTCTTTTGATCTGGACACAAATGGCCTTTTCGCAGCCTCTCTCGTAGAAACAATTACACTTTTTGATTATCATTATTAGTTTCTGATTAATGTTTTACGCAATGCCTTCTACAATAAAAACAAAAAAATAATCAAAAGAAAGATCCTCCCAGGCATACAATACTGCAGAAAAACCAGGCTTACAATACTGCAGAAAAAACATTGAACTTGTTTTATCGCACGTTTTGCACGTACCTAATGAGACCCATAAGGTCGAAACTTCTCGCACTGTCGTGCGTTTTGATTTTTGATTTACAACTGCGTATGTTTAGGTTTTTGTGGTTGCAAATATGACATGCTTCCTCGTTCTGTTTTCAAAAACCATTAACTTTTTTCATTTGTAGCCCCCTTCCCACAAAATTCCGGACCTACCCCTGTGGTGCTCCATGGGTTTACTGCTGGCTCCAAAGTTTGTCTCACGGCTGTACCTCTGGTAGTGTCTGGGTACAAACAACAAGTACGGGCCCCCCCCAGAAAAGGTTTTAAGAAGCACCTCAAAAAAGGTCTTCCACCTCTATGTGCTGAACATGTAGCGTGTTGCCCGGGCCAGTGCCCCCTTGGTCCTTCCCCTTGAAATAAAAATGATAGCAATCCTGGACCCGTGTATAGTGCACCCCTCTTCACCTTGGTAATTACAGCCCTGTCTTCGTTTTTTTGTTTATAACTATCTGGCCAAACCACGAAAAAATACAGCAGGTAAATTGAATAAACGTGCCTGAATCAAAACATAAACAAAACACACAAATACTGGCAATGCGGAAATCAGATTCTTTCAAATTGCGCAGCGCCAAAAACAAACAGCGATGCATTTGTCTTTTGTTGTTGGCGAATACTTCCTTGCATTATGCATTGCGTCTCTATACCGGACACATAATACGCATTGTACATAATGCATAATTGAGTTATGGCATGACTAACTTTTATCACGATTGCGACGTCATAAGCGTTTTTGAGTGGGCGCCGCGCCCTCACAAGATTAGTTGCAGCAAAGGCTAAGCACAAAAAGGTTTGAAGATAATACATTAAGCGAATTTTATATGCAAGATTAGGTTCTGATTGAAAGCATTGAAGCCAAGGAGCGGCAAAAGGGTAATTAGTCTCCCCCTCCCCCGGAAATATTTCAAGTGCCACTGTTAATGCAGAATTCTACGTCTAGTTTGACTCAAGTCGAGCGGACAGTTTTTTGCCGGCAAAAACCTTTTTTGAGAGATCGACCGACTGAAGGTATTGTTTTGTCTCCCCACCCCTCTTACCCGAAATTTCTGACCCCTGGTTGTATTAGAGGTGCAGCTTTTGCAAGCTTCTTTGCTTTTTCCAACACTTTTTTTACCTAAACCGTTTCACGAAATGTAGTGCCAATTAAACCCAGAAATGCAGACTAACAGCAATAAATTCAGAAAGTGGAGCAGTTAAAGCTTGGGGCAAGACAGGCACTGAAAAATGGAAGCTACGTGAGATGATCATACTGGAGACTTCAAATAATAGTAAAAAAGATCATAGCAGTGTTTTAAAACAAAGAAAACTGGGTCATTGCAAATTTATGGTGAATTAGGAATGAAATCGGATTTAGTCACTCCATGCTCCTTTTATACCACTACAAACAGGGCCGCATTCAGCGAAAAAGTTTAGGGAGAGCGGGGAGGGTTTAAACGATAGGTCCCCGTTCTTATCTGTCCTTAGTGATTGATCTTTAAATAAATGTCATCATACGTCAAAAGTGGTGGAGGGAGTTCCCCGGTGCAGTAGGCAATGAAAAACTCATTGGCCGCAAAAAAATCAACCAACAGGTCACCAACATATAGCAAATTCGTGGCGAATAAATTTATTATTGCTTTCATGTTTATTGTTGAACTGTTAATGTAGAGACTCATTTTATAAATCGTTTAATATTCAAGCAACAAAATCATGGCCTGCGTCCAAGACTACCCAGGATTCAATGCCGAGGCAGACTCAGAAGCTTTGCGTAAAGCAATGAAAGGATTGGGTAAGTTGGGTTAGTGTCCTTAAATCACCGAATTTACACATTATGTAGACGAAAACTAACAGCGTAGCGTAAATGGGAAGTCTACTGTAACCTCTTGGCAGCACACCTCCGAAGAAACGTCGCAGCTGTGGCGAGCCATTGCCAATACTGTGTCCGATTTGACCTGGCTGGAAATCGAACCCTAGACCTCCCACACCGATAGCAACATCCTTACAGCAACAGGCCTGATAAAAAGGCGTCGCTGTCAAAAATAAGCGCTCTCATTTCAGCTGTCTTTTACAGTATATTTTAACGGATGAGTCATGGCATAAAACTATTTCGTGTGTAGGCACCGATGAAAAAGCGATCATCGAAATCATTACCAAGCGCAGCAATCAACAAAGACAAGAACTTTTGTCCAAATATAAACAATGCTTTGGCAAGGTAATATACCGTAAGTAATATTATACACGAAGCACTTTACTGACAATTCAATTGCAAAGTTTTTAGTGGAAAGCCAACATTTGGAGTAGGCTACCGGTATATAAAAAGCTAATGTGATTATCCATAAATTTTTAGTTGGTAGAAAAATGCTAAATTTACTTGCATAACCAAAAAGAATGCTCAATAATCTTGAAGACCTGTGCGAAATCAAATTCAGTTATTTCGGCAGCATTTAATCGCAAAACTCCTGCAGTCTGTTTCTCGCTTACGCGATCGTCAGGGAGTCTACACAAAGAAAATAATATGATAGTCTTGCACAAGGGTGCTCTATGGGGCGCCGTGTGTAAAGCTACGCAATATAAAATTTTGCATCATTTTTTGGTTAAATTACGTGCAATATCATATATTGTTGCAATTTATCTATATTGCTGCAATATGTGTTAAATTGTTGCAATTTATGTATATTGCTGCAATTTGTGTAAATTGTTGCAATTTACGTATATTGCAAAAAAAACTCTAAATCGGCTTTTAATTGCCATGGTGATATGCTAACTAAAACAGTCAGTGTTGCCCTTTCCCTTTTTTCCATGAACTCATGTAATGTACTGGCCTGAGGCGCTGTTGTACTGACTGTGCAGTGTGCGCTTATTGGTTTGGCTGAAACATTTAAGCTACTGGTTAAATGAATCATTTAAGCTACTACTGTTAAGCTACTGGTACCGGTATCCTTTGGAATACCAGCAGCTAGACTAGACTAGACTACCGGTATAGGGGTAACAACTAGTATCAGCTCCCAGGTCCAGTTGGGTTAGATTAGAATTAGGTTCAGTTAGGGTTAAATTTAGTTAGGGTTCGTTCAGTTACAAAATATCGGTAGACTAGTTTGACATTTTTAATTTTACAGTTTACCGTATGTAACTGGCTACTGTTGTATCGGTGTGCTGATCTGCTGATGTCAGGATGTAGCCTACCTGCTTTCTGTGGACAGATCACAGAAGTCACTGTAATCTGACATGTTTCAGCCATACAGCATAAGCCATTCTGCATTAGCAACGCGATAGTAGTATGTCACAAAAACATAGGTTGAGGTAGCTAGACTTGGCCTAATGTCGGGTTACTGGTACTGTACTTTAAAACAAGATTTTTCAGATACCGATATTTTGTAACTGAACGAACCCTAACTAAATTTAACCCTAACTGAACCTAATTCTAATCTAACCCAACTGGACCTGGGAGCTGATACTAGTTGTTACCCCTATACCGGTAGTCTAGTCTAGTCTAGCTGCTGGTATTCCAAAGGATACCGGTACCAGTAGCTTAACAGTAGTAGCTTAAATGATTCATTTAACCAATAGCTTAAATGTTTCAGCCAAACCAATAAGCGCACACTGCACAGTCAGTACAACAGCGCCTCAGGCCAGTAAACTACATGAGTTCATGGAAAAAAGGAAAGGGCAACACTGACTGTTTTAGTTAGCATATCACCATGGCAATTAAAAGCCGATTTAGAGTTTTTTTTGCAATATACATAAATTGCAACAATTTACACAAATTGCAGCAATATACATAAATTGCAACAATTTAACACATATTGCAGCAATATAGATAAATTGCAACAATATATGATATTGCACGTAATTTAACCAAAAAATGATGCAAAATTTTATATTGCGTAGCTTTACACACGGCGCCCCATAGTACTCACCAAAGTCCAACCAAATCGAAAAGCATTCGTTTGTGCTACTGCCAATAGGGGCCAAGCTCATCTTCTACCGGAAAAGATTATTAATCTTCATTAATGAAAAATTATTATTACTAATGAAAAAAGTTATTATTATTTAATGAAAAATTTATTGTTATTTAAAAGAATTGTTATTAATGAAAAAAGCAGGCTTGACTAAAATTTTTTTCCGGTAGAAGATGAGCTTGGCCCCGATTGGCAGTAGCACTAACGAATGCTTTTTGATTTTCGATTTGGCTGGACTTTTGTGAGTATCCTTGTATAAGATTATCATAATATTTTCTGTGTTTAGACTCCCTGACGATCGCGTGAGCGAGAAATAGACTGCTGGAGTTTTGTAATTAAATGCTGTCGAATTGACTGAATTTTAAATTTTTAGTTAGCCTTGTGATAATATACTTCCAGGCCTGCAAAGCAGCAGGGTGAGCATTTTTTGATTTTCTCCTCTACCTTTCTTAAAAAATTTTGGGTTCACCTCTGCACAACTTGCGTCAAGTTCGTTTTTAAGAAGTCTATACGCGATTGTGTTTTGTGACAGTCGTTTAAAGTGTTCAACTCCGTTTATAATCCGTTCAACTCCGTTTATAATCCCAGGATCTCATCACGGATCTCAAGAAGGAACTGAGTGGAAATTTCGAAGATGTTGTTCTCGCGATGTTCACAAAGCCACGTGATTATGACGCTGAATGCTTGAGAAAAGCAATAAAAGGAGCGGGAACTGATGAGGAGGTGAGTTGATTGTTTCGTTCTTATTCTTGGTTTTACTGAGATTACATTGGTAAAGCAATTATATACGAACAGTGGTGGAAGCGTCGTTATTGAAACAAGGCTACCCCATTGACTGACCCAGGTGGCTAAAGAGCTCAAGCTCTCTCTCCTATTTGCTCGGTGCTTACCCCCTCCAAAAATCCTTGATTCGTCCCTGTCCCATCGCAAGAAATCATAATCTCCAGCCAAGCATTGGTGTTTTAGCTTTGCAAATATCCAACTGAGGTGGATCAAAGATTTCTATTAAGGAGAGTGATTCATTTTCACAATTTTATTCTGCGTGAAAATGTTTAAGATGGGAAAACTCAATTCATACAGCTAAAAACTTTCTAGGGGGGAAGCGGTTGCCACACTCACCCCCTCTGGTTCCAACCCTACTATCCCACGCTTCATGATGATTTTTTTTATCCAAAGATGCCAATCGCAAAAATTAGCCGAAAAATGGCATAAACGATATCCCAAAGCAAGTCGGGACTTGTTGGCATAAGCACGCAGAGTTTCCATCGATTTCTCGTGAAAGAAGATAATAAAAAAGATCATCAATAATTTATCACCAGCAGTATTCGCAGCTGTCGCAGACTATACTTTCTTCACAAATCAATTTTCAATATTTGCTACAGGG
The DNA here is from genome assembly GCA_964006365.1 of Trididemnum miniatum. Lineage (NCBI taxonomy): Eukaryota > Metazoa > Chordata > Ascidiacea > Aplousobranchia > Didemnidae > Trididemnum > Trididemnum miniatum. The sequence continues at coordinate 21,663,566 of OZ023245.1, read as the reverse complement.
AATATTTGTCAGCATTAGCATAAATATGTATTTCATGTGTGAAAAGATATTTTGAACTTTGATAACCTTTCTTTCAGACTTTGATTGAAATTCTCGTCACCCGATCAAATGATGAGATTAAGGAGATCAAACAAATTTATCAAAAGAAATACAACCAAAGTTTGGAGGACGCTATCAAGAGCGACACTAGCGGACATTTCAAACGTCTTCTTGTGTCTTTAAACAACGTGGGTAGCAACAATGCGTATCAAATATACGGTATATAAATAGCCTCATCTTTGTCCCATGGTATCACGGATTGATTTTCAGTTTTTTAGTGTATTTACGGTTTTACCTCACAATTTTCAAGAACTATTCATACAAATGAGATACCGGTAATTAGTGCTGACTTCTCTAAAAAAATATTGAAATACAATAATTGGAGTCTTGATCGTTAGACATGTGTTTTATGGACTGCTGTCTTGGTCGAATCATTTCTGTGGTGGCAGTGCTCATTTTTCCTCTTTTCTGCGCTACTAGGCTAAGCATTGAACCGTGGTTCCTGACGTTAAGCAAGTGGTGGAACGCATTAGGCTTGTTAAAAGTTGTAAAGACTAAATAAAGTAGAATTGATTTCTGAACTAACATATTTACATCCAAATAATCAGCTATGCCTATAAATTAGCAGATAAGTTTTTAGCCTGTTTTAGTTCAGTAAATTAAGCAACTTACAGTTTCAATTATCAATAGTACTTCAAAAAGTAAGGTTCGCGGAGATGAGCCCCGCAAATCGTTACACGCTTCGGTGTAATACCTAGAGCATAATAAAGATTCGATTTTTGACAAACTTTCTTACTTTTGTTCAGGCTTCTCGTGATATTGGAACCCATGTTGATGCTACGAAAGCGAAAGAAGATGCAGAGCGCCTGTATAAGGCCGGGGAGAAAAAATGGGGAACAGATGAATCAAGTTTCAACTTGGTGATGGCGTCAAGAAGCTTCCCCCAACTTCGAGCTACTTTCGATGCTTATCAACAGGTAAATACACGGATTGCGGTAATCACATAGCGTAGGAAGGGAGAAATGGGCAATTGCCTTCACGAAATATTCTAAGTACCAGTATTAATGTAGAGATTGACGTCCATCTTGACCCAAGTGGGGGGCAACAAGGAGTAGTTTATTGCCTCCAACGACTTTTTTTAGATATCGACCATTGAATACTTTGTCTGCGTCACCGAACGGTCAAATCATGTAAAATTTTTATTTTTAGATCGCAAACAAGAAAATTGCCGATTCCATTAAGTCTGAATTCTCCGGAGACATTGAAGATGGGATGTTGGCTGTGGTTGAAGCAGCGGAAAACATGGCTGCCTTCTTCGCCAAACGTCTGTACAAATCAATGAAGGGAGCCGGAACCAACGATACCCAATTGATCCGGATTGTTGTATCGAGATCGGAGGTAAGTTATACGGATACTTACGGGTCGTTTGGAGTTCAGCAATTTGATGTTGGAAATGTAAACGCGAGGCAGTTTTTTAATTCAAGTTGCTTGGAAAGGATGTAAAACCTTGTTGGTGAATATAAAGATAAAACGATGTTCCATAATAATGTGTGATCCGAAGCAATCTCATGACCTCGATTGAATGGCAGAGAACATAGAGCATCCATTTTTCGAGCGATGGATTCGTGGTTCGATTCCACATTAAGTTAAACCAAAAACAGAAATATTGGTACAGCCTCCTTGACTGCTTCAGCAAGAAGAGGGTGGAGAACTCAACGTAAAGTTTGCTTGTTACATCGTAAGAAAAGGCACTTATCGGAATTTCTCTGAGCCTGAGAAAGTTTTGACCTTCCTCATCTTGCGATAAATTTTAGGTTGATTTGGAAGAAATCAAAAAAGCTTTCCACACAATGTACAAGAAGACCCTAGAGTCATTCATCCACGACGATACAAGTGGTGACTACCGCAGAGTTTTGCTCGGTTTGCTCGGATGAAAAGTCGTAGATGTTCCGTTGGAACTTTACTCAGAAATTACATAACATTTTGTGCACGTCTTTCAAATAAAAGGAATTCAAAACATGATTTTGTATTAAGTTATCAATATTACAGTTGTTCTGATTTGTTAAAAAATAGGTCCAGAACCATCGCCAAGGGGGAGCGGCCTGGCCCCCCAATTAACAAGCTATCTTTATGAAGACAGCGGTTTTTGTGCTTAGTTTAAAACTTTGGCACCCCTGATAAACGCTTGGCCCCCCTAAGTCGACTGCTCTGGCGCCGGCTCTGAATAGGTTTATTCAAACAACACGATGCATAATTTGAATTATTCAATAAACTTTTCAAAAATCGGACCTTCATTCCATTTGCGGTATTACACCGAAGCGTGTAACGAGTGGCGGGGCAGTTTAGCACCAGGGCACACAGCTCCGAAGAATACTGTACATGGTTAAGACTCGAACTGAGTCCAGTATGATCGAGTTAGGAATCAAACCGACCTGCAGCGCCAAAAGCAACGTCCTTTACCCCTTCGGAGGCCATAAAAGTGCAAAGTTTACCGTAGAGCGAGACAGCGCTGTTTCGGGCTATTAGCCCTCATCAGCCGCCCTCAGGCTTAAGGCACACTCATCGTTCCAAGTGCTTGACCTTGATAAGCCAAGCACCCTTCCGGATTTGTATATCTTAAAAGAATTTAACCTTTGGTGATGGGGATGGTTTGTCCTCTGACCCAACACGTGGAAGTCGTTCTGACTTCCTATTCAGCAGGCCGGGAAGGACAACGTTGTGTCTAAGTGCAAAGTTTATTGCTCTTCATTTCACGAAAACTAAGACATCGTAACAATGCAATAGTTGAGATGCCAATGTTTATGCGTTACCACGCACCATAGCATCATGAAAAAAAATCTCCTCCGTAAACAGAAAGCCTGAAGCATCGTAGTTTTTGCTTGGAAAGGATCAAGCCCCATATTGAGGTCGGCAGAAACAAAAACGTCAAGTGGCATTTCTTTGTCACGACCAAACTAGCAAAGTCCGACTTCGACAGTAGAACATGAATTTACGCTGAACACTGCTGAAGTACGCCAATTCTGTACTGGTAAGCTTATAGACTCTATGAAATCCTGCCGATGAACAGCCCATCATTTTCTTCTTCAAGTTCTAGCCCAAGCGCAAAACTCTTCGCGAGCAGTGACGGCTTGTGAGAGGAAAAAAGGAGGTGATGCGCTATCTATGACATGACAAACTAAGTTAGCAGTTTATTAGAGGCAAAATTCAAGTTGCGTTAAAGTTACGATGTTGCAAGATTATAAGTGAATTGCCCATAGTAAAAAAATACACTACTGCTGCACCTCCTATGGTAAAAAAAATTGAAAAAATTCTTCATTACGAAACATCAGGGGCAAATCGAGAATTTTTGGGGGGTGAGGGAGTCTTGAGTCGAAAAAGCGCTTATCTTGCAGTGATGAGGATCTATCCAGAATTATCGAAATACTAACGCATTGATATGCAGCTTAGGCCTATAATATAACTAAATACTCAGAGGCGAGCTTGAGCCTCTCTTAAATCCGCCATTGTAGGGTACAAAATTAATGCTGGTGAATGCAATGTACAATTGTACATACGTCTAATATCAAAGTTAGGCCAAAATAAAACCCATTCAATCAGAGATATAACCCAAAACTTCGGGTAATGTTTTGTGTTGGCCGTTGATACTGTTATGCAGTGGCGTCACTAATACAACTTCATACTGACGGCCGACCTTCCACCTTCTTCAAGAGCTCTCAGATGAAGTTTCAAAGTTTCTATAAGTGTATCTCTGCGTTCATTGATTCATTTTACTTCACGGAACTACAAACTAAAACTGCATTCACATAACTATACTAGATTGCCACAACTTAACTTCAAAAACTTAGGATTAGGCTTATATTTTTCCTAATTACCGGCAACCTTTAAAAAGACCATGGTAAGCCTCCCTGTCACGTAGATTACCAGCTGTTTCACCACTGCCTGCCCAAAAATTGACAGCCTTAGTGCCTGCAGTCCAAAACTGTAAATCTGTTTCCAGTACCGGCAGTCCACCGCGGGGCTGAAACTAACCCAATAATGCCACCAGTCTGAACTAGTGTTTCCTCCCGCGAAGTCGAGACGGGAAACTTGGGCTATCGAAATTTCCCGTTTCCCAAGAAATTTGTCGGGATCCCGGGAATTTTATTTTGTAAGCATTTCAGGGGTATTGATATCCATCATTCTGACATAAAAAAACGCGTTAGAGCAAATTTAAATTTTTTTCGCTGAGTTATTCTTTAAAATTCGCCAAATTTTTTAAGACGAAATGCTTGTAGGATCAAACTTTTTTCCTCAATTTGTCGAAAGAATTGAAAAACTCAAACTCAAGTTTGTCAAAACCACATAACAAAATGCTAAAAATTAGATCCCAAATGCTGAAAACCAGAAAAAATGGCACAATAATCAAGCTCGGGAAAAATTCTGGCAATTTCCCGAATTCCGAGGATTTTCGGGATCCCGGGAATTTTTTAAAAGATTTTCCGCTTTCCGGGAAGTTGAAATCCGGGAAAAAGGGCCTTAGTCTGAACTAATCCCACTCAAGTAGCAACCCTAGCTGGCTTCGGTGCAGAGACTAAACAATCCGACCGAACTACAATCATTAATACCTTCGCTGCGTCATTGCATAAAACGCGACCTGTCGAGAAAAACAGAGCTTCCATTTTTAAATTAATATTGATATAGGCCTATAGTGATCAGAAAAAAATGACAAAAAACTATTTTAAGTTGATGTGCTTCATTAAAATTCCTTTTCAACGCACAAATTACGCGAATACAAACAAAACATTAGGAAATGTTGCAGCTCCTATAAGCGAGCCAGCCGCCACTGCTCGCGAGTTTCTTTTCAACCGTCAAAGCCAACCAATTAAGTACCGGTACGTTTTTTTGCGTCCTTAAGCACAGTCTCTGCCCTCCAAGTTCCACTTCAAAGATAAAACAATCTTGCTACACTGTAATACTTTTATTGTTATTGCTCGGCACGTTATGCGCTCATATACGAAGTAGGTAAACGGTGAAGGTGCTCCGCCATGAGATGACGTTTTTATCGTCACGTCACCATTTCATTACGTCATAATTATTACAACCACATCATAAAAAAACCAGATAATTTGAATTCAAAATTAGTAAAAATGATGAAACACTGTAGAAATACCTTCACACTAAACGTTGCTACATAATACGCGATGTGGGAGCAGTGGCTGGCTGGCTGGCGTGCGTGAATATGTCAGCCAAAAAGAGCAATAACACAAGCCAAAATTGAGTTCATGATACAAATTTTCCGCAGCCTTTTTCCTTGATTGGTGCTGACTAAAGTCAAAAATTGCTCATTAAAGCGTGCCAAGCAGTTGAGGGCCCATAGGAGGACGATTGCCCTCTCCTAAAACGACAAGAGTAGCTAACAAACTGTTTTTGGTGCCAAACAAAATTTCTGTGCCTTGCTTAAACGTGGTCCAGTATGAGGTAATCCTGCTTGGATACTCATCGTCAAAATGTCACTGATAGATCGATTTTGGAAGTTTCGTGTTAACGACGCAACACGAAGCACAAAGACAACGCCCAGACGCTAAATGCAGACTCAGAAATCGTACCTAAATTGCGCTACTTCATTTACTGCCAACAATCTTATCAAAGCTTCAATAAAAAAAAGATTAAATACTGTAAAAACAAAAAAAGTAGCTTCGCGTCAAACAAACGAGTGTAAAGTGTTGTGAAAAATTCAAAACTCGCCGCAATCGGTGTGAACCCGTGTCGTGTCTGGTGTGAAATCATGAGGAACGCTTTCGTATTGGCGCAAAATAAGTTAAAACGACAAAATTTACAAATGCAATCAAAAAAAATGCACAACCTTTACAAACCGACAAATCTAAAATCATCGATAAAAAAAAATGAATAGAAAAGTTTGGCCTTATCACAATGTTTATTTCATCACAAATTTGATCCGTTTCATAAAAACTTGATCCACATTCAACAAGAACGGCTTCACTTGATCAAGGCACAATTTTGTTCGAGCCAATAAAGCGAGGATTACACAAGGAAGTGCCTTTCTTTAGCGCATCCACATCTACGAGGCAGGAATACATTTCCGGTAGAACCAATTCACACCACTTGGGGATAGCCCTGAATGCCCCTTGAGGGGTGGTGTCCAGCTACAACACGAGGGGGACGACCGGGCACAACAGAATCAGGGGGGCTCCTCATTCCTTCAGATGACCAATCGGACATGCTCCGGGGAGAAGAGCTCGACCATGGGTCAGAAGACTCGGGACTGGGAGTTTCATATTCCGCTTGCGACTGAAAACACAATTAACATTTGTTATAGCGCGCTATCATAAACCTTACCCTGACGAGAACTTTTACAGCGAAACACACCTAATCATACAAAACAAGTCGCAACATTTTAGTCCCTAAAATGCGTAACTGGTACAAACATATTTTTTTACTTGTGATACTTTACTTTCAAGGCATAAACTTACCAATTGCTTGTGGTTCACAGATTGATTAGTCCGGGGAGAAAGATGATCAGAATCTGGAGACATTGTATTAGTGGAAGGAGGAGTAAGATACATCTGCTGCTAAAACAAAGATAAAATCACATAACTTATCAGATAAGTAACAAAATCACTAGATCAGTGATTAGACATTAATACTAGGGAACAAACATAACTAAAGTTGCCAGCGACATGGAATAGCAGTACTGCGCATTGGTTAGATCCTTCGTGATAGATTCGCTTTACGGTTGAAGCCGATAGATTTGATAAACAGGATGGATGAAGATTCGAACACATCGCAATTTCCCTCGACTACCGTGAATAATCTCAGTTTCAATTTGATAAAAACACTGTCTCGTAATCAGGTAGTTATCGATCCAAACGATAAATGGTCGGACAATCGACGATAGTTACCTGGTCCTGGCGAGATTGATGAGCGTTAGTATGCTGGCGAGCGTGGGCGCCCTCTTTATTGTGTCCTAGTCTGGGATTCAAGGGGTGGCATGGAACATTAGCGTGGGCGGTCGAGTTACCATACATGTTTCCGGTGGCTTGATGGTTCATGTTGGCCCCAAGATCAGAATATCTAAAAATCAAGTTTAATGTCACAGATTTCCACAATAAAGTAACAAAGCTAACCGCTAAAAACACAGTAGCAACTTTTATTTCTGCAATGTCAACACAATAAAGAATGCGACAAGATGAAGAAATATAACACCGGTACAGGAAAAGAGGCAACAGAACGATTAACGTTATGGCATGCAGGTAGAATAGGAGTTAAAAAAACAAGAGTAGGCAATAGGCGTGGTTGCAACGCCCAGAAAAAAGCAGTAAAAAGCAACAGGTCAGTTACCTAGTCTTAGCATATTGAAATCGCTATATACAAAATTTCAATATCATCTCCTCGCTAGGTGAAAGTCATCAAAAAAGCAGCCACAATTAAGCTAAATTACTCGAGCATTAAGCTTACCTGCGCTGATTGCTTTGTGGCCTGTCTACATTCTGGTTAGTTTGTTCAGCAGCTGGCATGGTCTGGTAAGCTGTGGGCATTTGTTGTTGGCAGATATTTTGTGGCATTGCATTGTTATACATGGGATGACGATGCTGTTGCATCGCTGCTTCATTGGCGTGAAGATATTCCTGATGCTGGAAATTGAAAATCAAATCTTCATTATACTCGCGGTATTACACCGAAGCGTGTAACGAGTGGCGGGGTCCATCTCCGCGGTTTAGCGCCTGGACAACACAACTCCGAGGAAACATCGCAGAAGTGGCGAGCCGTTGGCAACATTGTGCCTGATTTGACCGGGCCTGGAATTGAACCTCGACCTCCCGCACCGATGTTTTTAACCACTGCGATAATTAGCCGGTGGAAAGAAAAATTAATGCGAGTAAAAATAAATTGAGGTTATTTTCAAATCACCAAACTGAAAATTCAACAGTAATTGAAGGAGACTGCGAAGTGAGCTTGCGCACCTCGACTCAGCAAGCCCCTGGTAGGTCCATAACTACATTATACACCAAATCCAAAATAATCTGGTTTAACGGTAGACGGAACTGCTGGCTAAGTCGCCGAAGTAGAGGGTTGGGTCTAGTCTAGAATGAGGTCCGATAATATTCTTAACACAAAGTTTGCCCCCACTTTTCGGAAGTAGCCCATCTCCCATTCGCTTCATTCACGATCAGATCGAAGAACTTTGATTATAATGTTGTACCTGAATTGGATCTATGCGCAGTGGGTGGTATGGAGCTAAAATTGATCCGTGTGATCCGTGTTGATGCAAGGATCCGTTTTGCCGAAAATGGCTCAAACGCGGATCGTTTGGAAATCCCATTGGCTCCACACCTTGCAAACTAAAAACAGCACAACCATCAGATAAATATTAACAGTAACAAAATAATCTTGAACAATATAATCAACAAAGGAATATTATAAAAAAAAAAATAGCGGCAAAAAATCAAATTTTCAATATACTCGCGGTACTACGCCGATTCGTGTAATGAGTGGCAGGTCCATGCCTACGGCTTAGCGACTGGACAACACAACTCAGAAGAAACGTCGCAGTGAAGGCCACACTGTGTGGAATTTGACCAGCCCTGAATCGAACCCAGAAAATGTGTTTAGCCACTACGTTGGAACAATGGCAGAACAATGGCAATTACTCAATAAAAATAACTTACTTATAATGAGCTGGCACGATGCTGCCATTGTATTGTTGCATTTGATAGGGGAGGCCAGCTCCCATGCAGGAGAGTGGAGGGGACAGGGAAGACTCTCCAGTGTAATTGGTAGAAGGGGAGGAGAGAGATGCATTGCCAGGGGACAGACTTCCCTCCACTACTGATCCCATGGGAGGATGGACCAGAGCAGACATGGCAGGAACATCACTATGTCCTTCATTGCTGCTCACTGACATAGGAGCAGTTTGAGACGACGATAACTTTTTTTGACGCCGTCCCTGTTTGTCGGACTTCCCAGATTGACGCCGGGACTTTTTAGAACCTGAAAGGAAAACCATCGAAAAATCTAGATATGACTTCTGAAAACGACTAACATTTTCATTCTTAGACGTATACCCAACCATATCTCGAGGGGGGCTGCAGCAAATGGGGACTCGGACGCGGCTAGCGGTCAATAAAAATGGCCAAATAAAAACCAACTTTTGCTACATAGATAAAGCGCATAACCGTAAATTCAGTCAATGCAAAACTGAAAATTTTTGATGTCCAAAACAAAAAGTCTAAATGGTCTACACAGGAGAACCATTATCTCCAAGATTCTCTATTATCACCAGGAACTGGAAAAGTGTAAAAAACCACTGGTCTATTAACAATAAGAACAAACAAACTACTCCTACCTTGGGGTTTCATTCCCATAAACGAGTCGCGCATCAACGGGTGCCCATTCAAGTGTGACGGCACGTGACCAGATTGCAAACCCGAGCTTCGAATCAGCTTATATTGAACAAGCAAATCCACGATGTCGGTGTGCATGCGCTCCTGTGCGATATCTTGCGGAAGTCTGAAAAATAAGACGAAATTACACAACTGAGTAATATATCGTACTTAACTAGTCCACAAGTTCAGTTACGTAGTTTAAAAAGCCCACGACTTTCTGCATCATAATCAAATTTTGATGTCATAATTAAGGTGATTATGACGTCAAAATTTTGATTGTGATGCAAATAACTCCAGAGAACTAAAACTAGACACGTGAATTGAGGAAAGGGTGATAGTATTGAACTGTACCTGTCTAGATGATCAGTTATCTCCCTATTAGCGTGATAATCCAGCAGTGTTCTGACTGCTTCGTGACTCCCTTCTTTCGCAGCCAGAAACAACGGTGTTTCTTCTCTTTCAGTTTGCGCATCTTTGTTGCAGCCAGCTCGCAAAAGAGAAGTGACCGCATCTACATTATTCACTGCAGCCGCCCAATGCAGCGCAGACTTGCCATGTTCATCCAGCGCGTTGATATCAGCGTGAGCATTAATAAGCTCATCAACCATCCCTTCAACTGCTATGCGAGCAGCCAGCATTAGTGGGGTTGTACCATCACTAGACCTAAAACAGCGATAAACACATTTCAGGCTAAGTTTAGTTGTCAAAACACTGCGTTTCCAGTTGGATATGACACTAAAAACATGTTTAAAATATCGGATGAAGCTTAAGGAGGAAAAATAAGACCGCAGAAATTCCTAAAACTGGATATTTCGATACCTAAGCCGTCATCATCATGATGATGACGGCTGAATCTATGTTGTCGAAACGTTTAGTTATAAGAATTGCTGAAGCCTAATTTTTTCTCCTTAAGCGAACAATATTCTATTGTCTAACGACATTTCACTACCCATTCAAATTGATGATTTTGTCAGAGATATTTTCTAGCAATGTAAATAAGAAAACAGCAAAATCTACTTGGGAAGTGAACTCGTTACGTAAGCATCACCAACTATATCAAACCGCGATAATACTCTTTTTTGAATACTAACACAATCATGTCTTACTTAGCATCTAGGTCTGTGACTCTGTTCCTCAGTAGTATCTGGAAAACACCCTGGGCATCTGCGGCGATAGCAGCATGGATTGGCGTACGTCCATTTACATCTCGGACATTTGGATCAGCTTCTGCATCCAGCAAACGTTTGGCAGCATCAGCTCTGGAATAGCGGGCCGCCAAGTGAAGAGCTGTTTCTCCTGAAGAAATATAGAGGTAAAGTAGGCGCAGAGGCTAAAGGCATCAAGATCGGCGCCGGAGATATGGGGTTTAATTCTCAACCCGTCAAACCGGACACAGTGTCGTTACCGCTGCGATATTTCTTCGCAGCTGTGTTGCCCAGACGCTAATCAGCGGAGATGCACCCCCACTCGTTACACGCTTCGGCGTAATATCGCGAGTATAATGAAAATTTTTGAAGACGGGAAATAAAAGCTAGTTAAAAAAGCAAATTTTCGAACAAATTTTAACTCGAAACAAACACATATCAAACCTAATACGCTTAGTATGAATCACTTAGGCAATAAAGAGCCTGATTTTCTATATAACACAACGCTGGATCAACAATTTGCTGTTTTAATGAGACAATAAAAAGTTTTGAAAGTTGCTCAGGTTTTGCTAGAAGCTTATTTATAAAATAATCAAAACGCGCCACAGACAATTTTTGATAATATCTACTTGGTGGGAAACTTGCAGATGGGAAAAAAAAATTCAAAACGGTTAACACGCCCCCTTACGGGCCTCAGTTTATCGTGAAGCTTACCAAAACATCCCCCTCCATATCTTCAACACGCATAACAATTACCTGTTCTATCTGTCTTTGCTTTCAACGAAGCACCGAGCACAATCAACCCCGCTATGATGCTGTCACTTCCTTCGTTTCCTTGATCCTCTCCGCACGGATCATCTTCATTCGAATCCACTCCAACTCCGCCTCGCATCGATGCGACCATAAGCGGAGTTAACCCGTCTGAAACATATTATGACGTCACAATAACAGCTTCGCCACACAATAGCGATCACACCAAAGCGTTGTTCCCGCATTCTCTCTACAACGGCTCAGCGCTCAAAATTCTTTTCGGAGTTGCTCCTTTCCTTTCAAGCGCTTGCGCGCGTGCAAGATTTTCCTCATATTTCAACATTATTTTTCTTTTTTTTAAACTTTATATTTTCCAACAGTTTGCTTGACAAACAGCATCTCTGCTTGATACTCAGCATTAAGGGGATAGTGTGAAGAACAAGCCGGGAAATTTACTTGTTGTAACGTTGTAAAGGCACTTTGCAGGATTCCCCTACCTTGGAGTGGTTGTCAAGTGGCCGGCAACTTCTAAGCAGGCTCGTTACGTTTTTCGCGATGAATTGTCAAAATTCACCCACCTGGTCCCGGTGCATTGACATCTGCGTTCAAGTCAATCTGAGGAGGGGGAGTTAGGTCCGCAACAGCAGCTGCTGGAGCCTCCCGGGGGATGTCAGCTGCTTCAAGATGCTGGGAGGTCCATTTCCGAGTCTCCTCACCGTTCACCAAATCATCCCTGCTGGAGGAAGCGATCTGAGGCTGGTGAAATGACTGCGAGTCATCCTGTAAATAATTGCGAGGTTATGAACTGAGGATCACGAATTCTGGGTTCGATACGCGTACTAGTCAATATATTTTTACGTTTTTGGAACATTTAAATTTCCCACTTGTTTCATGGCCCCATATTTCGAACATAGATTAGAAATATACCTAAATGCAAGGGCATATTACCCAAATCTTTGACATAAATTTTATTCGGTAAATTTTCAAGTATCTTTACCATGGTGTTAAATAAAGGCAATCATTTTTTTCTTGCAGCAAAACAAAAAACCATCGCAAAGCACTTCATCCAAAAACACAAAAACTTCACTAGGTTAAGCTAAATATCTTGATCTTCTAGCTAACAACTAACAGTTAGAAATAAGAGCATGTTATCCAAACTTACAGGAAGGAAAACGTTCTTTTCTTCAGCGTCATTGAGCGTGCATTGCGAAGCTGCCACATACCGCTGTGCATCATCCCATCTGTTGTTCATGTATGGTGTGCCCAAGCCGGACACACTACCATCTTTCAACATAGGCTGGAAAATAAAAATGTTACTCCATCACTAAAGTGTGCTTGGCCAAGCGGTCCAGCTTTGCTACTAAATTTAGACAAAATTTTGAGTTGTAGCAGATTTCTTGATTAAAAATAAACCACAACAGAAACGGTCTAAACAATATGAAAAATCTTACTTTGAGATGGTAATCATCTTGCCCAATTGGCTCTTTTCTCTGCTTCTTATTCAGGGGAAAACCCTCCGGTGCCCACAAAGTGCCTTTCTCCTTCTTACGTTTTCGCTGAGTTAGCACATAAATAATGGCAAGAACCAACACAAATCCAACTAAAAACAAAAAAATCGGTGAAAGTTCGCAAGAATTTACACAAACAAACAAAAGCAATTTGAAATATATGACTAAAAAAGCTTACCTACAGCACCAATTATATAAGAATATTCTGGGGGCACGTGTTTTGGTTTATGGGGCATTTCTGCGGACACAGCAGAAATTGGAAAGGGGGAATCGGTGCCCGTAATGGCCTGAGTAGCCCCGTAGTAGGAAGCAGCCGTCGCAGCGCTTTGCGTGCAAGATTCACCCATTTCATCGCATTTGTAGTTGTTCATGATCAAATAAGCCTGAAAAACAACAATCACGTTTAATCCGCTGAGATAAAAAATTACTAGCAGTTGGTAAGAGTCTAGTTAATCAAAAGGTTCCCGGTTATACACCCGAACTAAACATTGCTTCGTTTTTATTGAAAAACATCGTATTTCAGCACACCGGGCTACAGCTACCCTGTGCAGTGTCCACATGTCAAGTTAAAGTGGTTCCAAAGGCCTACGAGCTTTCCACATCATAATCAAATTTTTAACGTCATAATTAGCGATTCTTTGAAACGTAACTTTCCACTTACTTTCGAAGCTGTGGCAGCAGCCCGTCTAACTCTTTTACGAGAAGTCGAATTAACCACATGATCTTGGTAAGTTGATCCCCAGTAGAGTTTCTTCCAGAATTCTTCACTAACAGATCTGCGGCTACGACCAGGGAGCTAAAATCACAAGGCAAAATTGAAACTTTTTTTGATTACCGCAGAAGTAAGTAGTTGTAGCGAAACCAAGTCTTGAATTCGACAAATAAGTCTTAAATTTTCAATCGTTACGACAGCAAAAAAATATAACTTCACACATACCTTGTATTATTTATTATAAAAAAAATTTCAAATTGTAACGTAACTGAAACAAAACTTTCTTCATATAGTGAATCATGGACGAAAATAGCTCCAGTAAAAAAAAGCCACAGTAATCCTTAAGTATGTGTTCAACATCAATTGGTTGAAGACTTGGAGGCTGTCCCATCAATGGCGAGATTACGTTCAAGAAAGATCTTAGTTCATCTCGTCTTGCCCTGGGCATTCTACCACAGCATCTACCCTTGGTCGCAAAGAGTCGAGATGTTTGGGGACTCCAACTCGAGCAGCTGCTACCGAGACCAAGGATAAATGGATGTCGAAAAGTTAATGAGTTAAATGTTAAAACTGGACGTTTCGACAGTACAAGCTTAGCAAAGCATACTGGCAGTACTTGTCTTACATCTCCATAAATAGGTTCGATCCTCGGCTCGCCATTTTTGTCTTCTTGAAACAAGACCACGGAGCTTAAAATCTGTCCAATCCAGCGCAGGAAATCCGCTTTTCGCTCCAGCAACTCCTCCGGAGGCATGATCACAATCACGATCTGAAAATAAACAATTTGTGAATCACACGCGACGATAATGACGCTAGAATCAGACAGTTGTTACAAAACGATCTTGAACTTCCTATATGTTAAGCTACGCTCCAGAAGCTTCAGCAAAACAACACAAATCCACTGACAAGCATTTTTTTATCTTCTTGCATTGAGAAAGCGAGGAAACACCACACATAGGCTCAATCCAGACTAATAGTCGTTATTTCTGTCTTTTTAGTAGAATTTCGCATCTCCCTCGAAGGAATCAAACCAACGATTTGTGCTTGGTGTCCAGGACCGCATTAAAGAGCCACAGCCCAGAGTCCCTTGCTCAGGGGTGTGCCACGCTTAAAACAGGTCATTAAATTGAGTCTTAACTGCTGGCGTCAAAACCAGGTCTGCGAAAAAGCATGGGGCTTCGAAAAACAAACCCCCGCATCCCCAAAGAAAGCTTAATACGGCCCTGATGACGTCGTATCCAACTCACCAGTAATCCCGGCACTGGTTCGTGTTTGTTTGCTTTATCACAATCGAGTCCATCCCATCCGCACTCGACTGTGTTACACCCTTCATCGCAGTGTCCATTCGCATAGTTTTCGCTGCAATACTCGTTGTATTTCGCTCTGAAAAATTCAACGAGTTATTAACACGAAATTATGACGCAATTTGTTACGTCATAACGTGAGAAACACGTAATTTTCACACTTCAAGCTCACAGATTTGAAAAAAGGAACCCCGATGAGCAGCACAGCATGCGCGCATTTGGTTGTGATAATAAGCTTTGTACGAGACACCGGATCGGACGGCTAGGCTAGTAAGACATCGCTACAGGTGCGGAAGGTCTGGGGTTCGTTCCCCGGCCGTTCAAATCAGATACAGTGTCGCCAACGGCTCGCCACCGCTGCGATATTTTTTCAGAGCTGTGTCACCCAGGCGCTAAACCGCGGAGATGGACCCGCCACTCGTTACACGTTTCGCGCAATACCGCCAGTATAATGAAGATTTGATTTGAATCATCAGGTATCAATATCGAGCTATGGAAAAAACGCGATTGTTTCATACATCACAATGCATCGCCAACAATCATGAATAATCACAAGCACTCACGGACAACTTGAATGTGGTCGGTCGCAGTCTCTTCCATCAAACAAACACTCTTCTGTGTTGCATTGCTGATCACAACTACCGTCCCCAAAACGGTCCTGACACTGGAGGGCGGTAGAGCAATTTTGGAATGGTTCCGGATTCCCCAGAGAACAATCCCCACCGTCATAATCACATTCGTAAGTATTGCATTTGCTCTGCATGAAATAAATTTATTATTCAACCAACCAAGACTGGTCAGTGTGGCCACGTCATAATGCTACTTACGTCACAGCGCCCGTTCCCGCTCAGGACACGGCAACTTGCATCAACGCAAACTTTCGCTGAAAAATAAAGGAAAAAGTTAGTATCAAAAACCAAACCTTCATTATACTCGCGATATCACGCCAAAGCATGTAACGAGTGGCGGAACCATTCCCGCAGCTTAGCGCCTGGGCAACACAGCTCCGAAGAATCATTGCAGCGGTGGCGAGCCGCTACTGACACGAGTCCGACTTGACCAGGCCGGGGATCGAACCCCAGATCTCCCGCGCTCATAGCGATGTTTTTCGCCAACCGGTCGGTAAGATTAGCAACTAGAAACTTTCAATAGGTACCTTGTGATAAATCAACCTTTGAGCTGCAAAGTAGCACGTAGTTCACTTACCTATGTGGTCAGGGGGTGTGACATCATTCACTCCCGGACCCGGTGGTTCCCCGGGTATATAGTATATGCAAGCTTTTCCATTGTAATTAGCTGGGCACATGCAAGACTCGTTGCCATCCACAGCTTCCACACATGTGCCACCGTTGTAACACACCAAACCACCGTCGCATTTCGACATCATTTTCTCACAATTTGTTCCTCGAAAGCCCTGAAAAATCACAGGTTGTTTACAGTCCATAGAAAGTAGCTCAGATGCAACCGACCGGTTGGCTCAGTTGGTAAGTGCATCGCTATTGGTGCGGAAGGTCGGGGTTCGATTCCAAGACCAGTTAAATTCGACACAGTGTCGCCATTACCGCGACGTTTTTTCGGAGTTGTGTTACCAACGCAGTAAGTCGCGGAGATGGGCCCCGCCACTCGTTACACGCTTCGGCGTAATACCGCGAGTAGAATGAAGATTTGATTGGATTTGAAAGCAACCCAGATGCATAGAAATAAGAAATCAAGGGCGTATATTAATTGCAACAATTTCCCTGTCCATCGGTCCCTGATCTAAAAACTTCGCACGTTTCTGCATCATAATCAATTTTTGGTGATCATAATGAAAACAAGTGTTTA
This sequence comes from Trididemnum miniatum, assembly GCA_964006365.1. Classification (NCBI taxonomy): domain Eukaryota; kingdom Metazoa; phylum Chordata; class Ascidiacea; order Aplousobranchia; family Didemnidae; genus Trididemnum; species Trididemnum miniatum. Next base: position 21,646,901 of record OZ023245.1, on the reverse strand, counting down.
TGACATTAAAATTCAATTATGATACAGAAAGCCAGAGCTTTTTGGCGCATTTAACTGGACTAGTCGACAGGTAGGTTTTCAAAAACTAGACGCATTTGTAAAAACTTAATTTCGTCAAATTATGTCATTTTTTGATTTAAACTCCTCTTTTCTGAAATTTCGGACAAGAAATTTTGGACGACTTACCGGTTTGCAGAAACATCGATAGCCAGTCATTTGCACAGGATCATCAACACACACCGCACCGTTTAGACAAGGAGAAAGACTGCATGAGGAAGCCTTCTTATCACACAATGTCCCCGTAAAACCCTGGAAAGAATCGTTGAAAGTAAGTGACGGTGCTAGAGTGAGAAAGTCAAATTTCAAGTCCAACCAGCCGCAACGGGATTCTTGGAAAGAATTAGCGGTTTGACTTTGTTGGACAAGGTCAAAAGCGCAGATATTCGTGAATCTCCTCACATCGAATCGCTGCTTCTCCGACTAGAAAGAATGAAAGATCGTAGAAACAGCGATTCGAGGCGAGGATATGTGACATGTAACACGTATGTCCCAAGAGAAAACGGCTAAAAAAACTGCTTTTTAACACCGGTTGGTCGAAGGTCTAGAGGCCGTCCCATAACTCGATGGCGAGATTCACCAAACTCACCTCTTTGCAGGTACAAGTGAACGAGTTAACTCCTTGGACACAATTCAGAGTGCCCTGGTTGCTACATGGGGAGGGATGGCATTCGTTGATGTCTCCTTGGCATCTGAAAGACAAAAACAATTAAGAACCTAAGGTAAAAAATTAATTATTCAATTAACGGGCATTCTTTGTAATTTGCTATCTTTTTAAAACATTTTAGAGATCTTAAAACTGAAAAAAATGTGGAGAAAAAATGTTTTTTAAATTTTGGTGTTTGCAAGTTAATTTCAAACGCCTTAACATTTTCCCTGAGAAAAAACGATAAAAACAATGATTTTTTCATACCGAGGTCCGTCGAAACCAGGAGAGCAGTGGCACGTAAACCCTCCTATAGTGTCCCTACATTGCCCCCCGTTCATGCAAGGGGAGCTTGAACATTCATCTTCATCGATCTGACATCGAGTACCTAAAAATATTGAGGGATAAAAAATGGCAACCTTGTTACCAAAGATAAAAACTTAGAAAGAATATATTTTTCAACAGCTTTTTCTTAATTTTGAATAAAATTTCAATAATAATAGGCTATTCAAATTGCCCAAGGACCATTTTCAAAGAGTTGAAAGTGTTCTAACCTTCGCCTTAAAAATACCTAGGTGGGTGGCCATTGCGTAATGGTTAATGACATCGCTATCTGTGCGGTAGGTCTGTGGTTCGATTCCCGGGCCGGTCAAATTGGGCACAGCCACTAACAGCTCGTCACCTCTGCGATGTTTATTTAGAGCTGTGTTGCCCAGGCGCTAGACCGCAGAGATGGACCCGCCACTTATAACATGTTTTGGAAATCAAGATCTGATTTTTTGAAGGCTAAGCCTCGATTTTTTAGGTTTCATTTTGAATTTTCGATATTTTTCAACATATTATTTAGCTAACTGCAGCAACAAGAACTTACCACTAGTCCCAACTGGACAGGCACATTTGTAAGAATTGACCAGGTCAATACAATCTCCACCATTTTGACATGGGTTGGAAGCACATTCGTTGATATCATCAGCGCATGTGGTGCCTTCGTATCCAGGTAAGCAATCACAAGTAAAACTGAACAAATACGAATATCATCAGCAAACGAGAAATTCAAAAATACATATTAAACCTACACTTGCTTATCGACAATCAAAACAGAGCACAGTGCACCGCAGACTAAATCGATTTCAGTCAAAAATTAATGTTGTCACAACAAAAACCGGCCGCTGAGCTAAGCGGGTAAAAATATCGCTATCGCCACGCAAGGTCCTGGGTCAATTCCCGAGCCGGTTAAATCGGACACAGTCGCCAATGGCTCGCCACCGCTGCCATGTTTCTTCGGAGCTGCGTTGCCCAGGCGCTAAGTCGCGGAGATGGGCCCCGCCACTCTCGTTTCGGTGTAATACCGCGAGAATAATGAAGATTTTGAGATAACATTCAAACAAACCTGTTCAAATAATCGTTGCACGTAGCACCATTCAAACACGGATCTGACCCACACTCATTGATGTCGGTCTCGCAGTAGCTACCGGTGAACCCTGCTGTGCATGAACATCTGTGCGTGGCCCCCACATCATGGCAGGACCCCCCATGTTGGCACAAATAAGCCTCCCCCACACCTGTAACAATACAAAAATTTGCTTGAAAACAATACGCTTTAGAAGAAAAAGAAAACCACAGTAAGCTGAAAAGTGGACGTCTCCACAGCACAGATTCAGCCGTCATCCATCATCAGCAGTGTAAGCAAGACACTGCAAAACTGAATTCGCTTTATGGCTTAAAAACTTATTATTAGGAAACAAAAAGCATCAAGCCCGGACGTATTTACGGCAAAATTCTTAATGTGGAAAATACAAGAAACTCAGCCTATGGCACGGTACTGATGATAACAGTTATGTTATGGAGGTTGAAACGTCTACGTATTCAATTTTCACCAGATTTTCACAAAAAACTTTAGCAACTAAAAGACTTCATTACCTTTTGATCGGGCCGCATCAGCGCACGAGGTTCTGGGCACATCGCAAATAATTCCCCCATAACCTTGTGGGCAGACACAACGGTACGAGGTACCGGACTGTCCACAGCTCCCTCCGTTAACACACGGGCTGGGGTTGCATCGATCAATCATTTCCTGAAACGCAGTAAACATAACGCATGTCAGGCCGCAAATTAAATCAAGCTGTGTTGCTTAACTTTTGGGGGGGCTACGCACCTCTACGAACTTCTGAAAAAAAGTATTTTAATTAATGAATTAAGCTTAAACCCACAAACATCTCAGGATAAATGAAACGTCATCAAAAAAACCTGATTACGAGTGGGATTCGAACCCACGCCCGCACCGACCAGTTACGTGTCACAAGCCCAATAGCTGCGGCGAATCTTTACCGGAGACACGATCTTAACCACTCGGCCATCGCAATCTGATACCGGAGCAGCCGAATTTCTCGTACGTAGGTTGAGACTATACAAAGCGTCCTTCATCATGTCACTGCACTCATCATATACCTTTGCAAGAAACTAGATATATTGGCTAATATAAGTCCCACAAGCATAATGCCGTATTTGTATTATGGCTCACGGACCTTTAAAAGCACTTTTTGGACCCTTCAAGAGGTTTTTGGACCCCAAGTGATACAAGAACGAACGAGGAAAGCTTTGTAAGTTTCCATGGTAGGAGCACAGCGGTTTCATCAATGTCACCAGCTTTTCGCAAAGCTTTATTATACGTTAAACTCAAGTTCTAGGCATTCAAGAGGTGATTATCGGACAAGCGGGATCGCAACTGCGCTGACATGGATAATTGGATATGTGACACGAATGAGGCACAAAAGAACAATTAAAAACTGTTGTGTTCGACACCGATTGGTCGAAGGCCTGGAAGCCATCCCAGCACTCAATGGCGAAATTACGTTGAAAATCTTAGTTGGTCTCGCCTTGGCATCCCAGCAGAGCATCTACCCTTTGTCGCAGAAGATCTCGAGATGCTTGGAGACTTCAACTTCACCGATTCCCACAAGGATAAGCACTAAGCAGGTCTAGCAAAGTTAGTTAGTTATGATGACGTACCTCGCAAGTGGGCCCTTGATATCCATATGGACACACACAGTAGAACTTGTTGATTGCGTGCCGGCAGGTGGCGCCATTGCGACAAGGATTTGAAGCGCACTCGTCTACATCGTGTTCACAATGTGTCCCAACGAATCCGGGCCTACACGCGCACGAATACGACGCAACACCATCAATGCATGTACCGCCGTTAAGACAAGAACTGGGATGGCAATCGTAAATATTTTCCTCGCATGTTTCGCCGCGGAAGCCAGGCTGAAAATCACGTTTAAATTTCTAGTTTTATCTTTATCCTCCTATCACGAAAAAGCGATCAAACCGCTATAACGAGCCCGCTTATGAGTTGCCGGCCATCTGTCTACCACACCATATTGGGGGAATCCCGCTAAGAGCCTTTCCCAGCAGCACAAGAAAACTTGCTGGCTTGCTCTCCACGCTCGCCCTTTCAAGGTAAACGTCAAGCAGGGAAGCTGTGAATACCAATTTTAGTCACTGGTTTGACCCGACTCGGAATTAAACCCAAGTCTACTGCTCCAAAGGAAGACGTTCTATCCACTATCAGTTAACGATGACAACCATTTTAAAAGCACCCACACCTCAGAGCACCTTAAAGGTGAATAACACTGAATACTAAATTACTTAATAGCCACAGGTTAAAATGCATTAAATCATATTAAAGCGGCAGCTCAGTTTTGCACAGCGACCAGAGCTGTTTTGTTCCGCAGTGCTTGCACTGCTGATGATCACAGCTGAATCCACGCGGTCGAAACGTCTAGTTTTAAGAATTACTATGACATCACTTTCCTCTGTAAACTGTTTTCAAAGTTCACTTAAGTCATGCTTCAACTAAATCAAGTTTCTCGAATTTTATATGTTTTACTTAACTTTTTTTTTTTAATTTTGCGAGAAAAAAATGAAGTCAAATGAGGCAGACTGTAGTTATTAATACAATAAAAGTTGCAAAAATAATTGGCAACACTTACCGAGCAAGTACATACGTAGCTGTCTACGTAATCGATGCAAGTGGCCCCGTTCATGCAGGGGGAGCTGCTACACTCATCCACATCCCTTTCACAACGGTCCCCCTCGAAACCCCTCTGGCACACGCACTCGAATCCGTTCACTTGATCCACACAGGTCCCACCATTCATGCACGGATCTGAATCAAATCTTCATTATCCTCGCGATATAGAAGCGAGGAACGATTGGCGGGGCCCATCTCCGCGGCTTAGCGCCAGGGTAACACAGCTCCGAACAAACGTCGCGGCGCTGGCGAGCCGTTGACGACACTGTATCCGATTTGACCGGCCTGGGAATCGAACCCCAGATCTCCAGCAATGCTAGTCCACTATGCCGTTGTACACGAAACGTCCGGTTTTTCTCTATGCGAAAGAATTCACAGAAAAATCCGCTTTAACTCATCAATTTAGACAAAGACACTTTCGACTTTTAACGATTTCAGTTTTTTGTTATCCTTACCTGGAGCACAGTCATTGATATCAGTTTGACAATTATGTGCTGTGTAACCAGGGGGGCAACGACATACGTAACCCGGGACCAGATTATGACATGTGCCCCCATTTAAACATGGGGCCATCACGCATTCATTGATGTCACTCTCGCAGCGCGGCCCTAAAAAATATGATTAGTGGTGGATATTACTGATGATGACAACATGGGTGTAATTGTCAAAACGTTTAGTTACACACTTACACAGCTTATTGAATGTTCACTACAGTAATGTTTCTACTTAAAAATAGCCTCGCTTAAAGCTTGCCACAAGTTTACACATTTACAACTTAACAGCTCAGATGGCCGAGTGGTAAGAGCGTTTACCCCGGAGCTGTGACTCGGGTTTAATACCGAGCTCGTCAAACCAATGACTTTAAAATTGCTATTCACAGCTTCCTTGCTGGACGCTCAGTATCGAAGGGACAGTGTGGAGACCAAGCCGGCAAGTTTACTTGTAGTGCCGTTGGGAAAGGCACTTGACGGGATTCCCTCATATCGTAGTGACAGACAAATGGCCGGCCACTCTTAAGTGAGCTCGTTATAGCGTTTTGATCGCTTTCTCGTGATAGGAGGATGCAACTAAATATTAATCTTTATTTGAATATTGGGAACAGATATCTCTCAAACTGAATAGCTGCTATGACCAAGTTTTTAACTTTTATTAAACCAAATATTCTTTAACTGGGTATCGAACTAAGATTTCAAAATCCAAACGATGTCAATTAACAATCATCAATGACATAATTATTTCAATTGCAACGCAAACGTTACCTTGAAAACCTTCACGGCAAGCACAAGTGTAGCCCAGATAATCCTCACTGGGGGTGCAAACCCCGTTGTTTCGACAAGGGGGAGGGTCACATGGGGTCAAAGCTGTTTCACAGCGAGTACCTAAAAAAAAGCCCCTATAACTTCTCTGGTTGATTTTTTCATAACACCAAAAGCAGACAAACAACATGACGCAAATTTTAAACAAGCAGAGACCACTAAAGTGGTAATAAACACCGCTAACAGGAGTTCTAAGTTCAATTCCCGGGACGGTCAAATTGGACACAGTGTGGCCAACGGCTAGCCACCGCTGCCATGTTTCTTCGTTCCCTAGGCGCTAAGTTGGACCCGCCACTCGTTACACGCCCAGGCGTAATATCACAATGATAATGAAGTATGATTTTTTTTATTTTGATTTGACAAAGACCAATAACAACCATTAACGACTGCTTTATGGAGAGCTGGAAGACAAGATCCAAACGAAAAATGGTAAAAATTAGTTTCTTTCTTTAAAAATTAACGTACAGCACGACGTACTACCGTAAATAATTTATCATTTTGGAAGTTGGAACATTCAGGGTAAGAATTTGGATATCAAAATCAGCTAAATTATGTTACAAAACTTCAACCAAATCAACTGAAAACTACCTATTTTGAACTTGAAAACACACATACCGGTGTATCCAACTTGACACGTACACAGAAAGCGTCCGACTAAATCCGAACAATTGGCCTTGTTTAGACATGGATTCGGAGAACACTCATTGATTTCAGTGCCACAATTAACACCTAAAAGAATTTAATCGAGTTCGAGTTCAACAACAAACACACTAAATAACACAGGCTACGTACCTGTGTATCCAGTCCTGCACTCGCATCGGTATTTATTAACCAAATCCACACATCGCCCGTTGTTATGACACGGGTTGGATTCGCACTCGTTGATGTTGTGTTGGCAGATCTCGCCTTCGAATCCCGGACGACACGAGCACGAGAACCTGAATACAAAAACGTGTTCAGCAAGCACAACACGCCTAAAGAGTTTCATCAATTTGGAAATTAATGAGATGAAAATTCAACAGTGATTGAGGGAGACTGCGAAGTGAGCTTGCGCTCTTCGAGTCAGCAACCACATAGTATATATGTCAAATGCGATCGGCTCCAGCCGAGAATCGAACCCGTCACGTCGGATCGGTAATCTACGCGTGGCAGAGCTAAACGCCAACTAAATTAAGACAAACGCAAATTATAAAACTACTTAAATAGCAAGCGCAGCATTAGCGGGTTTATTGAATTTGGTTTTATTAAAACTTACCAAATCTATTAATTTTATGAACAACTAGTGGTAACTGTCACGTACGCGCATTAACAATGCGCAGAACACATTTCATTCGATGTATACGCGCCATGCTGCATATAGCCAAGTGTATGGGGGCATAGTACGTTGTTTTGAAACGAAAATAGAACTGGGTACTCCGGATTTGGTTTAAAGTGTCGAAAACTTTGAAGTATAGACCATTCCATAATGTTTACGTCTACAATCAGCAAGCCAGGCCTCGTGTATAAGCAATATTGGATTAAGTTGTCTTGGCTCCAGCGAAGGTTTCCTTTTATCCAAAATCAACCTAATGTAGGAGATTTTAAGGATTGATATACTAGCTTCCAAAGTGGTCGGAGTAAGCGTAAAATAGCCTCGCTTAAAGCTTGCCACAAGTTTACACATTTACAACTTAACAGCTCAGATGGCCGAGTGGTAAGAGCGTTTACCCCGGAGCTGTGACTCGGGTTTAATACCGAGTATCACTGCGAAAAAGATCGAAAAACTGGCTCAGTGTTTTTGTGTCACGTACAATAGAGCAATCGCGTTCACAACATAAACTTCAGTTTAGGGGCGTCCAACCCGTAGCCCGCCAAAGCTGTCAAAGTGGCCCGTTAGACTTTCTACATGGGTTAGTCAATTCGTCTTCACGCGCTGACACGATATTTTGAGTTGCAGATTAGAGTCCTCAAATAGATTGATGCGCTAAGGTGTTTCTCCAACGACGTAGAAAGTGCAGCGCGTGCATGTCCGCACACTGTATGGTTTCGATTCTTTTGTTGCTTATTTAAACTTGCACTTATTATGTCGTCATACCGAAACATGCTGTCACACACACAGACTATATAATGGACTGGAAACTAAACACAACGCGCATTATATAATAGTAGTCTATGGTCAAACGAAATTAATCACGCGTTCGCATTTGTGCATGCTTTGCACATGCAGTGACATTTTGTTTTCATTTCAAATTTAGCATTGAGTATGGCAAGCAAGAAACGAAAAATAACAAAAAGATAAGATATGATTTTTGAAATTGATTTTATAATCGCGTGTATATGATCGCCATGGTACTAAATTAAGGCCCGTGTAAATTTTGGAAAAGCAAATATGGCTCGTCACTCAAAAAAGTCGGACGGCTTTGCTTAGTAAGTCATTGCTATTTGCTATGCCTAATACGTAGAGCGAATCTTTATAACCAAAGTAATTTGCAAGTTACAGGTTGTATTTTTCACGGGAGAACAAAAAAGTCACGTGGAACAAAAAATTATCGCTAGTACAGCTGGGCGTAAAGAAAGAGATCTTTTCAGTTAAGTAAATACTGCATTTCTGCAAGCGTTTATGCGTTGTATTCAGAGAAATCGTGTGTTTTCGTGTCTTGTAAGCAAAATTTTGATTATTTTCTAGAAAAAAAATTAGGTATCTGAGCAGCGATTGGTGCCACACCGAGCTATAAAAGTTTGTAACAAAAAGGAACTAGATCGGCCGGTCAGTGTGGGGTTAAAGACATCGCTATCGGCGAGGGAGGTTTTCGGTTCGATTTCTGCCCGAACAAATCCGACACAGTGTAGCCAAGGACTCGCCACCGCTGCGACGTTTTTTCGGAGCTGTGTTGGCCTGGCGGTAACCCACGAAGATGGATCCCACCACTCGTTACATGCTCCGACGCTATTTCAAACGGAAAACAATTGTAATTTCTTACGCAAAATTGTGTTTTAGAAAACGTTTAAGAACTTAATTTGAAAAATGACGAGTGTAAACAACGTTACAGCTGGCTATGAATCTACGTCATCTGCAAACAGCACCATTTTACCATCAGCAGTGTGGTACTTGCTTATTTGTATATCTGGATTATTGCAACTGACAACGGTTTATCTACTAGTGTGCGTTCTAATTTTTATCAAACGAAAGAAATATAGAAATTACGACAACAAACCTGAAAGCAACAAATCGGCTTCATCTAATATTGCCCTTAACCCCAAAACACAGATGTTAACAAAGGAAGAAATAGGCGAACCGCAGCTTCCAAAAAGTGCGAAGCTCGAAAGAATACCTAACTGCACCTCAGTGAAGACTGAGCAAGGACAAAACTCAAAAACTCAGTCAAGTATGCACGCTGTGTTACTCGCTACACTGTGTGTTACCTTTGTCCAAGGAATTATCGAATTGCTAATATATTTCGAAGGGGGTCATTCTGATTATGCTTGCGATACTATGGCTAAAATCATGATTGGTTTCACAGCATTTGCAATATACGGATGTACGGTGTTTCTATGGTTGAGACAATACGGTCTTAATTCACATCCAGTGATAAAAAAATTTCGACCAGAATTTCTGGCTTTGATCAGTCGCTTGACGTACCTCGAAATGATGATCACTCTGCTTGGAAACTTGGTTTTGCACGTGTGGTGGAGAGACTATATCAGTTTGAACAAAGTGTGCCAGCCCGCAGTGGGGTCCAGGCGTGTATCAGCATACGTACCATACGCTGCGCTAGCGATCTCCACAGTTACAATTCAAATTTCTTTAACTTTTTTGATTGTCTATCCGCTTGTCAGCGCAAAAAGACACAAAATCAACACCAAATCCGGGAAACGATTGATAAAATGTGTTAAAAGATTGTTGAAAGCAGCTACAATTTGTATTGCAACAGACGTAACTGGTGCGTTGGTAGCTATGTGGTTGCCAGAAGATATTCCGAACTTTGTTTTGAGTGTTATGTATCATACTGATGTAATGTTGAATATTGCTAGCTTATTTTATACGTTTATACACTGGAAAAACATCATAATGCCGTGGAGAAAAACCGCACGAAATACATAATTGAACGTTTACGTCTCTAAAACTTTTAACGATGTTTATTTGTCAGCGATATGGCCCAGTGGTACTACGCGCAGGTTACAGATACCACGTGACGGGTTCGATTCACGGCTGGAGCCGATCGCATTTGACGTATATACTATGTGGCTACTGACTCGAAGAGCGCAAACTCACTTCGCAATCTCGATCAATTACTGTTGAATTTTCCATTCAATATTGTTTTAAAAAACTGAAAATTACATAGATTAGTAGACAGTTTATTATTTACATTCACTACCTTGATTTACCGAACGGCAAGCGTCGTATAGTGGTTAAGACACCGCTATCGGTGGGGGAGCTTTGTGGTACGATTCCCGGGTCGGTCAAATCCGACAGTGTCAGCAACGGCTTACCACCGCTGCGACGTGTCTTCGGAGCTGTGCTGGCCAGGCGCTAAGCAGCGGAAATGGGTCAGCCACTCGTCACACATCTCGGCATAATACCGCGAGTATAAAGAAGATTTGATCTTTTTACTTTGATATAATCACAATGATCGCCAATCCAACACAATCTTGCTACTCTCATCGTACTTACATCCTCTGACGTTGTAATCTCACTTAATATTGCTGCATGTCGACTAGGGGAATACCCTATCATTCAATAATTAGGCAAAAATCATTACATCATGTACCTGTTGACACCATCAATGCAATTTCCACCGTTCACACATGGATTGCTTGAACACTCATCAGTGTCCGAGTAACATCGAGTTCCGCTGTATCCTGTTGAGTTAAAACACTTTTCACAACGGATTCACACAACTTGGAGCCACATCTAGGAGTTGAAAAAATTTGCAAATAGTGGACATGCCAATGCCACAAGATCCGTGTTCTTTGCAATTAATAATTCGAACTTCAACTCAAATGAAAGGAGTCCAATAATACAATGAACAGCATACAACCCTGTTCACATGCCCAGTTTAGATGGTCCAACGGCCCAAGGGCTTTCCACATCACAATTAAAACTGTGATGTCATGATTGAGAAAAACGATTATGACATGAAAATTTGATTATGACGCAGAAAACCCGTGCGCTTTTGGAACCAGATAAGTGAACAAGGTAACTCAGGGCCAGGAACTTCACACTCACCAGGAAGACATCTGCACTGGAAACCGTTGATTTTATCGACGCAAGTCCCCTGGTTGTAGCAAGGATTGGACTGGCATTCATCGATGTCCTCAATGCAATGAAAGCCTGGATCATAAGAACAAATTATAACTCGTAGATTGAAAAGCTTAAAATGAAACACTTACCTGTGTATCCCGGGTTGCAAACACACGAGTAAGTGTTGATACCGTCCACACACGTACCATGAACACACGGATTCGACGCGCACTCGTCTAGATTCACCTCGCAACTGAAAATTTCATTTGTTATTTGCGGCCGACCGGTCGGTTGGCATAATGGTAGCGACACCAAAACCGGCGCGGAAAGTCCGGGGTTCGATTCCCGGGTCGGCCATATTGGACGCAATGTCGCCAACGACTCGCCACCGGTGCAATGTTTTTTCGGGAGATGTTTTGGCCAGGCGCTAAGCCGCGGAAACGGTCCCCCACTCGTTACACGCTTTGGAGTAATACCGCGAGAATAATTAAAATGTGATTTTTTCTACTGTACACAGTACAGCTTATCATTCTATGAAACAAGCGGAAAGCAAAGATTAAAGTAGCTTGCCAGGCCCCACCTTTCGGCAAAGAATTTTATACGCTTACTTTGCAAAAATTTTTTAATCTCTTCAAACGCTTTTAAAAATCGATTGTCCAAAGCGACGTGGAAGAAAATTCACCACTTTCAACCCGGCCAGACAACTTACTTTTTTCCTGAGGTACCCAGAGGACAAGTGCAGTCGTATGCAGCTTCTCTGTCTGTGCACGTGCCACCATTCTGGCACGGCTGCATGGCGCACTCATCGATTGGCGTGTCGCACAATATACCGCTGTATCCCGGCTGGCATTTGCACGTAAACCTGCGCAGATAGTAACAAAGTTGCATAATTATCTGGACCTGAATCACAAATAGCTGATGGAAATGGCAAAAAGAGATAATACCACAGCGAAATACAACTATTTAGAAAAATTTTGGAATGCAATAAATCTTAAAAAGCAAAAATTCAGTCACAATAAATCTAAAAACTGGACGTTTCGACAACATAAATTCAGCTATATCATCATCAGCAGTGTACTGCTTTGCTTACGGAATACAACTGCAAATCGAACTCGTGTCTTTCGATTACAAATAGACTACGCAAACTACCGGTACCTTGTATAATGAACTTACTGATTGACGCCATCAATACACTCTCCGTAATGACAAGGTGATGATTGACACTCCTCAATGTTCTCCTCGCAATTTTCTCCAGTGAAACCTGGCACAAAAATATTATGATATCGCGGTTTTATCAGGCGCAGTACATCTGTTCACCAAAATGAGTAGGGGGAATTTTGTTAAGTTCATTTCCCAATAGCACAACAAGTAAACTTGCCGGGTTGTTCTCCACACTGTCCATTGCTGAGCGTCAAGCATGGAAGCTGTGAATACCTATTTTAAAGTCACTGGTATGACCAAACTAGGAATCAAGCTAGGAACTCCAGCTCCAAAGCTATCCACTCGGTTATTCGATTGGGAAAATATCGCAAAATTTCACAAAATTATTTCAAGAATTCGTTTTAAATAGAATATGTTAGGCATATAAGAAATATACATATCTACATTTGACATAAAACGAGGATTAAAAATTAGCAATAATATACTAACATATACTACAAAACCAACGTAAGACGTAAGCTGGAATTTAAGCTACATTAGCAAAACAGAGAAAATAAAAAGTTCTACAGACAAAAGACACTTAAAATGCGAATTTATGAAGCAAAATTTTTGGTAAAAACTTAACATTTGATGAATCAAGTGTTGATAAGTTAGAAAATTGCTTTTTCACGCTTGATGAAGTCGGTAATCGAAGCTCGATGGCTTTCTGCTTGACTTATGTTCAGCTTTAACCTGGCCTAATCATTGTACCTGGCTGACAAACACATTTGTATGAAGTGATCCCATCAACACAACGCATGTGGTTGACACAAGGCGTTGAAGCACAATCGTCAATGTTAGTCTCGCAATTTTTTCCCGTAAAACCTAAAAATTTTCGTTAAAAAATCAAGACTTCATCATACCGGTACTCATGGTATTACGCCGAAGCGTGTAACGGGAACCATCTCCGTGCTTAGCGCCTGAGCAATGCAGCTCCAAAAAAAATATCGCAGCGGTGGCAACTGTTATCGACACTGCGTCGGATTCAACTGGCCCGGTAATCGAACCCATCGCAGCGGTGGCAACTGTTATCGACACTGCGTCGGATTCAACTGGCCCGGTAATCGAACCCACGACCTCCCGCACCGATAGCAATGTCTTGAACTACTGCGCCAAGCAACCGGTTCAATTTTTCGGTAAAATAACGCCAATCCCGGCTACAAGTTGGTTCATCAAAGGATTAAAGTAACAAAACGTTTCTAGAGCGCAAAAATTCAAGCTGATTGTAACAAGATTACTTTAACTGTACAATAAACGTATATAAAAAAGTTATTTCAAAAAGTCACGAAGACAAGATAAGCCGCAATAATAAAAGCCTGAGATTAACTTGGCAATTTTGATAACGGCAATGGTAAAACTCAACAATTTCAAACACTGAGCAATTCAAATCATATCTTGTTTACACCTAAACTATTATTCTTAACGCATTGCATTTACTAAAACTTAAAAAGTAGCATCAAAGTAATACTTACCACCATTATACTGAGAGTGAAAAGAGATTATAAAATTTTAAAACGAAAAAAAATAGAGAAAAAATATTAATTTTAATCGCCAATTTTGCAAAAAAAATTAAAAATGAACAACGTTGGTAAAACTTTGGCGCATTTATCCTTCCAACTGCTTCTAATGATCCAATTGATACTTAAAAATATAAAATTATCATTATACTCGCAATGTTGCGCGGAAGCGTGTAACGAGCGGCGGGGCCCATTTCCGCGGCTTAGCGCCTGGGCTGCACAGCTCCAAAGAAACATCGCAGCGGTGGCGAGCCGTTGGCGATACTGCATCGATTTGATCAGCCTGGAAATCGAACCCACAACGTCTAGCATCAACCTCCATAGTAAGTAGGTTTAGACCGAGGCCTAATTGTGTTCTTACCTGGTAGACATGAGCACGTATACATGTTGATCTGATCTACACACTCGCCTCCATGCATGCAAGGATCACTTGTACACTCGTTGATCTCTTGTTCACAAAATTCACCGGTGTAACCTGAAGATGAACATGCAAGAGAACGAAACGTTTGATAAACAAATATTGATTCTACGCCACGGAACAGCATGCTTGTTATTGCTGCTCCGATATAGCCTAAGGTGGAAGTCAAATTAATTTACTAACTAATTTAATAGGCAGAGTGTCGCAGTGGCTCGGAGCGCTATATTCTCGAGAAAATGGGCAGGACGTAATTTTCGCTGTGATATAGGTAACATCCTGTCCAACATCACTTACCTGATTTGCAAATGCATTTAAACGTTCCGATTTTATCCAAGCAAGTAGCATCGTTTTGGCACGGATGGGACTCGCACTCGTTTACATTGATTTCGCATCTGGGTCCCGTGTATCCGTCAATACACACACAAGCGAAACTTCCCGGGTAGTTCACACACGATCCAAGATGAGCGCAAGGATTGTTCCCTGAGAAATAGTTGCGTAAAACTTGAGGACGGAATTAAATCGCATAAACACAATTTCAGATCAACTGTTGTCTGCTATGAGACAAGGTTTCGACCAAGATTTTAAAACAACTGTTCAACAATTACTATTGTTGGTGTAGTTGCTAACGATATCTCTAGCAGTGCAGGAGGTCTTGGGTTCGATTACTGGGCCAGTTAAATGGGACACGGTGTCGTCAATGGCTCGCGACTCCTGCAATGTTTCTTCGGAGCTGTGTTGCCCAGGAGTCAAGTCGCGCACAAGGGCCCCACCACTCGTTACACGCTTCGGCGTAGTATCGCGAGTATAATGAACACTTGATTGTCATTTTTAAGCAAAAGCGATGCGTTTAATTGTTCCAAGCTACAAAGGTTAAAAGCTAGCGATTGATGCCTGCGATCAACTTACCCAATTCGCATTCATCTTTGTCCACTGAACAATCAGCACCTTCGTATCCATCTGGACATGTGCATAAAGCCTGACCATTTACCGGGTTGGTGTCACATTTCGACCCGGGAGCACACGGGGGAGGGTCACTCACGCATACGTCATCCAAGTGGCACAAAAGACCTGAACATGCCCCAAAAATTACAAAAAATAAATCAATCGAAGACAGCAAACAAAGCCTTTCTGGCTGCTGTTGGAAAGCGCATTTTACCGGAGTTCATCCGGGTAATGAAAGTATCAAATAACTTCAAGCAAACCTTTTACAAGGAAGCAAGCAAAGGCAAGAAAGGAATGAAAATATCGCGTATAGTTCTTGTGCGTCATGGTCTCATTTCAACTGAGGTTTTTACTAAATAAACACAAGCGTCATTGATAGCTTAGGTTCGCCGATCCATAAGCTGCAAGTTCAAATCCCACTTTGGTTTTTAATCTTCTACATCATCAGGTAATTGAAAACCCAAAAACGCTTTTTGCAATATTGTAGCTATATATACTGAAACAGCCACACCACATACTAAAAGTTGAGACTATTACTTTTTATTACGTGTAAAAACTTACGTAAACGGTATAATTAAGCGCTAAAAATGACCGAAATTTTGGCATGAACATTAACTATGTACAAGCGGAAACATACTGCAATGATCCAGGAAAGAACGCATGGAATTGAATGACAAACTGATAATACAGGAAGTTATGCGTTTCCCCAATTGTTTAT
This sequence comes from Trididemnum miniatum, assembly GCA_964006365.1. NCBI lineage: Eukaryota > Metazoa > Chordata > Ascidiacea > Aplousobranchia > Didemnidae > Trididemnum > Trididemnum miniatum. The sequence continues at coordinate 21,630,833 of OZ023245.1, read as the reverse complement.
AAAGAAGTGGTGAGAAGCAGATCAGCTCATTTCAGTTTTTACGCTATCGTAACAGTTGGTTGTCATTTCTGATTTTCGTCAAACTCCAAACTTTTACCTCCTTTACTGATTCAGCTGGTGTTTTTTTTATGGAGGTAGGCCTATTGTCTGCTTTAAATATTCTTAAATGTTGCTAAATACAAAGTTCATCTTTTGGATTGTTTTTTGTTATTATTTTGTATTAATGGTGTAGAAATAAAGCTTTCTATGACCAACTGACGAAATTAATGCAATTACCTGTCTTTCCAAACGGACATTCACACGTAAAAGTAGCCACACCGTCAACACATGTAGCTCCAAAAAAGCAAGTATCTTTAGCACAATCATTGTCGTTGATTCCGCAATCAAAACCAGTCCAACCGTTCACACAAGTACAACGGTAGGAACCTAGATCGAAAATCCATTTAAACTCGCGGTAATACTTCAAATCTTAATTAAACTCGCGGTATTACTTCGAAGCGTGTAACGAGTGAGTGGTGGGGCCTATCTCCGCGGATTAGCGCCTCCAAAGAAACGTCGCGAGCCGTTGGCAGCGCAGTGTCCCATCCGAGAATCGAACTCCAGATCTACTACACCGTGGGCAGTCCTTAACCACCACGACAACTGGCAGAAATATCAATTACGACTAAAATACAAACTAGTATCTAGAATCCAAAGCTTAACCGTTCTAATAGAATTCCCACTCCGCTTCGCAAATGAAAGCTAGATGGGGCAAAAATGAAGTGAAATGCAGCGCATAAATCAAGTTATAATTATACAGCAATGCCTGCAATATGATTATTAGAATAAAGTAATTATAAAAATATTATCGCTGGAAAATTTTTCAAGTAACCAAAAAGTCTTGAGAGCGTGCGAAAGTCAATAAAAATGTAGATAAGGAAACTTCTCGAGACGTTTTCAGTCAACAAATTACATAAAGCCTTATCATAATTCTCAAGTAATCAGCAGATTAAAACGAAACTGATTTTTCTTAAAATGAAACAAAACTTGTACCTCGGAAGTCTCACACCGCACGCGCAGCAAAAAAGCGAATCACATACGTAATCTTACAGCCACAAGCATTTAAGTAGGTACTCAGAAACCAAATAAGGTGCTGATGAAAGCATTAAAAAATAATGACAAAAGTTGTTCAAAAACCTATTCACTATTCGCATTTCTTACTAGGAAAAAATACACTGACAGCAAGCACATTTAGATCAAGCTATGGCTGCAGTTGTGAGACAAGTGCTTCTGGGGGCCTTAAACTGCCCGAACCCAATATGCTAATAACGTAAGTTTAGTAGAATATTGTAGAATACAAAATCAAATCTTTATTATACTCGCAGTATTACGCCGAAGCGTGTAACGACTGGCGGTGCCCATCTCCGCGACTTACAGCTTGGGCAGCACAGCTTCAAAGTAACGTCGCAGCGGTGGCGATACTGTGTTCGATTTAACTAGCTCGGTAATCGAACTCAGACCTTCCGTATTGATAGCAATGCAGTTACCGCTATGCTAAATCAACTTACCATCGGAATTAAGGCAAGTGGCTCCATTTAAACATGATTGAGGGTTCAGCGTGCATTCATCAATATCATCTTCACATGTAGCACCTGTTTGCAAAAGCATCAACAAAAATTTTATGTGACTGGCTTGTAAAAAACTTATCTGCATACTGCGGTGGATGTTACCGAGTCTAGACCGATCGAGAATGATATAAAGTGACCAGCCATTTTCCAAAATTTGGCAAAAAAACAAAACCCATTAAACTACTGGATCAAAGGAGATTATGAGCTCGGGTATCAAAACCGTGCGTAGAAGTTGTTGTTCAAAACGAGAACACCTGAATTCATCAAATGTAGATGCGAAATAATCTTGATAAAGACGTTAAAGCAACACTTGGAAATTAAGATATAGCTATGTCATTGAACAAAAACACTGCACACAACCTACCAGTCCACCCGGCCGTGCATTGGCACACAAAAGTATTGGCTCCATCTTTGCACAATGCTCCATTCTTGCACGGACTACTGGCGCACTCGTTCACATTACGCTCGCAATTCTCTCCCTCAAAACCTGTTCAAGAAACCGTTACATTTTTACCTTGATCAAGTAAGATTTAACCCAGCAACTCTGCATTGAGATAGGCAAAAAGGTGACACTGATCCATTCAGAAGATAGGGATACACAAAAATTAGCTATTTATAGTAGAAGCAAATCACAGCTTAGTTTGCGCAAAATGCTACTTCAAAATTCTCAATCACAAGCGATGAAACCTTGAGTCGCAAGAGTCGCAACTAAAATTTTAAGATTCTGACAAAGCGGTCAGCTCCATTACCTGTTCATGCATTCGCATCATTAACCACCGACTGACCACACTGAGCAAATAGTTGCAGCAAAGCTCAGAGCGCATTAAGCACAATCATTAGGGGTTCGATACCATGCAAGGAGATACAAAATAATCGCTCATAAAACATTTAAATGCTCCATTACCCATATCACAGCCACACACCCCAAAAAACTCTAAAAAAAATTTTTTACCTCATTTAAACAAACATAATTACCTGGATTGCAGCGACATTGATAACTGGTTGGTGTTCGATCAATGCAGAATCCGTTTGAACTACAAGGGTTAGAAGCGCAGGCAGTTTCTTGACCGAGCACTCCACTATACTCGCATCTAACCCCATGGAAATTAGGAGGGCACATGCACAACTGTGACCCTCGAAAGTCGATACAAGTACCTCCGTTCTGAAAAATACAATATTCACGATGCGATACGAATTTATACGATATGATGCATTTAAAGTGGAACAAATAAACCATCGCTAAATAGGGCTGAAGAATTGAAACAATCATTTTTTTATTGTATATATTGTTGGCTATGAATAATGCACAGAGAACCACAACGGTAAATACGGTGCTTTGTAATGTTTACAAATTGCGAAATCAAGATAAAAAAGGCAAATCTTCATTATACTCGAGGTATTACGCCAAAGCGTGAAACGAGTGGCGGGGTCCATCTCCGTGGCTTAGCACCTGAACAACACAGCTCCGATGAAACGTCGCAGTGGTGATGTGGTGTTGGCGACGCTGTGTCCGATTTGACCGGCCCGGAAATCGAACCCCAGACCTCCCGCACCGACGACGGTGCCTTTAACCACTAGGCCATCCGCCAGTTACGCAGCAATATGCTACTTAGAAAGAAATGAACTGAAAAACTTGAAAATTCAAGTTGAACCAAGCAGATATTTGATGGTATGAAGTAAAGAATTTCAAACGAATTTCAAGACAAAAAGATACCAAATAGACTAGAGTAAAAACCAATATAAACTCTTCAAACCACACGGATTTCTTATACAAGCAAAAACTAACACCCGTGTAAAGCACAAAGATTTGTTAGTTTAGTTTCCTCGGACCACAGATTTATTAGTTGAATACAATGAAGTAGGAAAGGTAAACCACAAATTATTTGAAAAAACCAAAGAGTATTTTCAACACAAAAAACAAGTGGGCAAAGAAAATAACTCCAGTGATTGACTTTAAGCTATTGTCTGAAGGTTGGTGAGTCCTTTACGACAACACAATATCCTATGATGCCGACACAAAAGAATATCGCTCTACAAATCGAAGTGCGTGTAACAAAAAAGCGAAATAACAACGGCCCCTATTATGTCGTACATCCGTATCATGTCATCAAAAAACCCAAAATATGCATAAGCCGTGATTTGGAACAAAAAGTACTACATAACGACATCGCTTTCGGTGAGGAAGGACTTGGGTTTGATTCCCGCGCCGGTCAAATCGCACAAAGTGACCCCAACGACTCGCCACCGCCACAACGTTTCTTCGGAGCTGTGTTGTCCAAACGCCAAGCCGCGGGGATGAACCCCGCTACTCGCTACACACTTCGGCGTTATATCGCGAGTATTATGAAGATTTGATTTTTTGCATAATACTGATCCAGCGTAATACCGCAGTTATAATTACTGCAAGAGACGTCTCATACGATTTAACCTTGATGCTAGCAACAACATTTCAATCAGTTATGCACCTGCGCTGTAATGAGCTTTTGTAACTTAACTAATGTGCTATGAAAGGTTATGATGCATAAGCCGTCTTAAATTAGTATTTAAACCCTTTAAACCAGGAAACGCGGTAAGAAATTCTTTCTATTGCATTAGCACAAACTGGAGATTTGAAACCACGAAATTAATCCTGATTTCGCGGGTCTACGCGTTGCATCACTTGAGCGAGGTGATTATGGCAAAACATCCTTAAACAAAGCGAGAAAATGAGCTTGTTCAGAGGTCCAAGTTTGGACTTACCTGATCCTTGAAACAATGAGAGTTTTAAATAGCAGAAAATAACATTGAATATAAAGAAATAGAACGAGCCAATAGCTCGGCACAGCAGCGGAGAGCTGGCCAATCTGCTTTTCATTTCGTGTGCGCTACGAGAGGCCTAAGAGGGATATAACATTGTTAAGTCTCTCTCTTCGCTCACTTGGAGCGTCAAACGATTCAACTTTCCCACGATACGCATTTGCAACGCGTGCGCAAAAATTATAAAGCGTGTATGAGCGGTCGAAGGCGTGCGCTCATTTAAGCGTAGCATGACATGCGAAGAGCGTACGAAAAGGCTTCATCAATTTATAATAGCGATGAAAAGTCGGTAAAACATGTGCTATTCGACGACCATTTATGCCCATTGTGTTGGCGCAAAAGCGAGTCGGTTTTCATATTCTGGGTAATTATTCACGTCACAATCATATGTGATTTTAACAACCAACGCGAGAAGCCAGTGTTTTTCAGAGTGAAGAAGACAAAAGTTTGGGTCGGAAAATTTTGAACGATTCCCATTACCGACCTAATCCAATTTCCAACAATTTCTATTTTTATCAACAACAAACTAACAAAGTGAGACACAATCATTTAAATTTGACCCTGAAATCCTGTTAGAAAACAAAACGGTTTCAAAAAACTTTTGGAACGGAAAAAACAACAATTTCCGAAGTTCCCAAATAAAGAAAGACGTTATTATGGGATGAACAACGCTGAAATAATTTCATAACTACGAGAATAGCAGAAAAAATGGAAAAGATTTCCAAAAAACACTTTGACCAAAACGTAAAAATTTTTCAGAAACTGACAAAACCATCATAAGGAGTGAATATTTTTCATTAAAAAAACGAGTAACATGAAAAAGTACGCAAAATCGAGTTAAACAAAAGCAAAGATATTAAGTTATAACAGCTGATTCCATATTAGCACTAGATATTAAATTTTATCAATGTTTGACGCTGAGGAAAACGTATTGAAAACTACAAACAAGACGCTGGTCAACCGCGCATTAATCGCAGAGTTTTGTTTATTTAAATATTTTAGAAAGACTCTATCTACAAGCAAGTCATACAGTCTGGTCTTTGTATCTCGCTTGTAACCAGATACGAAGTTAATAAAGAGAAAATGTTTAAAGAAACAAGCCTCCCATTCTGACGACATAAGTTTCATTTATTTCGGAACAATGATTTACATCACAATAGAGAAACAACACAGAAATTGTTTCGAGAAAAAGGAAAAGACAAAAACAATCCTTGCTATCAAAAATCAGCTCTTTCAATATACATCATGTTTAAAAAAAAACAAATAAAATCAACTTCGACAAACCGGAAGGCGTAGTCCTTAAATACACCGCTATTTGCGCGGTAAGACTTGGGTTCAATTTCCAGGCCGGTCAAATTGGACACAGTGTTGCCAAGGGATCCCACCGTTGCGATATTTTTTTGGAGCTGTGTTACACACGCCAGTCGTTAGTATGCTTAGCGGAGTACTCGAGTGTAATGAAGATTTGGCTTATAATGTAGTATACAAAAACTATACTACTCAGACTAAAAAATACCATATCACGCAACAACCCAAGCAAAAACAAACTTAGGTAATAGACAGGGCATCAATTTCGTTTATTTTAGGTAAAAATTTGTCTTCAAAAGCTACACAAAAATATATTTAAGCTTTGAAGAAATAGTTTTTGTTTTAGTAACAGATTTGGCAAACTCTCAGTGGTTAAACTATTCAGATTGAACGTAATCTTTTGTTAAATCATGTAAAAAAAACTGTCTTGTAGCTAACATTGAAAATTTTCTTGACTTAACATCATAAATCCTGCATTTTTAACCACTAATCTCAAGTTAGCAAGCGAATTTGATGATTCTACCGTGCTTCAGTGGTTATAATCGCTCTACTCAGCATATACTTGGATAAGAAGATTAGTAACTGCGTGCGATAAGTTGGATTTGAAAAAAAACTGATAAAAACAAAGCTTCAACTTTTAGAACTAACTGATGATAATGATTTCATTATCTTAAAAATCAAATCTTTATTATTCTTGCCGTATTACGACGATGCCTGTAACGAGTGACCGGCTTCATTCTTCGCGACATAGCGCCTGAGCAACACAGTCTCGAAGAAACGTCGCAGCGGTAGCAAGCTGTTGGCGACACTCCGTCGATTTGACCGGCCCAGGAATGGAACCCCAAACCTCCCGCACCGTTAGCGGAGTGTTTAAACACTACGCCGACTGGATGCTATGTTCAAATGTTTACTTTCTTTTTTAGCGAATAAATTCATCTCAAACGAGGCGCAAGTTTGTCACAAGAATATAACCTGAAATTATTTATTCATATCTGAATTAGTAACACGGAATACAGATGACCCTAAAAAACGCGAGATGGCATCCAAATAATCCTGAAGATTAAGAAAAGAAAGCGTAATGTTTCGAACATTTTACAAGGAAATGTACCGGGCTTCAACAGAAATTACGTAAGTTTTTGTGCAGTTTCAAGGATTTAGTGTGCAACAAAACCTTTTCCAATCAAAAACCTTACACAAGATAGCGTAACAAGCACACTTAGCACAGGTTTTATTGATCTTGCAACGGATAATAACAGCCATCTCCCAACCAACAATAACACATTATACAGTCCTTAAAATAACCCAAAAATATTTCAAAATCAACATGACAAACCTGGCAGTATTGTGAATATCCAGGACATTGGTTGGCCACATCTGTGCAGTTGTGTCCGCCCCATCCCAGGGCACAGCTACAAATATAGGAACTCTCAGTGGATGTGCAGTTGCCCCCGTTACGACAAGGACTTGGACCAAAGCAGTGGTCGACCATGTTACAAAATTTACCTGCAAATTAAATATGTTAAATACGAAGAACCAGCTTGTTGACGTCGTAGGTAAACATCGCTATCGGTGAAGGAAGTTTGGGGTTCGATTTCCGAGGTGGTCAAACCCGACACAGCGGTTCCAACGCCTCGTCACTGCTACGATGTTTCACAGCTGTGTTGCCCAGACGGGGAGGGGCTCGCCACTCGTTACATGCTTCAGCGCAATAACGTGAATACAATGACGATTTGATTTGAAATATAAAGCAGCAAGTCAATACTCAAGCTAGGAATGTAACCATGATTTCGTTGTGATGATCAAGGTTAATATATAATTGAGTAATTTGAATTCAGCTTGTCATATTTCGTAGCATACTTTCGACACGAGAAATCATTCAAAATACTAATTAAATAAGTCTAATTTTTCTTTTAGGCTTACTCATGAGCTACACTTATTCAAAAAAACATAACGCCTCTTTCAATATACTCGCGGTATTTCGCCGAAGCGTGGAACGTTAACGCCAGGGAAACACAGCTGCGAAGAAGTGTTGCAGCAGTGGCGAGCCGTTGGCAACAAGTTGCGTACGATTTGACCGGCCTGAGAATCGCACTCAGACCTGCGCACCGTCAGCGTTTCCAACCATTGTCCGGTTACGACAATATACATTAAACAAAAATCAGTCTCACACAACGTACCAGTATAACCAGGATAGCAGTTGCAGTGAACACCATCAGCGTTACAATCCCCATACAAACATTCGCATGATACTTCGTGCTGGCAAGAACTGCCCGTGTATCTAGCTGGACACATACACGACCAATCTATTCTTCCATGTGTTTTTCGGGACTGGCATGTCCCTCCATTCTGACACGGACTAGGGTGGCAAGTTTCGTCTTCAAAATCACACAATCTACCACCATAGTGGGGATAGCACCTGCAAAAAATACATTAAAAAACTAATTACTGAATTGAACTTGAATCTAACCCACAAAGATCTTAGATCAAATCAAACGCCAGCATCGAGTGGGATTCGAACCCACGCCCGCACCGACTAATAACGTGTCACCAGCCCAATGGTAGCGGCGAGTCTTTACCGACGACACCTCCTTGTAATTTAAAACTTTTTCAACGTTTTGCCGGCAACCATAAGTTTTCGGCAGGATTGTATAAGTACCTATGTAAAACCAATCTAGTGCGCAATGGGGTACGGTCTTAACTCCTTTACCGAAACGAGGTAAGTGGTAACCGGTACCGAGAAACAACAGGAGTAGCATAAAAAATTAACTCAAACATGTAGCAAAAAAAACGATTCATTTGTCTCATAAAAAGCTGATCTTTGGATCAAAATCTACTCAGAAATTCACAGACTCCGGGTACAAACAAGGTCATATTGCAAGAAGAATAAAAAATTTTTAAAAGGTTGAATTAATAATAGGTCCTTCAAAATCATAATCAAAAATACCATTCTTTTCCTTTTATTAGACCATTGTTTTAAGACATTTTGATTCGAAAGTGAATTCAATAAAACATAGTATTACGAAACGAAAGTCCTCGCTTTCGACCTTAATGTCTTTATCTTCTGTGTGTAGTTTGAGCTAGGCGTAAGTGCTAAGCCTAATCAAGCTTATCAAAATGGTGTAAGGGCCGAAATACGAGATGAGGTTCTAAAACAAACAATCGGCGGTCGCGCTTCGCTAAAACTGACTCATCTAACCGCTCAGAAACGAAGTAAATTGATTTTCAAGCAAATTCCTCGACTCTGAGATAACAAATCAAGCTTTTAGCGTTACACCATCTAATACCAAGTCTCTTGCGCATGAACAAATGCATATCAGAAAGCTGCATTTCCACACTGTTACAAATCGTAGTATCTGCGAAATGGATCGAATGCAAACTGTAGAATCAAGACGAAATTAAAGAGAAGCAATTTAACTTGTAGGCGGGACGCCGACTCACTCAAAAGAACAGCAAGGATCTAATTTTTTTCCAATATTTTTCCACCTCAATACGCAAGAAAGTTCATGTTTTTTGTATTAGATTTTACACTACAGTGATTAAAACAAGTTGAGTGGTCCCTATAGACCTGCACTTCATTCGGATTTTTTTACTTAATGCGAAAGGGATCCATAATAATTGGTTTAAAACTTATATGATAAATTCCACACCAAGGAATCTACCCGACATTACACACCACAACACGGATTTTGGGTTTTCATTTATCGCTTAGCACGAATTACCATAACGATGAAAAGACAGTTTATCTACATTTAGAAAACGTAGGAAGTACCAACCCTAAACACAAAGCGACGCAGTGTTCCGATGCGGGTATCGAACTCACAAAGAACAATCTTAAGCTTGCGACAGCTGCACCCCAACCCACTGAGCCACCCCACCTCTTAAGGCCATCCAAAAATTTTGAGTATTTTAAAGCAGCAACATATGATTGCAGCAATGTAATGACAGAGATTGCGACATGAGTTGCGTTCTTCGAGTCTGTAGCCACCGCAACAAGCGTCATACGCAATCGGTTCCATCGATGGATAGAACCCGTCACGTACAATATTAAACCCACGCGTGGTACCACGATGTTTGCTTTTAACAAAATGTTAAAGCGCTGATTTTTGTATCGGATTCACGTGAGAAACATGTCGCAGTCTAACCAACTGGGAGTTAATGACACAACCAAAAATTCCCAAGATCAAAAAATTCTAATACTACAAACACCAGCCACCATACAATCAACCAATACTTAATAAACACTTATCGTGAAATAAAACAAAGCGAGAGCAAGCAATTCCCATAAGTAAAAAATAATATCCCATAAGGAAAGTATTAAATAGAAATGAAAGAGATTGTCTATTGAGAAAATCCATCGCAAATCAATTGCTTTCTTCCCACCAAAGAACAATATCAAAGAATTATAAGCACTGACAGCTCATCACGCTTGCTTAATTTGCAATATAACAGCTTGACAGAAGCAAAAATTATTACCCTTGCCATGCCTCATAATACACAACTAACGCACACTGAAAAAGTCATTAGGAAATGAGGTTTTAAAACAATAATGAGATTATAAAAGATTCTTAATATTTCTTCCTCTATGAGCACTCATAAAGTCGGCATGGGTATTTCACACATAACAACATCAGCAATAATGAGAGAAACTTTTCCAGTGTCTAAACAGCTAGGTCTAAACCTAGCGCTTCAATCAAGTTATAAAAAAGAAAAGAAAATAACAAACCAAAAATAAAAAAAACTTCATTGTGCTCGCGATATTACGCCGAAGCGGATGTATGATGGAGAACATCTCCGCGGCCTAGCGCCTGGGAAACACAGCTCCTAAGAAATGTCGCAGCGACTAGCGAGCCGTTGGCGACACTTTAACGATTTGACCTGCCTGAGAATCAACCCCACACCTCCCGCATCGATAGCGACGTGCTTAACCAACAATTCAAAATTAAAAGCACTCCTTATGCAATTAAGTTCAATAGCAACGTAAAAATATCAGAAAATCGAGACTTAGCACTGCTGCATCCACCGGAGCTTTAATAATTTATTATTCCATCGAAGTTGCATGCCGCTAGCACAAAGCGAAAAGTGTCTAATTCGCAATCATTAAAATTAAAATGGGACCAATTGCGCTTTAAGGAGAAAAATTGGTTTTTAATTGCAGTAGTTTTGCGTTCATTTTTATGTCGAATAAGAGAAAACCGTTATTGTTAAGATCATTCGGCTTTTAAATGAGCTTATATATAAATTAATTAAAGACGCTGCAATCAATGGTGTAAGATCAACAGCACCAAGGCACCTAAGGAGTGAAAAAATGTGTCTTGCGCGCGAACATTCATGCCAATGGAACCATTTTGTAAAGCTCTGTTAATAAAACGAAGCATTGAAATCGAAAAATATTTTCTGACCTGCTCCAACTAAGTTCAAAAACAGCAGTGACTGCTAAGAGAGTGTAAAAACAAGTCAAACATGGAGAAGCTTTGTGAACACCTCAATCATTGGCAAAAGGGTATCCGGCCATTTTCAAACATTAAATACTGGCGTAACCTCTAATAATATTTTATGAAATTCCCCTTTCAGTTTTCAGGTACACAATGTAAAGTCGACGTTAGCTGAAAATGATTCAGCTAGCACCATAACTACACGCCGCAATGTCTGGTAAAACACAAAACAGACTCTCGACAAGATACAACCAGCATTTCAGTATGCACTTGTCTATGATGGAAGCAGATGTTCAACTACCACGCAGCAGACGGAGAAATCATAACCTATTAACAGACTCCACATATGCTCAACCATGTGAGGTTGGAACAATACTTGGACATTAGTACGGCTGCGTGGGGGATCACGTTCGCTAATCGATCGTAAAATAACCCAGTTTTAACGCCGCCAGCTTGTGGCATTATTACGACGAAGCAACATAACCACAGAAGTTGAAAAGCCGTAGCTAAAGACATCGCTACCGGCAAGAGAAGTTTTAAGTTCGATTCCCGGGCGCATATTCCGAAATGGCACTACAAAAAATTTTTTGTTTATTCTGTTACCACCATTCTACCCCATCCCGAAATAGACATAAAAAAATGCATAAAATCAAATCCTAGAGCAGCATCGAACCCCAACTTTGTGCGTCGCAGTCCAGCATAACACTGATCGTTACACCACGCCGCTGTTGCGGAATTCAGTGAAATTTTTCTATTTATGCTCATTTCGATCGAGCTTTATTTTTTTCTGTAGAACCATTCCGAAATATGCTTCCCGGGCTGGTCAAATCGAAAAAAGTGTCGGCAATGACTCACTACCACTGCGATGTTTCTTCAAAGCTGCTGTGCTGCCCAAGGCGGAAATGGATTTTGCCACTTCTTACACTCTTTTGGTGTGATACCACGAGTATTATGAAGATTTGATTTTTTTCTAAATCATGAAAAAGTTACGTTTCAACTTATCTCTAACAATGCACTAAAGATTCATTAAAAAGTGAAACAATTGATTAGCACTTCGGTACATTAACGCGTTGTAGACTTCGCGACAAAACAATCTTCAAAGACGCTCTGATGCACGAGTATAAACATTGCAGCGTAACATGGAATCGAAGCAATGTATACATGTAAATATAATGATGGAGGCTGATCATGGCAAATGACATTGCTCTGAAGGTGAGAGCAAGCCAGAGAAAAACGAAGCAGTTTGAAGTGGGTATTGGGGTGTACAAACTTTTAAAAACCTCCGCACTTAGTATCTGCACAAGCGCGCATTCAGTCAAAAATAGAAATACTACTTGGAATACAGTGAATATGGGACGAAAATAGCTAAAGGAAGAAAACTACAGCCACAGTAATTGTTAAAACTGAACGTTTTGAGAACGTAGTATCGCCTGCCATCATCAGCAGTGCAAGTTTTGTACTGCCTTGGTCACACTGCTGATGATGACAGCAGAATCTATATTGTCGAAACGTCCAGTTTTGAAAATTACTGTGGATTTATTGTTTCTTCTCACAAAAAACTATTTCTGAGCACAATTGCGCAAAGCGGGAAATCTATCGCACCCGCCCAAAAGTGAGTAATATTCTAAAGTTTTGATTCAATGAAAATAATTTTTCTCCTCCATTTTCGCAACTGTGAAGCTTGTTTGCAATGGCTTGACCTAAAATTGAACCAATACCCTGTGGCTTTATAACCCACTTTTCAATAACTTGTAATATCCTTATACATGAAGTATATTTAACCAATTGCGTCAGAGCGATTTGTTTAGATTGGAATTAAGAATATGGTCGCAAAACATAAACAAAAAGAAGCAATAAATCGAAGACATCGCCGCGGGATGAGCAAAGAATAATGACAGACTCGCGAAAAATTTGCTTTAATCGAGTGACTAGTCATCTGCGCAATGAATCGTCGCAGCGGGAGCAAGACAAAAGCTTTTGTGACGAAATTTCGCCAATTTCTGAGCACTATGAGCAATCGGCCTGGGGCCAAGTACGATGATAGCCAGCACTTGCAAGGTCATCATAAATAAAGAGCAATCGTATCACAAGAGCACTTGTAAAACATCCATAAAACTGGAACAATTATCTTCACAAAAATATAATTAACTGTGGATAGAGCTGCTTCATCTACCGTTCCGTTAAATTTATCAATGTTTGGGTTTCAATTCTAACTTTTAAACAAACCTTTACGATCAAAAGCATTTTGGCAAAACTGTAATATGCCTTAAGATAACTAGAAACTGCGTAACAAGCAGGCTACCACCGTTTACATTTGTTTGAAGATGTTTTAGCACAGATTACCATTTAAACGAGTCTTCAACAATGAAAAACAATGTTATCATACTCCCTTGATACGCCTAAACGTACCGTAAGTTAGGGATGTCCTTCTCCGCGACTTGGTACCTCAGCGGTACAGCCAAATCGTAGAAAAACATAGCAGCGCCATGCCTACTCGACCAATTATCGAACCGGAATCTCTCAATCGCATAACTAGCACTTCTTAATCACTCGGCCCAACAGCAGGCACAGAACTTCAAATCACAATTCATTTGGCCGAGCACACATGACGTAACATCGTTCAAAATCAGGTCTTACCGGGATTGTGGACGAGGGTAAGGCAGATGGAACGATAATTAAACATGTGTGAACTACTCTGTGATATTTCTCATCGTAATCATTTCAATTTAAACTATATATAAATACAATGTGGCAACATCATTATCCAATGACACGATAGTTGGAAGGATTTAAATACACGTCAAAGGTTATAGTTAGGTTTAATTTCATGCAATTATAACAAAAATTATTATAACAGCATCAGTTACAAGTAAACTGCTACCAAATGCAAAATCAGAGATCATAATATTTACAAATAATTTACACGTACGTAACCAAGTAACCGGGAAATTGCTAACTTAAATTTTTTTTTTTGGTGCAAAGCCATATCAAAATAAAAACTACATATGAACGTGGTTTGACCGTTACACCAAACAGAGAGCTCAATGGCACACGCCAGAGCATAAACACAGAAAATTGGTCACCAAATGAAATTAAAAACCCCCAACAGGCTGTTTCGCCGCGAGGCTCTTCAGGGGGGACGCTAAAAACTATCAATGGTAAAATCTTACTCAAATTTTAAAAAGCTCTCACGGCAAAACAGCCTGTTGGGGTTTTTTAATTATTAAAAACTACATATATATTTTACATTTACAGTAGAAGTTCTTTCGCAGTGGTGAATGAAAACTTATGCCACCTCCTGCGTTTTAACATTAGTTCATTATATCTTACAAGATTGATCACAATTTTTTTCAATCATCTCTCAAGATGAAATAAAAAAAATCTTTTTATCATTTTCATACTTGCTAAGGCGTTTCAAGCGTTGACGATGCCCATCTCCGCTACCTTGACCTCGTCAGCATATCTGTGACCGTAGAAAACTACTGAAGGTGCTGTGACTATAATTTCGGTGTTTCCACCGAGAACCGAACCCAGTTTTCGTACTACTGGGCATTTCATCCGGCATGCCTTGATTATAGCTGCATTATCGTAACGCTGCGTCATCGTCGATTCAAAGCGCTTAACACGATAGCTGTGTGCACTACTCTTATATCTTGAGATAGTTCGAACAAGAAATTGAACATCATGCCCCAGCTGCAACACGGGCGTTCTTAGTGATAAGACAAACCGTAAAATATAGAAAGCGCTGAATGATCACAATAAAACTTGGCTGGTGGAAAAATTCGGTGACAAATGAAAATGGCAACAAAGTTCACGAAATTTAATGCTAAACCTTCCGTTAAATGTGCGCAACTAAAAAGCATCCCAACACCCACCTTCAACCATTGTTGTCGATTCTCTGAGACCTACACTCGGTGGGTGATTGGGATACAAATCCCTTACTTTTCTTGACAAAACATTAAGCCAGTAATTATGTACAGAAGAGTCGACAACCTTGAGCTCGATTAGGTTTTTCTAGAAGTAGCTCTAATCAAGCAGATATAATATAATATTTAAAACACTGAGATGATGAAAGAGGTACACAATAGCCTACTATAAAGCAAGCAACCCTGTTTTCATTAGATGAGGCAGAAATACAAGAAAAATATTTGAAAAGCAGCTGAAGGTATGGTAGTTGTGAAGATGAGACGATATGTATTGTGTTTTGCAAGCGTGTCAAGTGTTTTTTACAACCAGCAATTTTGTCATTTGATCAGCGGCGCTACACAAGTAGAGCTCGGCCCCACGCGTGAAGAACAAACGGGTGGGTGCGATACGTTAGTACAAAATTACAAAAAAAATTACAACAGCTAGCACCGGTATAAACGCAGTCATACCCTTCTAATGGCTTCCAAACTGAAAGAGTTATTTCAAATTATACGTTTTTTCGGGCCTAGCAAATTTTAGAAGGCTAGTACAGTAGAATGTTATTATTAGGAAAACGACGACACATAACAACAGTTGAAATTACTCGCAGTTTAGTAATAACGGAAATTAATAGAAATTGTTTAAACTAAATCCCACGACAGAACGGAAAAGGTGAAAAGCAGTGAACTAACTTCGCAGTTTGTTGTAACTTTGCTTTTTGATTTAACAGGATATTGACATCAATAAACACTGAACAGTGAGAGGCATACCAGAAACTAGTCAATGGCATTTTGTCTACTAAACAGCCTCAACACCGAGCTTCATAACAGCAAAAAGGAAATAGTGGAAATTGCGATTATGGCAATCGCACTCCCATTAAAGCTAAATTCTGAGAAATAACAGACTAAGTTGGCAGTGCAGAGAATAACTGGATAATTGCTATTGATGGAAAAATACCAGTAGAGCAAAATCATATAAATTTTGAAAAACATGCGCCATACCTCCACAATGTTTATAAAATACAGATATTAATACAATAAGGAAAACACAACGGCTATCTAGCTAAAAAATCATGATATATACATTTCGAAACGTCGATAAAACGATTTCTTATGTTTATTCAACATTTATATAGACTACAGAAAAGCGTAATGAACAAATGTTTTGTTCAACATTTGCAACAAAACCAAGATCATTTTAATAATACGGAAGATTCAAGAATCATTTTATCAAAGCTGAGAAGAGCAGCCATTTAATTGCCAAGCGATTTCTTTCACTTGAATAAATTGGCGAAATTACCTAGTTCTTTTCAAATAGCAAGTCGGGCTGCAAAACGCTTGAGGGGAACGCGAGACGACGAAAGAACGCCGCATTGCACCTGGCGTCTAATTCTTGGTTTGTTTTTTATAAAGACTGTAGCTTAAAATGAAAGAATGCAAGATTTTGAAATACGTATTACCAAGTATTATGTGTAGGAGGTATAAGCACATATTTACCAAGCAGCCCCAATAAATAAATGATCATGACTTTTATATTGCTTCTGTGTTTTGCACAGGTTAAGACTTGTTCGGCTTAAGACGACAATGAGTCTACTCAATTTTTTAACAATACAAACAGCAATGATTTGAATTACAATTTCAAATTGTCATTGGCGCGTAAACTGTTACGAGAAATAAACAAAGGAACTGAGATTACGGCATCAGCGTGTATTCCACCCAAATTCCATAACTAAGCTGGCACCATACACTTTGCACCATGTCGTCAGATAGCTTGTATATTAATATTACGCATTAAAAACATTATTTAAGAAGTTAAAATTACACCTGATTAGTAAAAAAAAAATACGATTTCAAGCATAACTGCGTTGGTACGGTGGAATAAACAAAAAATACCAAGCTTTCAAGGAATTGTTAAGTGAATACAATGTATGTTTTAAAGAGCGGCAGTAAGATACACGCTGCGTGCAACAAGCCATAATGGAGGCGAAGGCAGCTTTGTTTCGAGGGGCAGCCGGTGGGTAGGGCAGTAACCGTTTGACATCAAATTAACGAATCTTGCAATTTTTATCTGAAAAGCTGGCGCAAAACAACTATGTTGTGTGGAATCATTATGGAACACAGATAGTGAAATTCAGCTCAAAAATTATGTTGCTTCATATTTTCGTCAAGCTATTCATTTACTACGTCACATTATGAAGAACTTCAATCTTACAGGCGCTATGTTGAAAAACCAATTATTTACCGTGTATAATTACACTCAATTATTGGCCTTGCCTTCTACATTTACCACAATATTTTAACTTCGTTTCAAAGTGGCTATTAGCTGACCAATCTGTCAGCACTGGTATTCTAAAAAAAATGAATCAGTTGGCAAAGATAACGTTGCTTTCTCTTTAAGATGACTGGTTTATCATTAACTCTGATAAAGCTGAAGAGGGGTAGATATGTCAGACGCTGGTCACGCTTCAACGGACGTGCGTAGAACGACCCACAGTGCTTTCCCATCTTTGTAACACCCTTCAAAATATTCACCACTATTTGTCCGCTTGACATCATCCTCATAGGGAGAATTAAATAGTGAAACCAAATCACAAGACCTCTGGTTTGACTCCATTTTAGGGAGAACATTAGCAAAACTAAGTTAATAAAAAAATGCCGGTCGACCTAATTTTTTGAAGCATACATTTCACAGCAGCGACACCCAATATGCATTACATATACAATCTCCAATTTGTATAAAAACCCCAAGCAAAATATGCCAAACTCTTTTCGCAACCGGCAAGTTGATAAAACTGAAACGTTTCACCTCAGCGGATCATCAGGTAATTGCATAATTTGCACTTCACATATTTTTTCAATATGCTTGTTTGTTATGCTATATCATAATTATAATAGCTGTGTAAGCAGATGAAAAACATAGAAATAGCTCGAATATTTAATAGAACAATATGGGCAATACTAAAGTGTGCGACTAAGCAACTTTTCTCATGACCACACTCGGCGACCTTTGCGAGAAAAACAATAGGTTCAAAACGAAACAAACTTCCTTGATTGCTCTTGCGCTAAGAACAAGACATCATGCCCTATTGTATTTCATTAGCCAGCAGCCCACTCGGCACACACTGCAAACGGTGACACTTGAAACCAAATAAATAAATCGTGTGTTAGAAAAAGGCTTTGCAGACTTTCCAAGGTGTGATTATGAGAATAGAAAGCTCTGCTTGATTGCAAATATGAAAAGTCGCCTAAAATTTGCTGCGAAACCCACACAAGTGTCAAACTTGATGGAAACAATAGAATAGCATGGGAACCAGAACGCCATCGCCTTTCAATTAATCTTTAGCACATTTACCGCCCCATTTCACAAATCAGAAACAATACTCTCAAGAAAATAAGTAGCTCTGGGTTTTATTAATTAAACTAATGAGCTTGGTAAAAAAAGAAAATAATAAAGCAAATGATAGGTCATCTGACTACAATAAAATCAAATTAATTGGTAAAATCTAAACCGCCGCAAACAACAAAAACTGCCTTAAACCAAGTACTCATTGTTAATTCAGCTTTAGCAAAACAAATTCAAAAAGCAATTAAAGCTAATATATATATACGCTAATCGAATATAAAACACGTTAGATAAAAGCATTAATAATCTTTGACCTAAACTTGCGTGCCAAACTACAGACGCAGTCCCTATTATTTTGTAACATGAAAAACTTTACAACCTTTGTCGCATAAAAAAACACTTCACCAACCTGCAATGCTCTTCCCCATTCTCCGCTACTTTACATGTACCATTCTGGCAAGACAGAGAACAAGTACCTGCTGAAAAACACAATTTCAGAAAACACTTCAACACGAAAATTAAAAAAACACTTATCATCACATATAGATATATAAAATACATAAATTAAAAATTCTTTTCACTCAAGCAGCCCCAATAAACAACTTCAGTCGAAAGTTTGTGTATAGGCCTACTGTTTGCAGGGAAACTGTTTGCACAGGACATGCAGCTAAAGTATCAATAAGTCATGCGTATTGCATCTATAGTTGGGGTTTAATTTTAACACAAAACAATAACAGAGACCACAGAACTATCATTTTATAGTCAACAAACCCAATTAAAGGAAAAGGTATATACAACAAAAACAGGTACATTAAGATAGTAAATAATTTCTTTGTTGCAATAAAACGTGTCGCTATGAAATTAGACTAAAAAATGTTTTAATAACCTTCACAGGTTTAAATGCACATTAAAGCAAACTGGATTCTGAGCCAATTTAAGACTAGCATAATAATAGTAACAGTTTAAGCGTACCTTCAGTCAATGAAATTTGGTAGTGTAAGAGCAATAAAAGCAGCGATAATAAGCATAAGTTTGACATTTTGATAATCGCAGTAAATAATGCTTGCAGTTGTAACTTGTTGTTGCTATGTAAGTTTGCAAGGACAATCACAAATTCTTTGGACAAACATAAAAGCAGAACTTGAATTTGTTGATGGATGTGAATAAGATAAAAACCACAACATAAAATCAACAAAAATCAGTGAGTACAAGTGTTTTTTACATAATAGTGATTATTTTTTCATTGAAACAAGTTTCTCTGCAGAAGCAAGTAGATAATTGCAACAGGTACCAGCATAATATGACAGTTAGAAAATAAATTAAGCCAAATAAAAAAATTATATTTAAATCAAATCGCATCAATAGGGTAAACAAAAACATTAAAAAAAAAAGACTGAAATACACAACCTGAATCTACTTGTAACTGGTAATAATTATATACTGGCTAACTATTCTATTTAGCTACATTTCAATATTATATTAACAAGGCATATCCAGATACCGATACTCTATCACATGTAACTGATGGTCAATTCATCGGTACATCAATATCATTGTAGTATTGCACTATACCAGTAGTAACAAAGTCACCATACTGTACTGTTTCTTGCCATTTCAAATCTACGAACAAAACTTTGCTTGAGCTGTTGAGCAGTCATAATTATAAATGCCAAAATATCCATATATAAGTAATCCAGTCAACACACTGATCATTGGTTAGACGTCCAACCTCTACTGCAGGAGCAAACAATTTCTTACCTGGGCAGTGAACGCTGAATATGACTTATTTCCTGGGATAATGTTTCATATCGACCGCTGCAATTGCTGCACTATGTCGCAATTGCAACAGACTACAATGACTGCCAAACCTACACTTCTGTTGGCCTTTATATTGATACCTTATTCTATGCATAATCAGCCAGTTTCTTAAAATCTTAAAGCAGCAAGTTTCAAGATTTTATAGTTCTGGTACACAGTACAGACTGGGTATAGCTGAATAGTTTTAACTTTAAACAGTCATCGTACAATCTTACATAGCAGCAGACTGGTAGTGGTACGCAATTCAGAACTGCATGCTACATGAGAAAACACTCCAGTGATTCCACAAGTATGATACCTGAGTACCAGTACATTCTTGACTATGATTATGAAAAAAGGCTTAACAAATGAACTACCGATATATAGTTTATATGTATCTACCTCATTAGCCTAGCCCAGGGATGTCACACCTTTTTATTGAATGGGACGCGTTGTGAACTAAAATATTACCGATAACTGGGCAGCAAAACCACCAGAATCTCAAATGTCATGTTGTAAAATTTCGGTGAAGAGCAAAAAAAAGATCTTTACATCCTCAGATGTCCTGTTTTCTCAGAAAATTTAAGTGGAGAGCAAAATAAAAGTCTTCACGTTCTCAGACGTCCTGTTTTCTCAGAAAATACAAGAGCAAATATAAAAAAGTCTTCACATCCCAGGTCCTCAGACGTCCTGTTATCTCTGAAACTATCAGCGCACAGGTGCAGAGCCAAGAAAAGACTTAAAATTTTTTTCAATGGGTCGATAGTGGGCCGCTTCCACGTTTTAGGTGATGAGTCGGAGGTGGGTTGCATACGCACATTAAGTGGGCTGTAATGCAGCCCGCAGGTTGGACATCTCTGGCCTAGTCCAGAGTCTATCCAGCACTCTGCCTTTTCCAAATTCTAAACTACCGATACTACAGTTAGCACAGTACCATACCAAAGGCAAAGCTTTGCTTGCGAAATTACACTGTACAGCAACTGATGAACAAAGAAATGAGAAGCAAAACTTGGCATTACCCTGTCTAGGCCTACTACGATACCATTATCATAAATATTCTATGAAATACGGTAGTAATTAACAGCACTTTTTACATAAATTCTAAAATCTGATCATACTGCCAGGCCGCACGCCTTACACCTCTCCTCTCACATTCACAGACAAGTCCTAGACTACTCCACCCAGTCAAGCACGATGACCAGAGCCGGCCAGCCATTTCTCTGGATGTTGAAAGTTTAAAACTTCTAGCTTTCCAATGCCTCCACCTAGTGGTAAATCGTGGTAAGCCACCATGAAACCCCTTTCTTTGAGTTGAATCCATGTTCGGGTTTCCCATAGCCTGGCCTGCGCGATAAAGATGACACGAGGTGACTTTTTTGCCACCTGGACCACCCATGGCCCGGAACCTCTTACCCAGTAACCGTAGCTGGCAACTCATTCCAAAAATAACGCCCGGCCCGCCCAAAGCCCATTCTTCTTAGTAGTAGCAGTAGTAGTTCATTTTATTTAACGACCAGCAAAACACCAAACAAAAGCAAGGAACAAAAACAATGGCCGAAAAACAATATACGTTGAAACGTGCAGGAATTAAAAAATGAACACAACTTAATAAAAAAAAAAAATGCGCGGTCGCTGCACCTTAGGATTTAATTTGCTATACTTTAATAAAAAACAAACAAAACAATACGCCACGCAAATAGTAATGATCTAACATAAAAAATGGAGAGAAGCAAAGCAAAATTTACTTGAACGAGAGTCTAGCTGTAAGTCAATTATAATTTCACGTTTAAATACGGTACCGGTAGTGGTTAAAAAATAATAACTATTAACTTTCATTAGTTAAATTCATTTAAATTGTTCTAGTCACAGGTGAATACGCAGCAAAACTGATACAGATTAAAGAAATGTTTGATACAGCGAAAGATTGTTGGGAATGGAAGCTGGAAAACCACGAAATTTGAAATGCTCATCGATTAGGAGCTGGATGGAGAATTTAAAATCTGCAAAAGAAAAACTAATAGCAGCTATCTGTTTTTGTCTTTTAAATCACTTAAATGTAGGTACATAATACAATTACGGTATGAACTCTTCACAATGAATTTACAAGTTACTGAAGTGGCAGGCCAAGTCATGCACGTTTTTTATAATCGCTTTTTTGAAAGAATTGTGCGATTTGTTTTGCCGAATGGTTATTGGAATAGAATTCCAAGTCAGCGGACCTCGATATTTCAAAGATTGCTTAGTCAATTCAATTCTGCAAAATCGTGGGAATAGATTAGATTGGCCTCTGGTCTGACGAGAGATACCACATGCTAAATGGTTGTCATCAAGGAGATTCCGAAAAGTGATTGGCAAGTCATCGTGCAAATATTTATACATAAAGCTAGCAGTTTCTAATTCTTCCAATTGATGAATCGTCAAAATACCATATTGTTGCATCAGAGTTTTTACACTCTCTCTATAATTGAGCTTAAATATTAATTTAATAAACTTGTTAACAGAACTTTGAAGTATTTTAACCATGGTCTTATTTCCATTGCACCAAGTCGTAATGCAATATCAAAGATGGCTTTTTATCATAGATTTATACAGCAAAAGTAAGACGCGCTGGCTCAAATTATTGCGAATTTTGTGAACAATACTGCTCGTAATCCTAATTTTACTCATAGCACTTCCATATGAGGTTTCCAAGACAAATGTTCATGTACTATAACGCCCAAAAATTTAACAGAAACGACTCTTTTTATTTCTCTGTTCCTCAACTGGAGAGGATGTTGACCAGGAAGCTTACTATTCGGAGTGCGGAACACAATGCAATTAGTTTTATTTACCTTAAGAGAAGGTTATTTGCTGTGAGCCAATTATCAATACTTTTTAACTCTTCATTTACCACTTGGAATACTTTCTCATAACAACTTTCACTGAAAAATAAATTTGTATCATCAGCAAACATTATAGTCTTACCTTTTGTTATACATCTGCAAAAGTCATTTACATACATTAAAAACAGCAAAGGTCCAAGAATGGCACCTTGGGGGACACCACACTTAATTTTCAAAATATCAGATAATTGGTTGTTGCATACTACTTGTTGAGCACGGTCATTCAGATAACCAGGAAACCATTCTAAAGGTAGACCCCTTACCCCGTAATGCATTAATTTCCGTAATAATCTTTTATGATCAACAGTGTCAAAAGCTTTGGACAAATCTAAAAATACGCCAAACATTGATTGCTTTTTTTCAAAGGCTGTCGTGATATTTTCAACTAATAGCGCAGTTGCATGGCTGGTAAAAAAATTTTTCCTAAAACCAAATTGATTTTTGTGAAAAAAACTTTGTCCATTCAAGAAACTAACGAGACGTTTATACACCAATTTTTCCAAAATTTTTGACAACACAGGTAATAAGCTTATTGGCCGGTAATTATTCACATCATAGGTCGAACCTTTCTTAAAAACAGGCACCACTTTAGCTACTTTAAAAATATCAATAAATTCACCGTTACTTAGAGAGAGATTAAAAATGTGAGCAATAGCAAATAGTATGTTGTCTGGGGTACATTTTAAAGCTTTTGAAGGGATCCCATCCATTCCACTATTATTTTTTGATTTTAAATCAGTAACGATTCTTTTAATCTCAAGAGGAGAAGTGGGCTTAAAGTAAAGGGAATTTGAAGTTGGAAGAGGCAAGTATTCCTTGAAATTATGAGAAGTAGGAGGAAGGTTGTTGACCAGCTTAGCGCCAACTTCAGCAAAGTGAAGATTAAAGTGATCAGCAATTTTTGCAGCATCACTGGTCAACTGGTTGTTAATTTTAAGAGTAGAGCAGGGATCTAATTTCATTTTACCAAGAAGATTATTAACAATTTTCCATGTTTGTTTCAAGTCATTTTTGTGTCTCTCAAAAACTGATGAATAATAAGCTTTCTTTTTTTCTTTTAAAGTACGAAAGTAGACGTTTCTTGCTTATTATAATTAACTTTGAAAAGTAAGTTTTTCTTAGCGCAGTATTTTTTGAACATCTTCTCCTTTATTTGCAATAGTTTTTGCAAATCTTTATCAAACCAACTGCTCTTACTGTTATTATTTATTTGTATCAATGGAAACGATTTATCAAACACTTGGTGATACCTATCTGCCAAAAGCATATAAGACTGATTGGTTTTGGTTTCGTTTAAAATAGGGTTTACATCAATATTTTGCAAATCAAGATTAAATTTTCTCATATTACATTAACATATTAGCCTTTGATCACATTCAACTCAAAATTTTAAAAAAAATTGTTTCTACACTTGGATTTTTAACACCCTTAGATCTTCACTCATCAATGAAAGCACCTACAAATATTGCTTTGCAAAGTGACATCACTAAATTGTCTTACATGCAAATTATTTAGGGTCACACTCACAGAAATAAAAATTCAAGCATAATTGCAACATAAGTGAAAAATTGTTAGCGGTCCAGTACGAAATACAAGATAACTGGGCCGTTGGCGGAGCAGTAAGAAGACCGAATAAAAAGCTCGTTTAGCGGGTGCTGCCCATGCCATCTTTGAAGCAAAAATAGACCTAAACATTATAGATGTCCGGATTTCACATTTCGAAATGCTATTCCGAAATCATAAATCTAAGACGAAATTTGAAATTAGGCCTGTATTATAGAATCCAATTCAAATCCTAATTAATCAAGTAGGCTACCAGGTGTAATCTGCATTGCGTTCAAAATTCAAATAATACTCCTGCATCCTAAATCCAAATCAGGACCAAATCCAATCGGCAAAAAGTTTAAATCCCAATCTCAAGTCAAGTTTATTTTACCAGAACGCTAAAATAAAGGTCGGAAAAGGCGAAAGACTTCACGGTCATTTGAGTCGGAAGTAACTTGCATTATCATCTTGGCGCAATTAAAAATGCACATGAACTTAAACACAATGTTGAAAACACAAAACGAAGAAATTCACATCCCTACAAGGTGAAAAAACACATCAGAAACTTAGCCTATCGGACTAGAATTAAACTTGCGATTTAATTAATCAGTGGCGTATGCAAGGGGGGGGGGGGGGGGGGGTTGAGGGTCAAACCCCACCCCTTGTCGATTAGAGATGCAGTGAAAACTTGTCTTTTTTAAAATGATACGCCTTTTGTTCGCCCTTCCTTCGAGCTTGCAAAAATTTCCAACGTTTCGTCTGTTCCATCCAACTTTCTTATTAAATCTCGAGATACTTTGATTGTGATGTAACAGCAGCGATAGATTAACTTTTGCGATGTGTCGCTTGAACCGCATTTTTGTCATTTCCGTTGCTGTGAAGCAACAAATAAATAGGAGTTTCCTTAAACGGCATATAAGCAGTGGCGTACGCACGGCGGGGAGGGGTTTTTGGGGGTCACCCCCCTATTGACGATTTTAAAAAAATGAAAACCTCTTTTTTTGAAACGATCTGTCTTTTTTCATACAGAGTAGCCGTCAAGGGTCCCCGGTTTCCATTTGAGGTCACCGAATTTCGGGTGAAGACCTTTTTTTTTGGAGACCACTTAGCCGTCAAGGGGACCAAGATTCCATTTAAGGGCCGAGAATTGTGGGTGAAGACCTTTCTTTTTTTTTATGGAGACGACAACACCCCAACGATCGGCTAGGGGCCCACACTGGGGAGAGCTGCCCACATCAAACTGCAAAGCTTTTTCGCTCAAAATCTCAACAAGAAGTTTGACCGTCGATCTGAAAAAAAGGCTATCCAGAAAACGGAGTTGCATTTCATTTAGGGCAATCAAGCGCTCAGCTGCTATATTATCCTACGATACTGCAATTCTTTCACATTTGTAACTAAATTATCTCAGCAGCAGCAACGGGGCTGCGCTTCGCAACCCCTAAATTGCCAGATTTTTCCCTATTTTCTCATTCTGTGATTGCTGTCAAATACTCAAAATATCCGCATTGGAAATCACAATCTACACACCAATCACGGTAGCAAAACAATACAAACTGCAAAAGAAAACACCCAGAAAAAGCCATTGAGGCAAAGCTTCAGTTTAGTTAATGCTTCGATCGGCACTTGTCCGCCGTATTATCAGAAAGGGCCTATTCGTTAAAAAAGTTTAGGATCACTGTGGTGTAGGTTTAGCACAGTATTACAGCGAGAGACTATACGCGTTTCTTAATCGACTTACCAACAATCTTTAGCATCCATCTAACGCTAAAATAATGAAAATCTAATACTGTAGATACCTATCGCTTCTTTACTTTTCTTCTAGCGGAGTTCTATTTCCTTCTGTTTAATTGCTGCAAAATCGAATAACTATGTACGCGCAGTTTCAAACCTCTTTGTGATGTCATAATAGAGTAAACGGGTGATTTGTGATCGGGTGTAAAGAGTGTTTTCACTTCTCTGCCAAAAGCATATACAGGTGTCAGATGCATTGCAAGAAATTGATTGTTTTAAAGTTTAAAAGATTACGTCGAAACTGAAGTGTAGAAAATCACTGTTTTGTGCGCCCCTTTGGTGCGTGATTTGTGGTCGGAAGTAAGGCGTGATTTGAATCCTTTGCGAACAGCATATACGTTACAATACAGTAATCCACGAAGTAGTTTTTACAATTTGTTTGAATACGTCAAAAAAAAAGAGTATAAAAAAAACTTCTTGGTACGCCCCTAGGTGGTGCGCCCACGGGCGCGTGCCCCACTTGCCCTCGCTACGCTACTGTCGTTTTTCCCGTGTCCCGTTTTGCCCCACCTTCCCCTACGGTGCGTACCAGTCTACTACTATCAGACGATGTCTGCCGCCGGTGCAAACTTGCTTGTGATCGGCTTTTTACCCTTGTTGTGAAATTTTTGCACGCCCCATTTAGGCGCCCCTGTACCTTGGCGCCCGGGGACATATGTACCCCACTGCCCCCCCCACGCTACCCCTCTGTAGTCAACTAGTCAAACGTTTCTGGTGGGTTGCGCTTGAAACAACGACTATCACAAAATGCAAGCCAGGACAAAGTCAATGAGTATTGTTAAAGCTGGAGTCGCGTTGTGATGTCATCAAGCGATTGTTTTCAACGGCTATCAAGGCTGGACAACACAACGTTCCAGCGCAGGAGGTATTCTCGGAAGAGAATGGTTGCAACGTAGGCGGATGTTCCGCTTGCGATGTCATAACTTTGAGTTAACCATACCAGCCAGTTGGGGTTAACCAAAGACATCGCTATCGGCTCGGAAGGTTTTGGGTTCAATTTCTGGGCCTATACCGGTCGTTAGCTTAGTGGTCAAGCGCACAGACTATCGGTGCGGAAAGTCTGGGGCTTCATTCCCGGGCTGGTCAAATCGGCACAGTGTCGCCAACAGCTCGCCAATGCTGCGACGTTTCTGTGTTTCCCAGTCGCTAAATCGCGGAGATGACCCTTAGTGGCGTATGCAAGGAAGGGGACCGGGAGTCACCCCCCCTTGACAATTGCAGAAAAAAGTAATTCCTACTTAATTTTGAAACAAACCGACTTTTCTTTGTGCAGAGCTTGCCGAAATTGCTATCATGTTTTTTCTGTTCGGTCCAACTTTCTAATTTAATCTCGCGAAACTTTTATTACGATGCGATATGCAACAATACTGGTAGTCCGACTTTTCTGATGTGTTTTGCTTGAACTGCATTTTTGTCATTGATGCTGCTGCTGTGAAGCAGTTGGTAAGTAGGAGTTTCCTTAAATACGGTGTCTCTGCAGTAGCTATGGCTGCACACAAATTTTTTTTTAAATCAAATCAAATTTTCACTGTACTTTTTGACGTTTAAAATCTAAATTGACACTGCCAGTGACGTCACATCGTGATGACGTAGTATTTTAACGTCATCACGATGTGACGTCACTACAACCTCCCCCATTGAAAAATCCTGCGTACGCCACTGCAATTAACACAGTTGCTTCAAACGCATTTGCGATGATTTTGAGTTTTTTCGATGAGTTTATGAATCAGAATTTCAATTTGCGAATTCAATTTGGCTCAGTCTGAAACAAAACCAAATCGTAGGCCCCTATTTAGCTGTATTGCCTTAAAATGTTCGTTCGAAAACCAAATTTGAGGTTAAAATAAATACATTAATATTTCAGTCAATTTATCCGATATATTTTGAGTTACATTTCGATAGAGAATCACTTTTCGAATGTTGCTTAAACGTTGAAAATGAACAATGACAAAAATTGTTTGGAATATTTTCCGTAAGTTATTTAAATAGGCATGATGCAGAGTTTTCTTGCCCTGTTTAGTCGAGAAAAAAATAATATAAATCATTCCCATGTTAATAAAATCGTTCTCACAAAAAAAAACTCATATAAAACTCACAAAAATAAAATCATTCAAGTGCATCTTCTGTCTAGCAGTTTCGACACTGTCCCGAGTTCACTTTCGGATTCCTTACGAAGGACCATCGTAAGTTACTAGGCCTATAGTAGGTACTAATTTCGCCCTTCATGAGGTGTATAAGGTGGACTCTGATGCCTGATGGCATTGTTGTTTAGTATCGATTCGTAATTTGTGTGCTTATTTCGTTTTGTTTGTATTTGTTTTTTTCCTGGTGTCAAGGCCGTGCGTACGCTGTCATTATTTTTTTCTCTGTCGTTTAGTTTCTTTCTTTCGCATGTTTTAACGGTTTTTCCGTTGTGTCTTGTCTTGTCTTCCTTTTCTTGAATCTCTTCTCTCAGACGCTGATGCTTTATCATACTATTTGCATTTTCAAGAATAAAAAAGCATTGATTGATCGTTTCGTATTGGCTTTACAGCCTATCTACTTATTTCTTTCTAGGCAAATTTAAAGCATGTCATCACCAAAGGTCATTTTTTGCTGCTAAAACTTTTTTACTTTATACGATTATCGCTTGTTTTTTTTTAAGTGGATCTTTTTGTTTCGTACAGAATCGGACCGTGGACTCATTATGGGTTGTTGCTTCGGATCGGGTCGGAATTTTATCTGGAAAAGTAATATCGGATTATTGGAGTCCAAAATATATCACAGTCCGCTTACCATGAGCGTCTCATCTTGTAAAATGTAAAATGCCGGCAATAAGCCACTTGTAAAATGTCGGCAATAATACCATTTAGTAGCCAAAGATGTGCATTTATAGAGATAATTTATCGGCAATAATTTATTGCAGGTTATCGGTATCGCTCAAAATAGTTTTGCTTTATCGTTTACTGATATCGTTTTTGTTATATATTTTGTTATCGCCGATAAATTATCGCGATACACGATTTTTTATGCACACAGTGTCTAAAGTTAATGAGTTGGCGCTATGGAAAATATACACGGTGTCCACTGTCCGTAACAACTTGCGGTAATATAGAAAATAATCTCTCTTTGTTTTGTTTAAAGCCACGGCAGAGTCCATGAACTGCTCTCTTTTTTAAAAAAATCTAGAAAAACATTTTTGCAATTTGACTTACAAAAAATACTTCTTCCAACACATTGAATATATAGCCCAGGGTTTTTTTGAAATTATCGGTTATCGTTTATAAGTACGGAAAGGTTTATCGTGCCCATCACTGTTAGTAGCAAGCTTCTTGGCTCATTTTTAAAAATGCTGCATTTTCAAGGCATTCTTCAAAAATAAAATAAATCAAATTTTGTTATATATAGCCTTACTCGCGGCATGACGCCGAAAAGTCCAACGAGTAGCGGTGTAGCGCCTGGCCAACGCACCTCCAAAGAGACGTGGCGGCGGGGGCGAGCCGTCGGCGATACTGTGTCGAATTTGACCGGCCCGGGAATCGAATCTACACTGTAAGCCCAAACACGACCACAACCCTAACCGACTGTTAAAATTTGGCGCTTATAAGCCAAAAACAATTTGAAATTTGGGTTGGAGAGAGTGCTGCCTCAAATTAACAAAGAATAGACATTCAAATTGTTTACAAAATCAGTTTTGTGCGCTTCATTGGTGTTTGTTCTGTGGTTCTTTAGACTTGCTGACAATAGTAGCAAGCTGTATTAAACTGCAGATATAGCCTATACAAGGGCGTTGGAAGGTGGCTTCAGCCCCCCTATATTTTTTCAACACCCCCATAGAAATCTTGAGCCCCCTTTCAAGAATTTCTTTTCTTTACTGTTAACATCAACCCAACATAGTAACTTTTGCAACTCTGTGACAAAAGCGAACTAACTCGCAAAAACTGTTGGATTTCATGATAACTTTGTGTACAAAGCTCTAGAAGCTTTATTATGATGTCACACTTACATTTTCTCCAATTTTAAAAGAAACTTTTGGGCATATAACAGCGAAACAACATGATATCAAATTAGAATTAGCTATGACTTATCCTACGAACAATGACGTTGCGAGAAATTTAAAAAAGGAAAGGTCATAATTTCCTCATTTTTTCACAAGTAGGCCTATTTTTTTCGGCAGAACAAGTTTGAAGCTGATTGAGAAACAAGAAAAACTCTAGAGCAGTCGTTCTTAACTAGTGGGCCATGGCCTGCTGGTGGGCCATGGACACATTTTGAGGTAGGCCACAGAACTTTTTAAGAAATTGCTAGATTTATTGAAAAATTCTGTTTCACTTGTGTCACTATAGAGTCAATTATACACTTTTGTGTTTGTTTAGTAGTTTTTAACGGTAGTAACAATGAATGACGCTGCTGTTTCTTTGCTAGAGTAGTAATCTTCACTCCAATTATTCAATTAATAGTGCGTAGTTTCGTGGAAAGATTGTGAAACCAATCTAGGCGATTGTCGTAATATAGGATATTATATTTCTCGTTGTGTTTGTGGCGTGATGCAATCAATGCCTCCTATTGCGTCATATATGGATTTTGATTTTAAGCTACTACAACAGTGTGCAAGCCACTTGGATCTCTAAGGTGGAATTTGCTAGTTGAAGGAATGAACAGGGGCGGATCCAGGGGGAAATGTGGGGATGCATCCCCCCACCAGCCATTTTCAACAGTGCTTTGGATGAATAAAATTTTGTCATAATTTCGAACCACCTCATAACAATTATATGCCTCAGTCGCCCAGCACGCACAATCAAGAGTTTTCATTGCTTTACCAAATATGATGCATTTTGTTCGCATCTACAAACAAAATTTGCCTAAAAAATTGTTCAAAAAGCACTAAAATGGCCATTACAGCATGTCATTTTCAAAAATTTTCTGAGGGAGCAAGCCCCCGGACCCCTAGAGTCGTTTTTTTTACTTAAGTTGTTTGAAATTAACTCTGCCGGAAAAAACTAAGCTTGAAAAAGTGACGAAATTCTATGCCTCCTCCCTAAAAAAGTTTCCCAATACGCCCCTGACATGAAACATTTTAAAAAGGCATATTTACGCCCGTTTACGGGTCTTAACGTCTTTGTACTTAGTTAACATTCAACCTAGTTCAAATTTCATTCCCCCACCAAAATTTTCTGGATCCGCTCCTGGGGATGAAAACTCGTTTAGGAAGGATAAAAAGTTAATGAGCCACAAAACTTTTGTGTAACAAAAAATGGGCCACGAAAGAAACAAGGTTGAGAACCACTGCTCTAGAGGAATCCGGGGCATGATCTCCGGGAAAAAAAATTTGAAAACTGATATGCTGTAATGGCTCTTTTGAATGATTTTTAGGCAAATTTTGTTTAAATTTTTGTCTCCATAATTCGGAGTGCTTCGCCTAATGTGGTGCATTTTGTTCGCACATTTTCGATTATGCGTGCATAAGGCGTAAGACTTATTGCTATCGAAAAGGTTCGAAATTATGGAAAAATTGTATACATCAAAAACACTTTTGAAAATGGCTGGTGGGAGGATGCATATCCTCCCACCAGCCATCTTACCCGTCATCTTACATCTTACCAGCCATCTTACATCTTACCCGCCTGTAACCGCCCTAGTCATAACCCTTTCGCTGTCCCGTGTACCACATGTGGTGCACGGGACATTTGACTCATACGTCCGTGAACCATATGTGGTGCACACAAGCATGCTTTTTCGAATGGCTATAAAACTATGGACTTTGTAGTATAGGGAATTATATTGAATGGGACGTTTTAGGAAAGGTTAAATATGGTGTGTGCATCATATAGGACCATAGGACTTCTCACTGATAAAATATGACATCGAAAAAAATGACAGAAATTTTCACTTTATTGAATAATTGCAAAGTTACAATAAACGAAAAAACAATATTACTGGAAAAATGGCTCTACTACTGTGTAGTAAAGCTAATTTGGTTACTGTCAATATCTTATTTGTCACTAAACACAAACAAGAACCAAAAAAGAAGCAATAACGAACTAAAAAACACTCTTGGAAATAAAAACAAAAGTTTACTTTACTTTCTTAGAGTGAGTTTGGTTGAAGCATTCCAAACAAAATGCTTTTTTACATTCAGCACATTGCGTATCGACTCTTTTTGTTTTGGCAACAGCTTCTTTTCGACCGCGATCCTTGGACATTCTAGCATAACAGCCATTGCATCTTCTTCTGTTTATTTTACCTTCAGGTCCTCTTGCAATTTTGACAAGTTGGTGAGCTTCTCTTGTAGGCTTATCAATTGAAATTTCTTGAACACGAAGAAGGGAGCTTGCGATAGATTTTATGAAAGAGGCAAGTGTCATATTTTTCTGTGGTGCATAAAATCGATTGTACAAAACCCAACTGTTTAGCTCTGCAATACTTATACATTGAAATAAGATTTTTCTATACCATTTGACACTTTTCCTGGCTGGGCTGTAATAAGAGATCATTTGATCAGATAAATCAATTCCTCCTTTTACTCTGTTGTAATCCAATATGACTGCTGGTTTCAAAATATCATTACCAGCACAATTTTTCTTTCCGGTACACTTCAAATCAGAACCATGGAAAGTAGAGACCATAAGCACATTTTTCTTATCCTTGTAGTTCATTATTCTTATATCATCTTGGTTCACTGCAGATATTGTTTCTTCCTTTTTGAGTTTTGCGTCTTTCACTGCAATAGGTAGATGTTTTCTGTTTGGCCTCATTGTCCCACAGTATTCAGTATTTCTTTCACAGAGGTACTTAGCCAAAGCAATGCTACTGTACCAGTTGTCAGCTACCAGCAGTCTTCCTTCATTTAGAAGAGGTTCTGCCAAACTGACAACAATGGATCCAGAATGATCTAAGCCATCTACAGTATTTTAATTTCTTTTCCATTTCCACAGTAAATAGAAAAATCCCACACATAGCCTGTCATTTCGGCAAGCTTAAACAGTTTAATCCCATATTTATTTGCCTTTCCGGGATTATATTGTCGAAATGAAAGTCGACCTCTATGAGCAATTTGAGTCTCATCAACAGAAATTTCACCAGCAGGCAAATATACAGCTTTGATGTTTGAGGTAAATAAAAGTGCAAAGTTTGCTATTTTATGTAATCTATCACCCTCTTCAGCTTCAAGATTATTAGCAACGTGCCAATTTTTTAATATCAAAGAAAATCCATTGTAACTCATCCCAATTTGGTGAAATAATGGGTGGTAATAGATGGGATCTAGACTCCAATAATCTTCCATCTTGGGATATTTTATAAGGCCTGTAACTTAAATTATTCCAAGAAACGTTTCCATTTCCTCTTTTGTGATGTCCTTCCATCTATTCATTCTTTGATGAAGGACGAATTTGCCTGCTTGATACAATTTGTTGCGCATAACGATTAGTTTCAGTAACCATCATTTCCATAATGCTATCGTCAAAAAATTGATTGAATATTTCAACTGGCAATGTGTTTTCACTCTGGTCATCATGTATAATCCTTTTTAGCAATCCAGAATTGCCAGAAAAAGAAAATGGGCTTCTAGCAGTGGGATTATCTTTCCAGACGTATGGATTTTGTGCAAAAGGTTGATTTTTAACCACTCGTCGTTTTTTTCTTTCGGGTTGATTAGAGCTATCACCTTGATTTCCATCATTTTCATCTTGAGTATCTGTAGAATCTGAGCTGAAGTCCGATGTGTCAGAATCAGTTGATGATATATCATCATCAGGCACATAATCATCATCACTGCCATCAGAATTTGAAATATCAGAATAGTTTTCACTCAGATCACTATTACTATCAACATTTTGTTGTTTTCTTTTGCCATAAAAACTAGGTGTATCCATTATAAAGGCTTATACAACTATTAGATTCTCAATCAATCAATCAATTTTCTGGACCCGCTTATCCTTGGGGGGTCGCGGGGGCAGCAGCTCAAGTTGAAGCCTCCAAGCATCTCGATCCTCTGCAACAAAGGATAGGCGCTCTGCTGGGATGCCAAGGCGAGACCAACTAAGATCTTCTACGTAATCTCGCCATCGAGTTCTGGGACGGCCTCTAGGCCTTCGACCAATCGGTGTTGAACAGAGCAGTTTTTTGGCTGTTCTTTCCTGGGACATTCGTGTCACATGTCCATACCAACGCAGTTGCGATCTTTCTAGTCGGAGAAGCAGCGCTTCGATGTTTAGAGATTCACGAATATCTGCACTTTTAACCTTGTCCAACAAGGTCAAACCGCTAATTCTTCGCAAGAATCCCATTTCGGCTGCTTGAACTCGCGACCTCACTTTCTCATTCATGATCCAACACTCATGGCCATAAGTCAAAATAGGAACATAGACCAATCTGAAAATGGATAGCTTTGCACCAAGGTGTAGCTGGCCCGTTTCAGTACCGGGATCGGTGGAGCTGGCGCATTACTGCACTTGCTTTTCCGATGCGGATATCCAATTCGCCATTTTGTCTGCCGTCACTTGTGAATGAGACGCCGAGGTACTTGAATTTCTCTGACTGTTTTAGTGGTACTCCATCAATTTGGAGAGAGCACTGCTTTGGTTGTCTGGACAGGCACATGGTTTCTGTTTTTGTTGAACTGATTTTCATTCCGGCAACAGAGCATGCATCCGAAAACCTGTCAAGAGCTTGCTGGAGACCATTTTGGGTAGAGTCGAGTAGCACAAGATCATCTGCAAATAACAGACGTTGTACAGTGCATTCACCGATCTTTACTCCGCCACAAGACTCACTTTTCTTAACTATTCTATCCATATAAATAAGGAACAGAATAGGTGAAAGAGAGCAGCCTTGCCGTAGTCCCACACTTACTCTGAAAGGTTTCGTCGTTGCACTGTTACACGAACACAGACCTCGGAATGCACGTACAGCGACTTAATGGCAGTTAGTAACTGGCCATCAATGCCATACTGCAACAGCACCGCCCAAAGCTTGTCTCTAGGAATGCGATCATATGCTTTTTCAAGATCAACAAAACATGCATTGACCTCTTTTGCATATTCCCACGACTTCTCAAAGATTTGCTGCAAGGCAAAGATCTGATCCATTGTGCCTCGGCCAGGACGAAAGCCACACTGAGCATCCGTTAGTTTAGGCTCGACTATTTCACGGCATTTCTTTTCAAGGCATTTGGCATAGACCTTACCCGGGACACTGATGAGAGATATGCCCCTATAATTGGTGCATTTTTTCTTGTCTCCTTTCTTGTGGATAGGTATTATCACACTAGTTTGCCATTGCTTTGGTGCTTGCCCAGTACTACACGCCACCTTACAAACACGAGTCAGCCAACGAACACCATATATGTTCATTGCTTTTAACATTTCAGGTCTGATATCATCCTCACCAGGTGCTTTTCCAGTTTTCAATGATTTGATTACTGCATTCACATCTGCTTCGGTTATCTGAATATCTTCCTCAACCTGTTCCTCGTGAATTTGTATCGGTGTAGCATCAACTGGGTTTAAAAGATCACTAAAGTAGTCTCTCCACCGATTCAAAATAGCATCTTGATCTTTCAGAGTCACGCCATTTGAATCTTCGATAAAGAGAGCGGCTCGAGATCTTTTTCCACGCAAATGGCGAATGGTCTGCCAGAACACTTTGTTTGCCGTTTTGAAATCATCGTCTAACCTTTCTCCAAATTCCTTCCAGGTCCTTTCCTTAGACAGTTTAACTTTTGTGGCTGTCGCCTTACGTGCTTCAGAGTACTGCGAACGAAGTTCAAGTGATGACTTATTTGCAAGCCAGGCCTTATAGGCCACTTTTTTCGCACAAATAGCTTCTTTAACTTCTTGGTTCCACCAAGGCATCAACACCTGAGACATTGCTGCATCAACACCTGAGTAGAAAATTTTCCACCCACCGTTCAACTCAACAGTTCCAGAACCCCGGCGCTTTGTTGATGAAATTCCCACAACATCAAGGCGATACTGTTGGGCTTTGCAAACAAGCTCCTGCTCTTTTCCTGTCAGTGACGAAACGTTCCAGTTCCCGATAGCTAGATCCCGGCAGTTTGGTCCAACTCGAGTACGTTTTCTGTGCGCTGCCCCCATTTGCCTCCCCAAACGCTTAGCGACTGCGTTGGTGGGTTTCCGGTGACGGTCAGCTTGTGGGGGAGACTGTAGCTTATTTTTCGAACGAGTCCCTCTGCCCAAAACTCGAACGCGGACCTTTTTATCCTGCGCGCCGTCCGATGCAGCATGAATATTGTTATTACAACTTTCCATTTAGCTACAGCATTGGATTGCTACTAGGTCTGTTTCTCTCCTTCGACTTTACCGCCATGGGTGACCCTGATGGAAGTGATTAATCACTACCGACGGCGTTGCTCTAAGGATCATTGAAAACTCAAACCTCCCCACCACGTTAAGGTGGCAATCCATAGGAAAGGACTATTAGATTCTGAAAAAGTAAAATCAAAAGTTATAAATATAATCAATAAAAACCTGCAAACTACACAAACGTGTGCACCACATGTGACTCACAGAGCGTATTGCAAATAAATTATTGTTCTTCACACGCCCTGTGGGTCACATATGATGCACAGGTTTTTATTGTGTCAATGTCTTTATATTACCCTATTCCACATCCAAAATAATTTTTATGGTCATACGATAATTATAAGTTTAAAAACAGACATGAGCGTTTGAGACAAACCGTAAAAATCGCCTGGACAGCGAAAGGGATAAGCTACAGAAACCAGCAAAAAAGTCCGGCACATTTCAGTCACTTGGCACCATTAGTAGGGCCTATTGTTCTTTTTTACTAAAAGCCAGAGTTAAAAGAGGGGGCATGGCACAATGTCCCCCCATTAATACGCTCCTGCCTTGGAGCCTGAGACAAGAAGCTTGTGAATGGATAATAGGTTCATTTAAAGGAGGTTAACACGTTTACAAATCTGGCTACTGCGTGTTATGCTATAAGCTAGAGAAAAGCTTGAGTTCATCAAGCAGTCTCCAAGTGACTTTTGTTGAAGTAAAGTGCATGATGCGCATGATGTATGTTGCGATAATAAGGAAGGGGGGTTGGGGGGCGAAGCCCCCCAGACGTCGGTATGGTAACACAAATTTCAGCCTCCCCCCCTACTTAAAAGTACTACCAACGCCACTGAGCCTATAGTTTGTTAGTTTGTCAGCGACATAGTCTAGCGGTACCGCGCGCAGGTGACAGATCCTACGTGATGGGTTCGATTCACGGCTGGAGCCGATCGCATTTGACATATATACCGGGTGGCGGCTCACTCGAAGAGCGCAAGCTCACTTCGCAGTCTCCCTCATACTGTTGAATTTCATTACAATACAATTTGAAAACAACCTATAAGCAGTGTGGTAGGATTAAAATTTTTATCATCCTGTTCTGTTTTAACTAATGGTGCAAACAGCAATGCGGTCCGGTTCGCAGACGGTTATGTGGAACCGGTTTGAACCGCCTGAATCTCACTACTAGATATCGGTAACTCGGTAAGGGTTACTATTTCCGACTGAAGTATTTCATATTTCAACTACATTTGGTGACAATATTTACCTAGGAACACTTTGTTTGTCAGAATTTGCCAAGTCATGAAGAGTACTTGAGCGATATCATCGTTTTTGGAATATTTGCGGATGGAAATAAACTTTCGCAGACGCTGACAAAGCAAATATTTTGTTTTTTTCGAAGGAATTCTCTTGAGCATGACTCAGCAAAACACTATTTCTCCTTACCAAACACCAATTTTGCTGTTTTTTTTTCAATTCTTGATTTCGCAGTTTGAAACTTAACTGGTGATTTGTCGCTTTTATCTGGACTTCACGTAGATGTGCCCTTTGAAAACACAAATTAATCAGCATTCAATCGAAATAAAAAGAAAAATCAAATCCGCATCATACTCGCGGTATTACGATGAAGAGTGGAACGAGCGTCGGGTTCACGTCCGCGGCTTAGCGTCTGGGCGATACAGCTCTCAAGACACGTCGCAGCGGTGGCAACCTGTTGGCGAAACTGTGTCAGATTTGACCGGCAGGGGAATCGATACCAGACCTAAAACGCCGCTGTCCGATTGGACGCGATCGGAATCAAGCCTTAGGCTGATTGGCAAGCTTCTGGTTTTTATTGTTTCTTTCAGAAATTGACGCAATACTGATTTACACCGAAGAAAAAATTCAACCCATTTACAGATCGGGGGGTCGGGGGGGGGGGGGGTAAGCTAAAGGGGTTTTGTTCCCCTATTTTGCAGTTATACTTGTTGTATAATGTATTATATTACTTAGTTGTTCAGTTCCGTCAACGTAAATTCAACCTGCTGTTGGTGCGCTTTAGAATAGGGGTGGGCAAACTACGGCCTGCGGGCACTTACAGAAATATAAACCTTGTTCCTTACTTAGATTGCGTGGAATATAAGACATTTGCGGACGTGACGACCTTTTTTTTGCTCTTTACTTGATTTGGAATAAAAAATGGACATCCGCGGTCGTAATGACCTTTTTTATTTTGCTTTTCCTTTCCAATCAGCGTGGCCCTCGGTTTCAAAATATTTTCCAATGCGGTCCTTCGTGCAAAAAGTTTGCCTATCTCTGCTTTAGATGCTCAAAATTATTGCGTTATTTGCAAGAACCTTGCTGCAATCTTTTGCAAACTTTGATTACTGGTAGCTAATTTCGCAAGGCGTTTGTGTGGCTCTTCGCAGTTCTTTTCCACGCCTAGCTAGTATTAATTAATGCGCTTCTGCCTCGAACCCCACACCTTTTCTGTGTATAAGCAACTGTGCTTTTCTCTGTTCTCAGTTCAATTAAGTTCAATGGAAGTTGTATTCATACCCGTTGAGGATCTTGCGAAATCAAACTGTACTTATAATGATATAAGTGCGCCGATAATTCTTTATGCACAAAATTGCAAGAGCAGCCCGTACCCTTCAAAAAAAATTATAATGCCGCTCCTGCAACCAATTGTTCATTGATTACATAACTAACCTTTGTGAGGGTTAAAACTTTGTTTACTTGCTATGTGAAAACGCATGAAGTTAATTTCGCAAGACACGCTAAATGTAAACTTCCATTGACAAGGACAAACATTCTTGGACCGAAATAGACGCCACTTCAATTGTCCACTGAACAATCAGCACCTTCGTATCCATCTGGACATGTGCATAAAGCCTGGCCGGTTACTGGGTTGGTGTCACATTTCGACCCGGGAGCACACGGGGGAGGGTCACTCACGCATACGTCATCCAAGTGGCACAAAAGACCTGAACATGCCCCAAAAATTACAAAAAATAAATCAATCGAAGACAGCAAACAAAGCCTTTCTGGCTGCTGTTGGAAAGCGCATTTTACCGGAGTTCATCCGGGTAATGAAAGTATCAAATAACTTCAAGCAAACCTTTTACAAGGAAGCAAGCAAAGGCAAGAAAGGAATGAAAATACCGCGTATAGTTCTTGTGCGTCATGGTCTAATTTCAACTGAGGTTTTTACTAAATAAACACAAGCGTCATTGATAGCTTAGGTTCGCCGATCCATAAGCTGCAAGTTCAAATCCCACTTTGGTTTTTAATCTTCTACATCATCAGGTAATTGAAAACCCAAAACGCTTTTTGCAATATTGTAGCTATATATACTGAAACAGCCACACCACATACTAAAAGTTGAGACTATTACTTTTTATTACGTGTAAAAACTTATGTAAACGACATAATTAAGCGCTAAAAATGACCGAAATTTTGACATGAACATTAATTATGTACAAGCGGAAACATACTGCAATGATCCAGGAAAGAACGCATGGAATTGAATGACAAACTGATAATACAGGAAGTTATGCGTTTCCCCAATTGTTTATAAAGAAGTAGTGAGAAGCAGATCAGCTCATTTCAGTTTTTACGCTATCGTAACAGTTGGTTGTCATTTCTGATTTTCGTCAAACTCCAAACTTTTACCTCCTTTACTGATTCAGCTGGTGTTTTTTTATGGAGGTAGGCCTATTATCTGCTTTAAATAATCTTAAATGTTGCTAAATACAAAGTTCATCCTTTGGATTGTTTTTTGTTATTATTTTGTATTAATGGTGTAGAAACAAAGCTTTCTATGACCAACTGACAAAATCAATGCAATTACCTGTCTTTCCAAACGGACATTCACATGTAAAAGTAGCCACACCGTCAACACATATAGCCCCGAAGAAGCAAGGATCATCATCACAATCATTGTGGTTGATTCCGCAATCAAAACCAGTCCAACCGTTCACACAAGTACAACGGTAGGAACCTAGATCGAAAATCCATTTAAACTCGCGGTAATACTTCAAATCTTAATTAAACTCGCGGTATTACTTCGAAGCGTGTAACGAGTGAGTGGCGGGGCCTATCTCCGCGGATTAGCGCCTCCAACGTCGCGAGCCGTTGGCAGCGCAGTGTCCCATCTGAGAATCGAACTCCAGATCTACTACACTTTGGGCAGTCCTTAACCACCACGACAACTGGCAGAAATATCAATTACGACTAAAATACAAACTAGTATCTAGAATCCAAAGCTTAGCCGTTCTAATAGAATTCCCACTCCGCTTCGCAAATGAAAGCTAGATGGGGCAAAAATGAAGTGAAATGCAGCGCATAAATCAAGTTATAATTATACAGCAATGCCTGCAATATAATTATTAGAATAAAGTAATTATAAAAATATTATCGCTGGAAAATTTTGCTAGTAACCAAAAAGTCTGGAGAGCGTGCGAAAGTCAATAAAAATGTAGATAAGGAAACTTCTTGAGACGTTTTCAGTCAACAAATAACATAAAACCTTATCATAATTCTCAAGTAATCAGCAGATTAAAACGAAACTGATTTTTCTTAAAATGAAACAAAACTTGTACCTCGGAAGTCTCACACCGCACGCGCAGCAAAAAAGCGAATCAGATACGTGATCTTACAGCCACAAGCATTTAAGTAGGTGCTTAGAAACCAAATAAGGTGCTGATGAAAGCATTAAAAAATAATGACAAAAGTTGTTCAAAAACCTATTCACTATTCGCATTTCTTACTAGGAAAAAATACACTGACAGCAAGCACATTTAGATCAAGCTATGGCTGCAGTTGTGAGACAAGTGCTTCTGGGGGCCTTAAACTGCCCGAACCCAATATGCTAATAACGTAAGTTTAGTAGAATATTGTAGAATACAAAATCAAATCTTCATTATATCGCAGTGTTACGCCGAAGCGTGTAACGAGTGGCGGTGCCCATCTCCGCGACTTACAGCTTGGGCACCACAGCTTCAAAGTAACGTCGCAGCGGTGGCGATACTGTGTTCGATTTAACTAGCTCGGTAATCGAACTCCGACCTTCCGTATTGATAACAATGCAGTTACCGCTATGCTAAATCAACTTACCATCGGAATTAAGGCAAGTGGCTCCATTTAAACATGATTGAGGGTTCAGCGTGCATTCATCAATATCATCTTCACATGTAGCACCTGTTTGCAAAAGCATCAACAAAAATTTTATGTGACTGGCTTGTAAAAAACTTATCTGCATACTGCGGTGGATGTTACCGAGTCTAGACCGATCGAGAATGATATAAAGTGACCAGCCATTTTCCAAAATTTGGCAAAAAAACAAAACCCATTAAACTACTGGATCAAAGGAGAATTATGAGCTCGGGTATCAAAACCGTGCGTAGAAGTTGTTGGTCAAAACGAACACCTGAATTCATCAAATGTAGATGCGAAATAATCTTGATAAAGACGTTAAAGCAACACTTGGAAATTAAGATATAGCTATGTCATTGAACAAAAACACTGCACACAACCTACCAGTCCACCCGGCCGTGCATTGGCACACAAAAGTATTGGCTCCATCTTTGCACAATGCTCCATTCTTGCACGGACTACTGGCGCACTCGTTCACATTACGCTCGCAATTCTCTCCCTCAAAACCTGTTCAAGAAACCGTTACATTTTTACCTTGATCAAGTAAGATTTAACCCAGCAACTCTGCATTGCGATAGGCTAAAAGGTGACACTGATCCATTCAGAAGATAGGGATACACAAAAATTAGCTATTTATAGTAGAAGCAAATCACAGCTTAGTTTGCGCAAAATGCTACTTAAAAATTCTCGATCACAAGCGATGAAACCTTGAGTCGCAACTAAAATTTTAAGATTTCTCTTAAGATTTTGAGTCGCAACTAAAATTTTAACAAAGCGGTCAGCTCCATTACCTGTTCATGCATTCGCATCATTAACCACCGACTGACCACACTGAGCAAATAGTTGCAGCAAAGCTCAAAGCGCATTAAGCACAATCATTAGGGGTTCGATACCATGCAAGGAGATGCAAAATAATCGCTCATAAAACATTTAAATGCTCCATTACCCATATCACAGCCACACACCCCAAAAACCTCTAAAAAAAATTCAATACCTCATTTAAACAAACATAATTACCTGGATTGCAGCGACATTGATAACTGGTTGGTGTTCGATCAATGCAGAATCCGTTTGAACTACAAGGGTTAGAAGCGCAGGCAGTTTCTTGACCGAGCACTCCACTATACTCGCATCTAACCCCATGGAAATTAGGAGGGCACATACACAACTGTGACCCTCGAAAGTCGATACAAGTACCTCCGTTCTGAAAAATACAATATTCACGATGCGATACGAATTTATACGATATGATGCATTTAAAGTGGAACGAGTAGGGCTGAAGAATTGAAACAATCATTTTTTTATTGTATATATTGTTTGGCTATGAATAATGCACAGAGAACCACAACGGTAAATACGGTGCTTTGTAATGTTTACAGATTGCGAAATCAAGACAAAAAAGGCAAATCTTCATTATACTCGAGGTATTACGCCAAAGCGTGAAACGAGTGGCGGGGTCCATCTCCGTGGCTTAGCACCTGAACAACACAGCTCCGATGAAACGTCGCAGTGGTGATGTGGTGTTGGCGACGCTGTGTCCGATTTGACCGGCCCGGAAATCGAACCCCAGACCTCCCGCACCGACGACGGTGCTTTTAACCACTAGGCCATCCGCCAGTTACGCCAGCAATATGCTACTTAGAAAGAAATGAACTGAAAAACTTGAAAATTCGAGTTGAACCAAGCAGATATTTGATGGTATGAAGTAAAGAATTTCAAACGAATTTCAAGACAAAAAGATACCATATAGACTAGAGTAAAAACCAATATAAACTCTTCAAACCACACGGATTTCTTATACAAGCAAAAACTAACACCCGTGTAAAGCACAAAGATTTGTTAGTTTAGTTTCCTCGGACCACAGATTTATTAGTTGAATACAATGAAGTAGGAAAGGTAAAGCACAAATTATTTGAAAAAACCAAAGAGTATTTTCAACACATAAAACAAGTGGGCAAAGAAAATAACTCCAGTGATTGACTTTAAGCTATTGTCTGAAGGTTGGTGAGTTCTTTACGACAACACAATATCCTACGATGCCGACACAAAAGAATATCGCCCGAATCATGTCATCAAAAAACCCAAAATATGCATAAGCCGTGATTTGGAACAAAAAGTACTACATAACGAAATCGCTTTCGGTGAGGAAGGACTTGGGTTTGATTCCCGCGCCGGTCAAATCGCACAAAGTGACCCCAACGACTCGCCACCGC
Organism: Trididemnum miniatum; assembly: GCA_964006365.1. Lineage (NCBI taxonomy): Eukaryota > Metazoa > Chordata > Ascidiacea > Aplousobranchia > Didemnidae > Trididemnum > Trididemnum miniatum. Next base: position 21,586,798 of record OZ023245.1, on the reverse strand, counting down.
CACAACGTTTTTTCGGAGCTGTGTTGTCCAAACGCCAAGCCGCGGGGATGAACCCCGCTACTCGCCACACACTTCGGCGTTATATCGCGAGTATTATGAAGATTTGATTTTTTGCATAATACTGATCCAGCGTAATACCGCAGTTATAATCACTGCAAAAGACGTCTAATACGATTTAACTTTGATGCTGGCAACAACATTTCAATCAGTTATGCACCTGCGCTGTAATGAGCTTTTGTAACTTAACTAATGTGCTATGAAAGGTTATGATGCATAAGCCGTCTTAAATTAGTATTTAAACCCTTTAAACCAGGAAACGCGGTAAGAAATTCTTTCTATTGCATTAGCACAAACTGGAGATTTGAAACCACGAAATTAATCCTGATTTCGCGGGTCTACGCGTTGCATCACTTGAGCGAGGTGATTATGGCAAAACATCCTTAAACAAAGCGAGAAAATGAGCTTGTTCAGAGGTCCAAGTTTGGACTTACCTGATCCTTGAAACAATGAGAGTTTTAAATAGCAGAAAATAACATTGAATATAAAGAAATAGAACGAGCCAATAGCTCGGCACAGCAGCGGAGAGCTGGTCAATCTGCTTTTCATTTCGTGTGCGCTACGAGAGGCCTAAGAGGGATATAACATTGTTAAGTCTCTCTCTTCGCTCACTTGGAGCGTCAAACGATTCAACTTTCCCACGATACGCATTTGCAACGCGTGCGGAAAAATTATAAAGCGTGTATGAGCGGTCGAAGGCGTGCGCTCATTTAAGCGTAGCATGACATGCGAAGAGCGTACGAAAAGGCTTCATCAATTTATAATAGCGATGAAAAGTCGGTAAAACATGTGCTATTCGACGACCATTTATGCCCATTGTGTTGGCGCAAAAGCGAGTCGGTTTTCATATTCTGGGTAATTATTCACGTCACAATCATATGTGATTTTAACAACCAACGCGAGAAGCCAGTGTTTTTCAGAGTGAAGAAGACAAAAGTTTGGGTCAGAAAATTTTGAACGATTCCCATTACCGACCTAATCCAATTTCCAACAATTTCTATTTTTATCAACAACAAACTAACAAAGTGAGACACAATCATTTAAATTTGACCCTGAAATCACCTTATTGATCAGCATGCTTCCCATTGTATGGGAAAAATGTCGGAATCTGACTTCGGGTTCGAAAATTTGGATTCGAAAATTCGGAATCTGAGCCCATAGAAAGGAACTGCAGGTTCGACCATTTGTCAGCTAAACACATCAGGTTCGAAGATTCCGCACCTGAACCCATACAAAGGAGCGTTTTTGCTACGCCATTTCGCCCATACAAAGCGAAAGAATCTGATCAATAGGGTGCTGAAATCCTGTTAGAAAACAAAACGGTTTCAAAAAACTTTTGGAACGAAAAAAACAACAATTTCCGAAGTTCCCAAATAATGAAAGACGTTATTATGGGATGAACAACGCTGAAATAATTTCATAACTACGAGAATAGCAGAAAAAATGGAAAAGATTTCCAAAAAACACTTTGACCAAAACGTAAAAATTTTTCAGAAACTGACAAAAACATCATAAGGAGTGAATATTTTTTATTAAAAAAACGAGTAATATGAAAAAGTACGCAAAATCGAGTTAAACAAAAGCAAAGATATTAAGTTATAACAGCTGATTCCATATTAGCACTAGATATTAAATTTTATCAATGTTTGACGCTGAAGAAAACGTACTGAAAACTACAAACAAGACGCCGGTCAACCGCGCATTAATCGCAGAGTTTTGTTTATTTAAATATTTTAGAAAGACTCTATCTACAAGCAAGTCATACAGTCTGGTCTTTGTATCTCGCTTGTAACCAGATACGAAGTTAATAAAGAGAAAATGTTTAAAGAAACAAGCCTCCCATTCTGACGACATAAGTTTCATTTATTTCGGAACAATGATTTACATCAGAATAGAGAAACAACACAGAAATTGTTTCGAGAAAAAGGAAAAGACAAAAACAATCCTTGCTATCAAAAATCAGCTCTTTCAATATATATCATGTTTAAAAAAAAAACAAATAAAATCAACTTCGACAAACCGGAAGGCGTAGTCCTTAAATACACCGCTATTTGCGCGGTAAGACTTGGGTTCAATTTCCAGGCCGGTCAAATTGGACACAGTGTTGCCAAGGGATCCCACCGTTGCGATATTTTTTTGGAGCTGTGTTACACACGCCAGTCGTTAGTATGCTTAGCGGAGTACTCGAGTGTAATGAAGATTTGGCTTATAATGTAGTATACAAAAACTATACTACTCAGACTAAAAAATACCATATCACGCAACAACCCAAGCAAAAACAAACTTAGGTAATAGACAGGGCATCAATTTCGTTTATTTTAGGTAAAAATTTGTCTTCAAAAGCTACACAAAAATAAATTTAAGCTTTGAAGAAATAGTTTTTGTTTTAGTAACAGATTTGGCAAACTCTCGGTGGTTAAACTATTCAGATTGAACGTAATCTTTTGTTAAATCATGTAAAAAAAACTGCCTTGTAGCTAACATTGAAAATTTTCTTGACTTAACATCATAAATCCTGCATTTTTAACCACTAATCTCAAGTTAGCAAGCGAATTTGATGATTCTACCGCGCTTCAGTGGTTATAATCGCTCTACTCAGCATATACTTGGATAAGAAGATTAGTAACTGCGTGCGATAAGTTGGATTTGAAAAAAAACTGATAAAAACAAAGCTTCAACTTTTAGAACTAACTGATGATAATGATTTCATTATCTTAAAAATCAAATCTTTATTATTCTTGCCGCATTACGACGATGCCTGTAACGAGTGACCGGCTTCATTCTTCGCGACATAGCGCCTGAGCAACACAGTCTCGAAGAAACGTCGCAGCGGTAGCAAGCTGTTAGCGACACTCCGTCGATTTGACCGGCCCAGGAATGGAACCCAAAACCTCCCGCACCGTTAGCGGAGTGTTTAAACACTACGCCGACTGGATGCTATGTTCAAATGTTTACTTTCTTTTTTAGCGAATAAATTCATCTCAAACGAGGCGCAAGTTCGTCACAAGAATATAAACTGAAATTATTTATTCATATCTGAATTAGTAACACGGAATACAGATGACGCTAAAAAACGCGAGATGGCATCCAAATAATCCTGAAGATTAAGAAAAGAAAGCGTAATGTTTCGAACATTTTACAAGGTTTCGCAGGAAATGTACCGGGCTTCAACAGAAATTACGTAAGTTTTTGTGCAGTTTCAAGGATTTAGTGTGCAACAAAACCTTTTCCAATCAAAAACCTTACACAAGATAGCGTAACAAGCACACTTGGCACAGGTTTTATTGATCTTGCAACGGATAATAACAGCCATCTCCCAACCAACAATAACACATTATACAGTCCTTAAAATAACCCAAAAATATTTCAAAATCAACCTGACAAACCTGGCAGTATTGTGAATATCCAGGACATTGGTTGGCCACATCTGTGCAGTTGTGTCCGCCCCATCCCAGGGCACAGCTACAAATATAGGAACTCTCAGTGGATGTGCAGTTGCCCCCGTTACGACAAGGACTTGAACCAAAGCAGTGGTCGACCATGTTACAAAATTTACCTGCAAATTAAATATGTTAAATACAAAGAACCAGCTTGTTGACGTCGTAGGTAAACATCGCCATCGGTGAAGGAAGTTTGGGGTTCGATTTCCGAGGTGGTCAAACCCGACACAGCGGTTCCAACGCCTCGTCACTGCTACGATGTTTCATAGCTGTGTTGCCCAGACAAGGAGGGGCTCGCCACTCGTTACATGCTTCAGCGCAATAACGTGAATACAATGACGATTTGATTTGAAATATTAAGCAGCAAGTCAATACTCAAGCTAAGTACGTAACCATGATTTCGTTGTGATGATCAAGGTTAATATATAATTGAGTAATTTGAATTCAGCTGTCATATTTCGTAGCATACTTTCGACACGAGAAATCATTCAAAATACTAATTAAATTACTCTAATTTTTCTTTTAGGCTTACTCATGAACTACACTTATTAAAAAAAAACATAACGCCACCTTCAATATACTCGCGGTATTTCGCCGAAGCGTGGAACGTTAACGCCAGGGAAACACAGCTGCGAAGAAGTGTTGCAGCAGTGGCGAGTCGTTGGCAACAAGTTGCGTACGATTTGACCGGCCTGAGAATCGCACCCAGACCTGCGCACTGTCAGCGTCTCCAACCACTGTCCGGTTACGACAATATACATTAAACAAGAATCAGTCTCACACAACGTACCAGTATAACCAGGATAGCAGTTGCAGTGAACACCATCAGCGCTACAATCCCCATACAAACATTCGCATGATACTTCGTGCTGGCAAGAACTGCCCGTGTATCTAGCTGGACACATACACGACCAATTTATTCTTCCATGTGTTTTTCGGGACTGGCATGTCCCTCCATTCTGACACGGACTAGGGTGGCAAGTTTCGTCTTCAAAATCACACAATCTACCACCATAGTGGGGATAGCACCTGCAAAAAATACATTAAAAAACTAATTACTGAACTGAACTTGAATCTAACCCACAAAGATCTTAGATCAAATCAAACGCCAGCATCGAGTGGGATTCGAACCCACGCCCGCACCGACTAATAACGTGTCACCAGCCCAATGGTAGCGGCGAGTCTTTACCAAGGACACCTCCTTGTAATTTAAAACTTATTAAAAAAAATGGAAGAGATTTTTCAACGTTTTGCCGGCAACCATAAGTTTTCGGCAGGATTGTATAAGTACCTATGTAAAACCGATCTAGTGCGCAATGGGGTACGGTCTTAACTCCTTTACCGAAACGAAACGAGGTAAGTGGTAACCGGTACCGAGAAACAACAGGAGTAGCATAAAAAATTAACTCAAACATGTAGCAAAAAAAACGATTCATTTGTCTCATAAAAAGCTGATCTTTGGATCAAAATCTACTCAGAAATTCACAGACTCCGGGTACAAACAAGGTCATATTGCAAGAAGAATAAAAAATTTTTAAAAGGTTGAATTAATAATAGGTCCTTCAAAATCATAATCAAAAATACCATTCTTTTCCTTTTATTAGACCATTGTTTTAAGATATTTTGATTCGAAAGTGAATTCAATAAAACATAGTATTACGAAACGAAAGTCCTCGCTTTCGACCTTAATGTCTTTATCTTCTGTGTGTAGTTTGAGCTAGGCGTAAGTGCTAAGCCTAATCAAGCTTATCAAAATGGTGTAAGGGCCGAAATACGAGACGAGGTTCTAAAACAAACAATCGGCGGTCGCGCTTCGCTAAAACTGACTCATCTAACCGCTCAGAAACGAAGTAAATTGATTTTCAAGCAAATTCCTCGACTCTGAGATAACAAATCAAGCTTTTAGCGTTACACCATCTAATACCAAGTCTCTTGCGCATGAACAAATGCATATCAGAAAGCTGCATTTCCACACTGTTAAAAATCGTAGTATCTGCGAAATGGATCGACTGCAAACTGTAGAATCAAGACGAAATTAAAGAGAAGCAATTTAACTTGTAGGCGGGACGCCGACTCACTCAAAAGAACAGCAAGGATCTAATTTTTGTCCAATATTTTTCCACCTCAATACGCAAGAAAGTTCATGTTTTTTGTATTAGATTTTACACTACAGTGATTAAAACAAGTTGAGTGGTCCCTATAGACCTGCACTTCATTCGGATTTTTTTACTTAATGCGAAATGGATTTTTTTACTTAATGCGAAAACTTATGTGATAAATTCCACACCAAGGAGTCTACCCGATATTACACACCACAACACGGATTTTGGGTTTTCATTTATCGCTTAGCACGAATTACCATAACGATGAAAAGACAGTTTATCTACATTTAGAAAACGTAGGAAGCACCAACCCTAAACACAAAACGACGCAATGTTACGATGCGGATATCGAACTCACAAAGAACAATCTTAAGCTTGCGACAGCTGCACCCCAACCCACTGAGCCACCCCACCTCTTAAGGCCATCCAACAATTTTGAGTATTTTAAAGCAGCAACATATGATTCCAGCAATGTAATGACAGAGATTGCGACATAAGTTGCGTTCTTCGAGTCTGTAGCCACCGCAACAAGCGTCATACGCAATCGGTTCCATCGATGGATCGAACCCGTCACGTACAATATTAAACCCGTGCGTGGTACCACGATGTTTGCTTTTAATAAAATGTTAAAGCGCTGATTTTTGTATCGGATTCACGTGAGAAACATGTCGCAGTCTAACCAACTGGGAGTTAATGACACAACCAAAAATTCCCAAGATCAAAAAATTCTAATATTACAAACACCAGCCACCTTACAATCAACCAATACTTAATAAACACTTATCGTGAAATAAAACAAAGTGAGAGCAAGCAATTCCCATAAGTAAAAAATAATATTCCATAAGGAAAGTATTGAATAGAAATGAAAGAGATTGTCTATTGAGAAAATCCATTGCAAATCAATTGCTTTCTTCCCACCAAAGAACAATATCAAAGAATTATAAGCACTGACAGCTCATCACGCTTGCTTAATTTGCAATATAACAGCTTGACAGAAGCAAAAATTATTACCCTTGCCATGCCTCATAATACACAACTAACGCACACTGAAAAAGTCATTAGGAAATGAGGTTTTAAAACAATAATGAGATTATAAAAGATTCTTAATATTTCTTCCTCTATGAGCACTCTTAAAGTCGGTATGGGTATTTCACACATAACAACATCAGCAATAATAAAAGAAACTTTTCCAGTGTCTAAACAGCTAGGTCTAAACCTAGCGCTTCAATCAAGTTATAAAAAAGAAAAGAAAATGACAAACCAAAAATAAAAAAAATTCATTGTGCTCGCGATATTACGCCGAAGCGGATGCATGACGGAGATCATCTCCGTCATGCTTGATTGCAAATATGAAAAGTCGCCTAAAATTTGCTGCGAAACCCACACAAGTGTCAAACTTGATGGAAACAATAGAATAGCATGGGAACCAGAACGCCATCGCCTTTCAATTAATCTTTAGCACATTTACCGCCCCATTTCACAAATCAGAAACAATACTCTCAAGAAAATAAGTAGCTCTGGGTTTTATTAATTAAACTAATGAGCTTGGTAAAAAAAGAAAATAATAAAGCAAATGATAGGTCATCTGACTACAATAAAATCAAATTAATTGGTAAAATCTAAACCGCCTCAAACAACAAAAACTGCCTTAAACCAAGTACTCATTATTAATTCAAAACAAATTCAAAAGCAATTAAAGCTATATAATATATATGTACGCTAATCGAATATAAAACACGTTAGATAAAAGCATTAATAATCTTTGACCTAAACTTGCGTGCCAAACTACAGACGCAGTCCCTATTATTTTGTAACATGAAAAACTTTACAACCTTTGTCGCATAAAAAACACTTTACCAACCTGCAATGCTCTTGCCCGTTCTCCGCTACTTTACATGTACCATTCTGGCAAGACAGAGAACAAGTACCTGTTGAAAAACACAATTTCAGAAAACACTTCAACACGAAAATTCAAAAAAACACTTATCATCACATATAGATATATAAAATATATAAATTAAAAATTCTTTTCACTCAAGCAGCCCCAATAAACAACTTCAGTCGAAAGTTTGTGTATAGGCCTACTGTTTGCAGGGGAACTGTTTGCACAGGACATGCAGCTAAAGTATCAATAAGTCATGCGTATTGCATCTATAGTTGGGGTTTAATTTTAACACAAAACAATAACAGAGACCGCAGAACTATCATTTTATAGTCAACAAACCTAATTAAAGGAAAAGGTATATACAACAAAAACAGGTACATTAAGATAGTGAATGATTTCTTTGCTGCAATAAAACGTTTCGCTATGAAATTAGACTAAAAAATGTTTTAATAACCTTCACAGGTGTAAATGCACATTAAAGCAAATTGTATTCTGAGCCAATTTAAGACTAGCATAATAATAGTAACAGTTTAAGCGTACCTTCAGTCAATGAAATTTGGTAGTGTAAGAGCAATAGAAGCAGCGATAATAAGCATAAGTTTGACATTTTGATAATCGCAGTAAATAATGCTTGCAGTTGTAACTTGTCGTTGCTATGTAAGTTTGCAAGGACAATCACAAATTCTTCGGACAAACATAAAAGCAGAACTTGAATTTGTTGATAGATGTGAATAAAATAAAAACCACAACATAAAATCAACAAAAATCAGTGAGTACAAGTGTTTTTTACATAATAGTGATTATTTTTTCATTGAAACAAGTTTCTCTGCAGAAGCAAGTAGATAATTGCAACAGGTACCAGCATAATATGACAGTTAGAAAATAAATTCAGCCAAATAAAAAAATTATATCCAAATCAAATCGTATCAATAGGGTAAACAAAAACATTAAAAAAAAGACTGAAATACACAACCTGAATCTACTTGTAACTGGTAATAATTATATACTGGCTAACTATTCTATTTAGCTACATTTCAATATTATATTAACAAGGCATATCCAGATACCGATACTCTATCACATGTAATTGATGGTCAATTCATCGGTACATCAATATCACTGTAGTATTGCATTATATATACCAGTAGTAATAACGTCACCATACTGTACTGTCTCTTGCCATTTCAAATCTACGAATAAAACTTTGCTTGAGCTGTTGAGCAGTCATAATTACAAATGCCAAAATATCCATATATAAGCAATCCAGTCGACACACTGATCATTGGTTAGACGTCCAACCTCTACTGCAAGAGCAAACAATTTCTTACCTGAGCAGTGAACGCTGAATATGACTTATTTCCTGGGATAATGTTTCTTATCGACCGTTGCAATGTTTCTTATCGACCGTTGCACTATTTTCTTATCGAATGTTTCTTATCGACCGTTGCACTATGTTGCAATTGCAACAAACTACAATGACTGCCAAACCTACACTTTTTCTGTTGGCCTTTATATTGATACCATATTCTATGCATAATCAGCCAGTTTCTTAAAATCTCAGCAAGTTTCAAGATGTTATAGTTCTGGTACACAGTACAGACTGGGGATAGCTGAATAGTTTTAACTTTAAACAGTCATCATACAATCTTATATAGCAGCAGACTGGTAGTGGTACACAATTCAGAACTGCATGCTGCATGAGAAAACACTCCAGTGATTCCACAAGTATGATACCTGAGTACCAGTACATTCTTGACTATGATTACGAAAAAAAGCTTAATAAATGAACTACCAATATATAGTTTATAAGTATCTACCTCATCAGCCTAGCCCAGGGATGTCACACCTTTTTATTAAATGGGATGCATTGTGAACTAAAATATTACCGATAACTGGGCAGCAAAACCACCAGAATCTCAGATGTCCCGTTGTAAAATTTTGGTGAAGAGCAAAAAAAAGATCTTCACATCCTCAGACGTTCTGTTTTCTCAGAAAATACAAGAGAAGAGCGAATAAAAAAAAGTCTTTACATCCCAGGTCCTCAGACGTCCTGTTATCTCTGAAACTATCAGCGCACAGGTGCAAAGCAAAGAAAAGACTCTTAAAATTTTTTTCAATGGGTCGATAGTGGGCCGCATCCACATTTTAGGTGATGAGTTGGAGGTGGGTTGCATCCGCACATTAAGTGGGCTGTAATGCAGCCCGCAGGTTGAACATCTCTGGCCTAGTCCAGAGTCTATCCAGCACTCTGCCTTTTCCAAATTCTAAACTACTGATACTACAGTTAGCACAGCACCGTACCAAAGGCAAAGCTTTGCTAACGAAATTACCCTGTACAGCGACTGATGAACAAAGAAATGAGAAGCAAAACTTGGCATTACCCTGTCTAGGCCTACTACGATACCATTATCATAAATATTCTATGAAATGCGGTAGTAATTAACTGCACTTTTTACATAAATTCTATAATCTGATCATACTGCCAGGCCGCACGCCTTACACCTCTCCTCTCTCATTCACAGACAAGTCCTAGACTACCGGTATAACTCCACCCAGTCAAGCACGATGACCAGATTCGGCCAGCCATTTCTCTGGATGTTGAAAGTTTCTAACTTCTAGCTATCCAATACCTCCACCTAGTGGTAAATCGTGGTAAGCCACCATGAAACCATAGGATGCTATCACTCTGTTGTTTGGAAACCAATTTGCATAAAATTTTTAATATAGTCATTTATTGATTTTTAATTATTTTTAGTAATTTTTGTTTATACAAATAGGCGTAGCTAAAAAAGTTCAAAAACAACAGTGAAATTTTGCAAAAAGTTCAGTCACGCTTGAGTGATGGTGCCAATTTCTCTTCAGCTACCATTGAAAATGCTGGTCTGATGCTGGTCTGCAGGTAGTAATTGAGGGTTGTTTAGGCTTCTGCAGCACATCAAGCACTTTAAGGGGACTAATGGATTTGTATATGGGCAAAACATTGTTTATAAGTAACATTAAGTATCTAGGTATGGTTTATTGGGTTAAATGCTGTGACATATGAATATGGTTTATTGGAATTTTCGGTCTGGCAAAACTTTTCAAAATCTGCGTGCACTTTTACTGCAGCTTCAGTAGCGTCAACAATTATTTTTCCTGCTTCCTCCATGGTTGGTTGAGACACTGGTGGTCCCGGTACTTCACTCCCAGTCGGATTTTGCTGCGGCAATAACATAATCATAACCAAAGGTGGGCACAAATCCGTAAAATTGATTTTCTTTTAAACTCTAATCCATCATTATACGTCTACTTGCGGGTTGAGCCTATCTCCGCGGCTAAGTTGATGTCTGAGCCACAACTTCAAACTGCGAAAAATATGCGTAGCAGTGGCGAGAAGTGTGTCCGACTTGACCGACGCGGAAATTGAACCCATAACCTTGCGTACACATTGCCAACAAGCACCGGTATTTTAATAAGAGATCTGTGGCTTTTTAAAGAAAAATCTTAATTGGTTTTCAATGGAATTAAGTTTAAGGAGCAACTAGGTGCAGCGACCGTGCATTTTTTATTTTTCAGGCAGTGTCTATTATTATTTACGCATGGTAGCCTATAACGTATATCGTTTTGTTGCTGTAGCCTTCTTTTCGGCCACTGTTTTTGTTCTTTTTTGAGTTTTTCTCTGGCCGTTAAATAAAAATAAACTGCTACTACTAACGTATACTACTACTACTATTATCTTTATCAATATGGCCTAATTTTCTGCAACTTGCATTAACCAAAACTCTGCCATCAGTATAATGTAGCCTACCGTCTCGATAATGATGAAACATAAATCCAATTCTTCTTGCGACATGTCCTCCCAGAGTTCCATTTTTAAACGGGCAAGAGAGTGTCGAAAACGTAGGTAAAATTTGTATTGTACTGGTTAAACTACTATAGCCTATTACGCTACGCAACAGTGAAAACCTGTAAAATAGTTGTACGGTTCAACCGGAAGGTCTACGCTACGGTTTACGATGATATTCCCTCGCTTATCGTAACCTTGCAAAGCTCGTAAGTTTAAGCTCGGTGTGCCTGAACATTACGGCAATCTTAGACTCAAATATGCTAAAAAGATTTGAACTAAGATGCAATATGCATGAAGATAAAGATTCTTTTCTGGCATTTTTAAGCATCAGATATGCACTTTTCCATTGTAGCTGAAAAAAAATTGGCACTATCGTTCAAGCGTGACTGAACTTTTTACGTCACAATGCAGGGTTCAATCCACTAAGTAATCTATGATAGCATGCTAAAAAAAGTGAAATCACTGATGCGTAACGCCTCTTCCTATCCACTAAGTAATCTATGATGACACCTCTTTCTTTGAGTTGAATCCATGTTCGGGTTTCCCATAGCCTGGCCTGCGCGATAAAGATGACACGGGCTGACTTTTTTGCCACCTGGACCACCCATGGCCCGGAACCTCTTACCCAGTAACCGTAGCTGGCAACTCATTCCAAAAATAACGCCCGGCCCGCACAAAGCCCATTAATTCTTCTTAGTAGTAGCAGTAGTAGTTTATTTTATTTAACGACCAGCAAAACTCCAAACAAAAACAAGGAACAAAAACAATGGCCGAAAAACAGGTTACAGCGACAAAATGACATACGTTGAAACGTGCAGGAATTAAAAAATGAACACAACTTAATAAAAAAAAATGCCCGGTCGCTGCACCTTAGGATTTAATTTGCTATACTTTAATAAAAAACAAACAAAACAATATCCCACGCAAAGAGTAATGACCTAACATAAAAAATGGAGAGAAGCAAAGCAAAATTTACTTAAACGAGAGTCTAGCTGTAAGCCAATTATAATTTCACGTTTAAATACGGTACCGGTAGTGGTTAAAAAATAATAACTATCAACTTTCATCAGTTAAATTCATTTAAATTGTTCTAGTCACAGTTAAATACGCAGCAAACTGATACAGATTAAAGAAATGTTTGATACAGCAAAAGATTGTTGGGAATGGAAGCTGGATAACCACGAAATTTGAAGTGCTCATCGATTAGGAGCTGGATGGAGAATTTAAAATCTGCAAAAGAAAAACTAACAACAGATATCTGTTTTTGTCCTTTAAATCACTTAAATGTAGGTACATAATACAATTACGGTATGAACTTTTCACAATGAATCTACAAGTTACTGAAGTGGCAGGCCAAGTCCCGCACGTTTTTTATAGTCGCTTTTTTGAAAGAATTGTGCGATTTGTTTTGCCGAATGGTTATTGGAATAGAATTCCAAGTCAGCGGACCTCGATATTTCAAAGATTGCTTAGTCAATTCAATTTTACAAAATCGTGGTAATAAATTAGATTGACTTCTGGTCTGACGAGAGATACCACAAGCTAACTGGTTGTCATCAAAGAGATTCCGAAAAGTGATTGGCAAGTCATCGTGCAAATATTTATAGCCTACATAAAGCTAGCAGTTTCTAATTCTTCTCATTGATGAATCGTCAAAATACCATATTGTTGCATCAGAGTTTTTACACTCTCCCTATAATTGAACTTAAATATTAATCTAATAAACTTGTTAACACAACTTTACAGTTTTTTAACCATGGTCTTATTTCCATTGCACCAAATTATAACGCAATATCGAAGATGGCTTTTTATCATAGAGTTATACAGCAAAAGTAAGATGCGCTGGCTCAAATTATTGCGAATTTTGTGAACAATACTGCACGTAATCCTAATTTTACTCAATAGCACTTCCATATGAGGTTTCCAAGATAAATGTTCATGTACTACACCGCCCAAAAATTTAACAGAAACGACTCTTTTTGTTTCTCTGTTCCTCAACTGGAGAGCATGTTGACCAGGAAGCTTACTATTCGTAGAGCGGAACGCAATGTAATTAGTTTTATTTACGTTAAGAGAAAGTTTATTTGCTGTGAGCCAATTATCAATACTTTTTAACTCTTCATTTGCCACTTGGAATACTTTCTTATAACAAGTTTTATTGAAAAATAAATTTGGATCATTAGCAAACATTATAGTCTTACCTTTTGTTATACATCTGCAAAAGTCATTTACATATATTAAAAACAGCAAAGGTCCAAGAATGGCACCTTGGGGGACACCACACTTAATTTTTAAAATATAAGATAATTGGTTGTTGCATACTACTTGTTGAGCACGGTCATTCAGATAATCAGGAAACCATTCTAAAGGTAGACCCCTTACCCCGTAATGCATTAATTTCCGTAACAATCTTTTATGATCAATAGTGTCAAAAGCTTTGGACAAATCTAAAAATACTCCAATCGTTGATTGCTTTTTTTCAAAGGCTGTCGTGATATTTTCAACTAATAGCGGAGTTGCATGGCTGGTAAAAAAATTTTTCCTGAAACCAAATTGATTTTTGTGAAAAAAACTTTGTCCATTCAAGAAACTAACGAGACGTTTATACACCAATTTTTCCAAAATTTTTGACAACACAGGTAATAAGCTTATTGGCCGGTAATTATTCACATCATAGGTCGAATTTTTCTTAAAAACAGGTACCACTTTAGCTACTTTAAAAACATCAATAAATTCACCGTTACTTAGAGAGAGATTAAAAATGTGAGCAATAGCAAATAGTATGTTATCTGGGGTGCATTTTAAAGCTTTTGAAGGGATCCCATCCATTCTACTACTATTTTTTGATTTTAAATCAGTAATAATTCTTTTAATCTCAAGAGGAGAAGTGGGCTTAAAGTAAAGGGAATTTGAAGTTGGAAGAGGCAAGTACTCCTCGAAATTATGAGAAGTAGGAGGAAGGTTGTTGACCAGCTTAGTGCCAACTTCAGCAAAGTGAAGATTAAAGTGATTAGCAATTGTTGCAGCATCACTGGTCAACTAGTTGTTAATTTTAAGAGTAGAGCAGGGATCTAATTTCTTTTTACCGAGAAGATTATTAACAATTTTCCATGTTTGTTTCAAGTCATTTTTGTGTCTTTCAAAAACTGACGAATAATAAGCTTTCTTTTTTTCTTTTTAAGTACGAAGATAGACGTTTCTTGCTTTATTATAATTAACTTTGGAAAGTAAGTTTTTCTTAGCGCAGTATTTTTTGAACATCTTCTCCTTTATTTGCAATAGTTTTTGCAAATCTTTATCAAACCAACTGCTCTTACTGTTATTATTTATTTGCATCAATGGAAACAATTTATCAAACACTTGGTGATACCTATCTGCCAAAAGCATATAAGACTGATTGGTTTTGGTATCGTTTAAAATAGGGTTTACATCAATATTTTTGCAAATCAAGATTAGATTTTCTCATATTACATATTACATTAACATATTAGCCTTTGATCACATTCAACTCATAATTTTGAAAAAAATTGTTTCTACACTTGGATTTTTAACACCCTTAGATCTTCACTCACCAATGAAAGCACCTACAAATATTGCTTTGCAAAGTGACGTCACTAAATTGTCTTACATGCAAATTATTTAGGGTCACACTCATAGAAATAAAAATTCAAGCATAATTGCAACATAAGTGAAAAATTGTTAGCGGTCCAGTACGAAATACAAGATAACTGGGCCGTTGGCGAAGCAGTAAGAAGACCGGGTAAAAAGCTCGTTTAGCGGGTGCTGCCCATGTCATCTTTGGAGCAAAAATAGACCTAAATATTATAGATGTCCGGATTTCACATTTCGAAATGCTATTCCGAAATCATACATCTAAGACGAAATTTGAAATTAGGCCTGTATTAGAATCCAATTCAAATCCTAATTAATCAAGTAGGCTACCTCGTATAATCTGCATTGCGTTCAAAATTCAAATAATACTCCTGCATCCAAAATCCAAATCAGGACCAAATCCAATCGGCAAAGAGTTTAAATCCCAATCTCGAGTCAAGTTTATTTTACCAGAACACTAAAATAAAGGTCGGAAAAAGCGAAAGACTTCACGGTCATTTGAGTCGGAAGCAAGTTGCATTATCATCTTGGCGCAATTAAAAATGCACATGAACTTAAATACAATGTTGAAAACACAAAACGAAGAAATTCACACGTCCCTACAAGGTGAAAAAACACATCAGAAACTTAGTCTATCGGACTAGAATTAAACTTGCGATTCAATTAATCAGTGGCGTACGCAAGGAGGGGGGGGTTCGAGGGTCAAACTCCACCCCTTGTCGATTAGAGATGCAGTGAAAACTTATCTTTTTTAAAATGATACGCCTTTTGTTCGCCCTTCCTTCGAGCTTGCAAAAATTTCCAACGTTTCGTCTGTTCCATCCAACTTTCTTATTTAATCTCGAGATACTTTGATTGTGATGTAACAGTAACTTTTGCGATGTGTCGCTTGAACCGCATTTTTGTCATTTCCGTTGCTGTTGCTGTGAAGCAACAAATAAATAGGAGTTTCCTTTAATGGCATATAAGCAATGGCGTACGCACGGCGGGGAGGGGGTTTTGGGGGTCACCTCCCCATCGACGATTTAAAAAAAATGAAAATCTCTCTTTTTGAAACGATCTGCCTTTTTTTCATACAGAGTTAACCGAAATTGCTGTCCTGTTTTTTTGTGCTATCCAACTTGCTTATTAATCTCGAGAAACTTTCGTTGTGTTGCAATAATTCCGGTAGTTAACTAGTCAAACTTTTCTGGTGGGTTGCGCTTGAAACAACGACTATCACAAAATGCAAGCCAGGACAAAGTCAATGAGTATTGTTAAAGCTGGAGTCGCGTTGTGATGTCATCAAGCGATTGTTTTCAACGGCTATCAAGGCTGGACAACACAACGTTCCAGCGCAGGCGATATTCTTGGAAAAGAATGGTTGCAACGTAGGCGGATGTTCCGCTTGCGATGTCATAATTTTGAGTTAACCAAACCAGCCAGTTGGGGTTAACCAAAGACATCGCTATCGGCTCGGATCGAGGTTTTGGGTTCAATTTCTAAGCCGGTACCGGTCGTTAGCTTAGTGGTCAAGCGCACAGACTATCGGTGCGGAAGGTCTGGGGCTTCATTCCCGGGCCGGTCAAATCGGCACAGTGTCGCCAACAGCTCGCCAATGCTGCGACGTTTCTGTGTTTCCCAGTCGCTAAGTCGCAGAGATGACCCCTAGTGGCGTATGCAAGGAAGGGGGCCGGGAGTCACCCCCCCTTGACAATTGCAGAAAAAAGTAATTCTTACTTAATTTTGAAACAAACCGACTTTTCTTTGTGCAGAGCTTGCCGAAATTGCCATCATGTTTTTTCTGTTCGGTCCAACTTTCTAATTTAATTTCGCGAAACTTTTATTACGATGCGATATGCAACAGCACAGGTAGTCCAACTTTTCTGATGTGTTTTGCTTGAACTGCATTTTTGTCATTGATGCTGCTGCTGTGAAGCAGTTGGTAAGTAGGAGTTTCCTTAAATACGGTGTCTCTGCAGTAGCTATGGCTGCACACAAATTTTTTTTTAAATCAAATCTTCACTGTACTTTTTAACGTTTAAAATCTAAATTGACACTGCCAGTGACGCCACATCGTGATGACGTAGTATTACGTAGTATTTTACGTCATCACGATGTGACGTCACTACAACCTCCCCCACTGAAAAATCCTGCGTACGCCACTGCAATTAACACAGTTGCTTCAAACGCATTTGCGATGAATTTGAGTTTTTTCGATGAGTTTATGAATCAGAATTTCAATTTGCGAATTCAATTTGGCTCAGTCTGAAACAAAACCAAATCGTAGGCCCCTATTTAGCTGTATTGCCTTAAAATGTTCGTTCGAAAACCAAATTTGAGGTTAAAATAAATACATTAATATTTCAGTCAATTTATCCGATTTATTTTGAGTTACATTTCGATAGAGAATCACTTTTCTAACATTGCTTAAACGTTGAAAATGAACAATGACAAAAATTGTTTGGAATATTTTCCATAAGTTATTTAAATAGGCATGATGCAGAGTTTTCTTGCCCTGTTTAGTCGAGAAAAAAATAATAAAAATCATTCCCATATTAATAAAATCGTTCTCACAAAAAAAAACTCATATAAAACTCACAAAAATAAAATAAAATCATTCAAGTACATCTTCTGTCTAGCAGTTTCGACACTGTCCTGAATTCACCTTCGGATTCCATAAGAAGGACCATCGTAAGTTAATATGCTTATAGTAGGTACTAATTTCGCCCTTCATGTGGTGTACAAGGTGGACTCTGATGCCTGATGGCATTGTTGTTTAGTATCGATTCGTAATCTGTGTGCTTATTTCGTTTTGGTTTTGTTTGCATTTGTTTTTTGTTTTTTTCCTGGTGTCAAGGCCGTGCGTACGTTGTCATTATTTTTTTCTCTCTCGTTTAGTTTCTTTCTTTCGCATGTTTTAACGGTTTTTCCGTTGTGCCTTGTCTTGTCTTCCTTTTCTTGAATCTCTTCTCTCAGACGCTGATGCTTTATCATACTATTTGCATTTTCAAGAATAAAAAAGCATTGATTGATCGTTTCATATTGGCTTTATAGCCTATCTACTTTTTTTTTCTGGACAAATTTATAGCATGTCATCACCAAAAGGTCATTTTTCGCTGCTGAAACTTTTTTACTTTATGCGATTATCGCTTGTTTTTTTTAAGTTGATCTTTTTGTTTCGTACAGAATCGGACCGTGGACTCATTATGGGTTGTTGCTTCGGATCGGGTCGGAATTTTATCTAGAAAAGTAATATCGGATTATTGGAGTCCAAAATATATCACAGTCCGCTTACGGTGAGCGGCTCATCTCTAATCAGCCTTTGATCTGGCCGTAGATCTATGCCGGAGTAATTTTTGTAAAATGTCGGCAACAATATCATTTAGTAGCCAGAGATGTGCATTTATCGAGATAATTTATCGGCAATAATTTATTGCAGGTTATCGTTATCGCTCAAAATAGTTTTGATTTATCGATTACTGATATCATTTTTGTTATGTATTTTGTTATCGCCGATAAATTATCGTGATACACGATTTTTTATGCACACAGTGTCTAAAGTTAATGAGTTGGCGCTATGGAAAAAACACACGGTGTCCACTGTCCGTAACGTGTTGTGGCAATACAGAAAAAAAGTCTCTCTTTGTTTTGTTTAAAGCCACGGCAGAGTCCATGAACTGCTCTCTTTTCTTGAAAAATCTAGAAAAACATTTTTGCAATTCGACTTACAAAAAAAAAAACTTCGTCAAACACTTTGAAAATTTACCGCCACATCAATCGGAAAAATTTATCGGTGATAATTTATTGATTACCGATATCGCTTTAAGATATTGGGATTTATCGATTATCGGTATTTCTTTCAGGGCTTTTTTGAAATTATCGGTTATCGTAGTCGCTTATGAGTACGCTAGTCGTAGAAGTAGTAATTTATTTGTCAGGCACATAAAAAAGAACACAAAATATTCAAATCGAAAGAATACAATAAAGCTTTAAAATTTAAATAAATTAACAATAAGTTTATACAGTTGCTGAGACGGGAGACTGCGAAGTGACCATGAAAGGTCTTCGAGTCAAGCAGCCACCCCAATGGAAAGTTTTTTTGTGCTCATCACTGTTAATAGCGAGCTTCTTGGCTCGTTTTTGAAAACGCTGCATTTTCAAGGCATTCTTCAAAAATAAAACAAATAAAATTTTCTTATTTTTATTTATTTTATTTAGTCGCATATTTATCCTCCTATCACGAGAAAGCGAGCAATGCGCTATACGAGCTCGCTTAGGAGTTGCCGGCCATCTGTCTACCACACCAAGATGGGGGAATTCCGCTAAGTGCCATTCCCAACGGCACAACAAGTAAATTTGCCGGCTTGTTCTTCACACTGTCCCTTTAATGCTGAGCGTCAAGCAGGGAAGCTGTGAATACCACTTTTAAAGTCATTGGTTTGACTCGACTCGGAATCAAACCCAAGTCTACAGCTCAAGAGACAGACGCTCCATGCCACTCGGCCATCTGAGCTGTTAAATTACTGTTAAGCTGTTAAATATATCTTACTCGCGGCACTACGCCGAAGAGTCCAACGAGTGGCGGGGTCCATCTCCACGGTTTAACGCCCAACTAGCGCAGCTCCGAAAAGATGTGGAGGCGAGGGCGAGCCGTCGGCGACACTTTGTCGGATTTGACCGGCCCGGGAATCGAATCTATACTGTAAGACCAACCACGCCCACAACCCTAATCGACTGTTAAAATTTGGCGCTTATAAGCCAAAACAATTTGAAATTTGGGTTGGAGAGAGTGCTTCCTCAAATCAATAAAGCTTAGATATTCACATTGTTTACAAAATCAGTTTTGTGCGCTTCATTGGTGTTTGTTCTTTGGTTCTTTAGACTTGCTGACTATAGCAGCAAGCTGCATTAAACTACACATATATAGCCTATAGTTTATCAGCTTTGTCAGGGGTATGGCCTTTCGGTACAGCGCGCAGGATACAGATCCTACGTAACGGGTTCGATTCATGGCTGGAGCCAATCGCATTTGACATATATACCGAGTGACTGCGAAGAGGAAGAGCGCAAGCTCACTGCGCACTCTCCCTCATACTGTTGAATTTCAGAACAATACAATTTGAAAGTAACCTAGGCAGTGGTAGGATTAAAATTTTTATCATCCGGTTTTGTTTTAACTAATGGTACAAACAACAATGCGGTCCGGTTCGAGGATGGTTTGGTGGAACTAGTTTGAACCGGCTGAATCTCACCACTAGATACCAGTATCTCGGTAAAGACAACTAAAGAGCAGCGTCCTTCCTGGCCTACCGCACGGGAAGTCATGACGACTTCCTCTTCTTGGGTCAGAGGCTATAACAGCACTCCATCACCAACAGTGCAAAGCGTAGCCACACGAGTGGATATGCGTACCACAAAGGTTAAATTCTTTAAGAAATATTTATCCGAAGGAATGAGTGATCCTGGCAAGATCATTCGTCCTGGAAGATGAATGTTTCTTACCTGAGGGCGGCTGATGAAGGCTAATAGCCAGAAACAGCGCTGTCTCGCTCTATCTCGGTAAAGATTGTTTCCCACTAAAGTATTTTCATATTTCAGCAACGTTTGGTGACAATATTTACCTAGGAGCACTTGTTTGTCAAAATTTGCCAAGTCATGAAGAGTACTTGAGCGATATCATCGTTTTCGGAATATTTTCGGATGAAAATAAACTTTCGCAGACGCTGACAAAGCAAATATTTTGTTCATTATCGAAGGAATTCTCTCGAGCATGACTCAGCAAAGCACTATTTCTCCTTACCAAAAACCAATTTTGCTGTTTTTTTTTTCAATTCTTGATTATGCAGTTTGAAACTTAACTGGTGTTTTGTCGCTTTCATCTAGATTTCACGAAGATGTGCCCTTTAAAAATACAAATAATCAGCATTCAATCGAAATGAATCAAGCCTGCATCATACTCGCGGTATTACGACGAAGAGTGGAACGAGTGGTGGGCTCCGCGGCTTAGCGTCTGGGCGATACAGCTCCCAGGACACGTTGCAGAGGTGGCAAGCTGTTGGCGAAACTGTGTCAGATTTGACCGGCCGGGAATCGATACCAGACCTAAAACACCGCTGTCCAATTGGACTCAACCGGAATCAAGCTCCAGGCTGATTGGCAAGCTTCTAGTTTTTAAAGCTATGTTTCAACAGTTTTATTGTTTCTTTCAGAAATTGACGCAATACCGGTACTGGTTTACACGGAAGAAGAAATGCAACCCATTTACAGATCGGGGGGTGGGGGAAGTAAGCTAAAGGGGCTCTGTTTCACTATTTTGTACTTATACTTGTTGTATATTGTATAATATTAACTTAGTTGTTCAGTTCCGTCAACGTAAATTAATGCTGCTGTTGGTAAGCTTTAAAACATGGGTGGGCAAACTACGGCCAGCGGGCACTTACAGAAATACAAACCATGTTCTTTACTTAGATTGCGTGGAATATAGGACATTTGCGAATGTGACGACCTTTTTTTTGCTCTTTACTTGATTTGGAATAGAAAATGGACATCTGCGGTCATGATGACCTTTTTTACTTTGCTTTTCCAATCAGTGCGGCCCTAGGTTTCAAAATACCTTCCAATGCGGTCCTTCGTGCAAAAAGTTTGCCTATCTCTGCTTTAGATGCTCAAAGTTATTGCGTAATTTGCAAGAACCTTGCTGCAATCTTTTGCAAACTTTGATTACTTGCGGCTAATTTCGCAGGGCGTTTGTGTGGCTCTTCGCAGTTCTTTTCCACGCCTTGTTAGTATTAATTAATGCCTTTCTGCCTCGAACCCCACACCTTTTCTGTGTATAAGCAACTGTGCTTTTCTCTGTTCTCAGTTCAATTAAGTTCAATGGAAGTTGTGTTTATACCCGTTGAGGACCTTGCGGAATCAAACTGTACTTATAATGATATAAGTGCGCCGATAATTCTTTATGCACAAAATTACAAGAGCAGCCCGTACCCTTTAAAAAAATTTTTAATGCCGCTCCTGCAACCAATTGTTCATTGATTACATAACTAACCTTTGTGAGGGTTAAAACTTTGTTTACTTGCTACGTGAAAACGCATGAAGTTAATTTCGCAAGACACGCTAAATGTAAACTTCCATTGACAAGGACAAACATTCTTGGACCGAAATAGACGCCATTTCAAGGCGACGCATCGTGGAATATAAAGAAGGAAATATTCATGATTTTTTACATACTCCGTTTGTGACGCACAATTACGCAGTATATGCAACGCTATTTGTTCTTTTTAAGATGCTTTGTTTACGTTGCCACGCCTTTGCGGACGCAAACAATTCAGGGCGATGACCTCAGAAGATTAATGACCAATGAGAAACGCCCGAGGTACAGGGGCCCCAAATCAAATCTTATTGATCATAAAAGCGGACAAATAAGCTCATGAGATTAGGAAGATGGTCAAACTCAATCTTAGGACGAGATGGCATTCGAGCAAAAATTGAAAGCAAATGTCAAGCTCCGTGTTAAATTTAGGTCAACATGTAAACATTACGAAAGAAAAGTAAACAGACATCATAGAAGTTCTCGGAAAAAATGGAATCCTCTCGACTATAAGAGCCCCAACTCGGTCATTACGGAGTTTTTAGTAGCTGGTAAATATCGGAATAGGCAAGGTAGAAAATAAGTTAAAAGTCGAACTTGAAATTTGGAACTTTAACCTAGCAAAAAATATTGAAACCTGTATTTTGTTTTAGATTGCGAAAAAGCTAAATAAGAAAAACTATTAATTTAAACATGAAAAACTTCAGTTTACTTTTTCTTTTCTTTATTTCCTTTTTGACAAAAGTGACTCCCGCCCCTCGATATCTTCATCTGGATGAAAGAGAAAATCTACCCGAGGTAAAAATCTGACATAAAAAAAATTACAAGAAAAACAAACTTTTAACATACAATGGATTTAAATTTTTCGAGTGTAATTCAAATCTTTTTACAACAATCTAAATTTATAATCTCAAGGTGACTCCTGAAATGTAACACTTTTTTTTGATTTCTGCGACTCACTGCGAAATGGTACATTATTCGGGATAACCTAATGTGATACTAGATATACGTAACGTACACCAGTACTGAGTACAAAAATAAAAAACAGATAATTTTTAAACAAAGATCTCGAAAAGAAATGGCAACTCTGGGGCTAGGTTTTTTGTTTCATGTGTGGTTTCTCTGTTACTTCCCCGAGTTAGGAAAATGTCATGATAATTTTTGTTTGAATGAATAATAAACTGCAAAAGTGTTCTAATTTCGCAAGAGTTGCCATTTTTTCAAAGCTTTTAATTTAAATATCATAAAAATCTTTTTGTTTTTCAGAACTTTCACCAAGATGTGGAAAACTTGGTTGATGCAAGCTTACAAGCCAGTAGATCGAAGGATCTGCCTGAGTAAGTTATATAATTTTACAGTATTAAGCAGTATTTTTACTAACTGTTGTTTGCTATAGTTTATATTTATATGGGTAATATTGTATCAGGTGCAGAAAAACCGTGAAAGATGAATGTTTATGGATTTGAAAAAATTTTTCTACTCGCTGCATTGCATCGAAGCGTGTAACGAGTGGCGGGATCCATCTAAGCGGATTAGTCACTGGAAAACACAGAACCGAAGAAACGTCGCTGTGTTCGATTTGACCGGACCGGTAATCGAACCCAAGGTCTCCCGCTCCGTCAACGGAATGTTTGACCACTTTGTTTCGTAAAATTCACGAATTTAAAACTTCAATGTTGCCTACTGTATAATGGAACATTGCAGAAAAATTTTAGTTTTGAGTGAAAAATAAAACTGAAAGTTTAAAAACGATACTTAAAAATCTGCAATAATTTCTTTTTGTATCAAATCGTTTAAGTATTTTTTATCTTGATAGAAAAACTACAAAAAGGCGTTATCTAATCATTTTCTTGAGCTTAATATGAAATAATTTGCTTTTCAGTACAATAGTATTTATTTGGAACTCAAATGAACAACCACAAAATCAGGAGGAGTCGAGTCCGAGTTTAAATTCGGAAATTGTTGGGTCAAGAAGAATCGGGCGGCGTGGAAGGCCCAGGCGACATCCGGAATGGGAATGGTTTGCGGCCCAAAGAGCTCTCCGCAAAGAAATTCTGGGGAGAAAAACGGATAGAAAACTTCGGAAAAACTACAGAGTACTTTTGCCGACTCCGACCGCTAAATAAATTATTTTGTTTTCATTACTTTTGCATTTGCCTAAAATTTTTTTCAGCATTTTTATTCTTTTTTACTGAATTGATGAAACCACATCAATTGAATGAAATTGTAGTTTTAAATTTTTGCGGTTTTTGCGGTATCATTTTCAATTTGAAAGAAATTGCCTTATCTCTCTTTTATTTATTTTTACTGCCTTGCCGCAATTGTATCAAAAGCTTGCACAATGTTTTTCCAAACTAAAATGTATATTCTGCATTTTTATGAAGAAAATAAGGATAGTAAAACTACTTTTTTCTAAAAAACACGTTGCTGCTTGATTATACGGTTCGAGGCAATTTAATTTTAACAAAAAAAAAAAAATGATTCCCAAACTTTTACATTAAGTTATAAGAGTCAGTACAATACATTCCCAAAAATTTTAAAAAATTGTGAAATACTTTTTGCATTTTTTTATTGCTTGCGCAATTTCACATTAAATGTTTAGCGAAAATACTTCTAATTTTTTCACTAAAATTTAAGACGGAATTTTCTTGGCAATTTTGTTAAAAACTTACTTATTTTACATACACTGTATCGGCGATCTGTAACTTAGTACGAACAGCAGAGAGCTCAATGACTGAAGCCAGAGCCAGCAATCACTATTGTTCAAATCAAGTTTTAATTTAAAATTTAAAAAAACCTCTATAGCCTGTTTCACGCTAAGCGCGGTCCTCAGGAGGTATCTTATTCAAATAGAATCCTCTGCTCGTTGTATTGCACCGAAGCGAAGCGCTATTTTACTTATTTTTGTTCAAAACTAAAACTAAAAGTCTTCTAAAAACTGCTTAATTAGCTG
This sequence comes from Trididemnum miniatum, assembly GCA_964006365.1. Lineage (NCBI taxonomy): Eukaryota > Metazoa > Chordata > Ascidiacea > Aplousobranchia > Didemnidae > Trididemnum > Trididemnum miniatum. Next base: position 21,561,851 of record OZ023245.1, on the reverse strand, counting down.
ATGCTTCTGCACAAAACCAAGTTTTATTTTGCTTCAATATTAGCGATTGCAGTATTTATGTTGTATTTTTATTATGTGTAAATTATTTTTTCTGGACTTGAATTTTTGTTGTGTTTTTCGTTGTCCTAATTGTATTCTGTTGTCTTCATATTGCAGTGGTTATCGTAAAATCTTTATCGTATTAAATAAAATTTAAAAAAAAGTTGTGAGAGTAATTTTCGGACAACTTTTAAAGTCAAGCAGCAAAGCAATTTACAATCAATTTACTTGAATCAATCAATTTACAATTAATGTTGAATCAATTTACAAAGAACGCAACAGCATGGCATAGGACTGAACCAAACACCTTGCAAACATAGCCGCACTACGTTGTACTTTCTCAATGAAACGGTTCTAACCAGTCAGCCAGCCCCACACACACACACACACACACTGATGTTGCAGGACAGAGCGAAGCTCTCACTCACGGATTCGTTTCAACTGATTTCGATACTTGAGCCACAATTATCTAGCTCAGACTCAATAATGCAGAACTTTCATATCATAAAGCGAAATTGAATTTTTAGGATACTTCAAATTTGGAAGACTTGTTGAAGAACAAACCATTGGCTCAGCATTTACTTAGTTCCTACGCAATTTACCTCTACCTTGCGGTTATTGGTTAACATACTGCCCCTTTTTGTAACTTTCTCGGCAAGTTTCTCTTTCACGCATTTGCCGCTAACGAGCTTCAAGGGAAAAAGAAGAAAACACTTTTTTTTTTCATCTTCGTGCATGTTTTTTCGCGTCCTTTATGACCTTAAAGAGGCGTGCAAGACAACGATTTATTGCGAAACAAAATGAAAAGATTTTCCTCTTTGACTTCAGGATCTTCAGCGCCCACGCGTATATTTCCAGCAAAATTTATCATGAACAAACATGGCTGGCATATTTAGAAGATCTGATATTTTCCTAGCAAAAATTTCCAGACGATTCTAACCAATGCAAAGTTCAGAGCGATAATTAAGCAATACTTTCCCACGCGATTTGCGTCTTTTTGTTACGTAGGCAACTTTGCATAAGGAATCGTCAGTAAAACTTCCCGTCTCGGTGTTTGCAACGACAAGGCATGGGAGGGAATTAAGCAAACAACCTGCCAATTTCTATCGAGCTTCTTGGTCATTCCACCCGACTTTGATTTTAACAATCGAGTTGTATCGTATGCACTTATTTTGACCCAGTCACTCAGACTTGGTAAAACACCTGCGCCGGTGGTCCGAAGCCAAGTGGTGCCTCTGACGTCAGTGGTAGGCCCATTGCTCAGGGGGCTGCTGTGCGCGCGTTTCACTTCGATGAACGTCAAAAATCGTTGTTGGTTATATTCTCCGAGAAAAACCGTGCTGTTTTGTGGTAAATCTCCTTCACGCGTACCCCTCAGAAATTGTTGCGCACGCCTTGCCTGATGCCTGCAATAAGGTGTGGTAAATCCCCGGAAAATGAACTGCTCTCTCCGATTTTTCATGTATGCAAAACAATACAATTGGCGTGAAGCCTGATAAATGGATGATTAATGGGGTAGTTACTGGCTCGGTGGGATAAGCAGTTTTTACGAGGACAAAAGGTATTTGACCTCGCTATAAAAATATAATTTAGTCTCATGACTGTTTTACAGAGTTTCATAATTTCGCATGGTATTTCTCCTTGATTTTTGTAAGATTGTAAACCATTTTTCATGTAAGATTTTATTTCTTTCAGTGAAAATTTATCAATGATACTTGTGTTTTTGTAACACTGTTTTTTTGGAATGATAAAAGTAAAGAAACCAATGTATTGAATTTTTTGTTTGTTCTGCAATGAATACTTTCTTTAAAGGCTTTGAGTAAAACCTATCTTGAACGTGACCAGTAAAAACGTCATCAATCTTTGTCAAAAGAGAGGTGTTCACTGTTCACGAATGACTCATGCTTAAAGCCTTTGATGTGGAACGCTGGACTTTGGAGAATTGCAAAAACAGCCTAGAGTAACGTGCGTATAAAACAAAACCTCCCAATCCAACTTCATCAAACATATTTGCTGAAAAGTAGAAAAATCAATAAACTTTCCGGTCAAAGACATCGCTATCGTCGTGGAAGGTACCGAGTTCGATTCCAAGCCCGGTAAAATCGGACATAATGTCGCCAACGACTAGCCATTGCTGCAACGTTTCTTCGGCGATGTGCTGCCCAGGCGCTGAGCTACGTAGAAGGACCCTCACTTGTTACACGCTTCGGCTTAACACCGCGAGTATAATCAACATTTTCAGAAAAATCAGCTGCATTGGCGGCTTCAGAGGATCTACCTCGTCGGGGATCGAAAGGACTGACCACTAAAGTTTTGTTGAACATATTATTCGTGTTTCGATAGTATCAGACGCACGAAACTACTCAGCAAGCAATATTCTGTTTTTATCTCACTTCAGGGGCGAAGACAACAAACAATTTAAAAGACCAGACCCCAATTGAGACAATTATGAGGTCCGGTTTTTATTAAAAATGTTTAAATGGATCGAGAACTACGCCACTAGTCCGTTCACTCCAAAAGAAATCCTGGAACGGCCTTGATTACCCGAACTTCCACATCACTATCAATCGGATATTCAGAGCGCCTTAGTTACCTACATGAAATTTCATTTCGGAGATGGACCGAAAGTTACACCATCTAAAATATGTTCGTCAAGACTCGTACGGGTTTCTCCTCCTCCTCTGGAAGCTTTCAACAGAAATAACTTGAAAAATCCTCAGACAGCCTACCAACTGATATCTAAATAATGTAGGCTACATTTTTGAAGTTTTCAAATGTTTGTGAAATTCAACGCATAATTGCAGAGGAATTGCATCTCTCAGTGGAAATTAGTATTTATTCCATCAGCCTCAGATCGTTCGAATTCAGAATCAGTTAAAGTTGGCAACCGTTTTCGGAGCGTTTTGCTTCAGGACGCCATTTTGTTGGCTACTGATACATTTATGAATGGCAACAACTCATTTTCATGAATCATTGTCTGCTCTTGAATTTACTATTGGCAAACAACTCGATATTTTTCTCAGAATGATCAACTGTGATTGGCCGAGACAGCATAGGTGTGACTGTGGTATTTGCGTGGAAAGGTTTCTGTGTCGAGTGAACACAAATATTGTGCGACAAAAGCAAATCAGTTTCTTGTAAAAAACATGTTTCGCAGCCTTTGAGCAACAAGTTATGGCGAAGACGTTGCAACCGGTATCGGCCCACGCGAAATGGAATCAGATGCTTTTTTATTTCGAGGAATTATCATGCTTTTAGTGCAATTCCGAAGTGCTCATCCTTGCAATTCGTTTTCCACGACGCAGCGATTCTTTCATTTAGCGTACCGGTACCAACCTTAATGTAATTGTAAGCTCACAATCTTCATGCATGCTGAACGGAAAGATCTGAGAAGTTTCAGCTTACATCGTAGGCCTATAATCAAGTTGTAGTAGCAACTTCCACAAGGCATCTCCTCTCAACATCACCACACAGCTGAAAGAACAGCACAATGAAAACAGATCATCAATCCTTTGAGCAGGGCTACTGCGAGGATTTTAGGATAAAGATGCAAATAACAAAATACTTGCGATTAAAAGACATCTTGAAAATAAAGTTATCCCGGAAGACTCGGGCGGTTTTTGGCCCAGTTTGTCTGCCTTTTTATCGGTATTGGTTTTGAGTGACAATGCCGATATCAATACGGTTCAGACTTTCTTTATCGGCTTCAGAATGCAGAGCTCAAACAACTCTTTTCATACTTCCTTATTCAGCAAAGATGTGACATTTATTTTATAAGAGTGATATTTTGCCGCAAGGATAGTTAGCAAACAGAATTAACGTGCAATATTTAGGTAACCTTTAGCGGACATTTTGATTATCATCTTTACCAAAAAGCTTTGTAGACCACTTACTTCGACGAACCTTTCATCCAGCAGTGCAAGATTCCATCCATCAACTGTGCAAACAATTCTGATTGCCGGGCAAGCAAATTTGAATATATTTTGTATCACAATAAGTAGCCTTCAGTCCTGTCCATAGATTTGCATGAAACTTCTAAGATTCCTTTTCTTGAGCGTCCGCACTCTGCAGTACGATTTCTGGGAAGAGGGTAAATAAAACCATGCAATAAAAATGCACTATTTTGGCTCCTCTGCTAATTCCTCGAGTCAGCAGCAAAACTCAACCGAAAAACTAACAACTCTTATGCGAGTCTGGATTCGTCCCATGTATGTCGCTTTCTCGTGATGGGAGGATAAAATTATGCGAGTCTGGATTCGTCCCATGTATGTCGCTTTCTCGTGATGGGAGGATAAAAATGAAGAAATCAATCTATCCTTCTACTCTTCCGAAGAGATACTCGGTAATCGCTACAAACCATTCAAAGTCTTTCGATTTCGCGAAGTGCGGATGCAATCATTGCTGCTAAGAGATATGTTTGGAACCGGAGGCAAAAATGAATCGATGAAAAAAGGTCATTCTCTCTCGGCGTGGGCCCCAGCTTCCCCATCTTTCAGCGCTGGTGACGACAAACTTCTAGTTTGTAGCGACGTAGCTATAGCCTACCTCGCGCACGTGGACGATCCTACGTGACGGGTTCGATTCGCGGCTGGAGCCGATCGCATTTAACATTATATAACAGTGGTTGCCGACTCAAAGAGCGCAAGCTCTCTTTGCAGCCTTCTTTAATTACTGCTGAATTTTTAGTTCTGTACTATCTTTTTTCAATACGCTATACTTATACCTTCGACAGGACAGAAGCGACTTTGCATTACAGAAAAATATATTTTCATGCAAACAAAACGACGTCAAGAGCGGCATGCACGATAGAATCGGATTAAATAGAAAAATTGTAACAGTGGCAATAATTATGATCGAGCTTCTAAATCCACATCTGTTTCATAAACGGCGGAGTCATCGGAGTAGTGAGCCATGATACGGAGTAAAGGACGGAGCTGCATCCACCATTGATGAAGAGGAATGCGGTGCCTAAAAAAATATTGCTTTCCAGAAACAGAACAGAAAGTGCAGTGTAAAAAGCATTTAAAACATTAACCTTGGGTTGGGTTCGGAGACTTACACATAGCGCAGGTTGGCTTTGCTTGTTGATGGCTGGGCTAAGGACTAGTAGTATAAGTAACAAGTATTTCTGTTTAAAGTTAGTTTAAGTTTAGGAACCTTTCCACTGCGAGAGTTTGCGGCGGAGCCGATTTCGGAAAAGATTTTTGAACAATTTTATCGCAATGAAAATTGAATGCTTTTTAAACACCGGTATAAACTTTCCTACTTCTGTACAATCAAAAAACCGACTTAAACCAAGCTTGATCATTTTTGAAGACGCGAGCACTGAATGTGGAAACAGCAATGCGTCTGCTGCGACGCAAGAAGCATTTCAATTCGATTCCCTGGATAGCAGGGGGCATAGGCAGCAAAAAATTTAGGGGCCCAGGACCGGATTAAAATGAGAGGCTACCTTTCCATTCGCTCTCAGTGATGCATCTAAAAATATAAGGGTTTATATATCAAAAAAAGAGGAGCCTCGGTACTTCCCTCTGGTTAAGCCACTACTGCTCACTGGTCAGAGGTAACTCTACATGAGTTGGAATTAACTTACTCAAAATCCGTGTCTTTCTTCAAAGTTTCAACAGGTTGGAAAACCATTTGTCGTCTGCGCATGCCCAGTAGACAAACACTCTCATGATCCTCACAAACAACTTTATCTGCAAACCAAATCATTTATAAATTCAGCATTTGCGTAACGTTAATTCTCCACACGTTTTTTCCAAGTCTTTAGTTCGAGGAAGGGAGAAGCTCAACTACCTTACAACTTACTTAGCAACTTCTACATCTGGGGGGCCCAACCAGAAGGCCACAAGGGAAGAGTTATTAACCTGTCAGCGTTAAGTAACTACTCATGTCCAGGTGACGGCTGCAGCTGAATGAAATAGCAAAAGAAAATTTTATTGCAGGGCATAAGATGATTGGTGCTGAAAGTCTTTAAAAGAGGACTAGTATTAACTATAAAAGGTTGAGAACCACCGTTCCACAGTAAGTCGCTTGCCTTAAGCATTTGGCACAACAGGAACAAAGTATAATCTGAAATTACCAATAGCATATCAAAAAATTGGCCCATTTGGCAAAGAACTAAACTTAAACTTAAAAAAAATTGTGAAATTACCGACATATATGAACGAAGTTAACGCTGAGCAAATTTTACGAAAGTGGACAATTCACAGTCTTTTCATAATATTTTTATGTCGTTCACTAAGTTAGGCAGGTATGGGCACCAGGAACCACTTTAACATAAATCAACCAAGAATTGAACCCCGTTCCCCAAATCAAGATTCTCACCTTCAACCAAATGCTTTTCTATCTGTTCATTCATCCAAAACACCGCCTTGGCTGCACACTTGGTGGCGTAATTTCGATCAAAGGGAGATGGGACTCCACCCTAAATGAGAAAATGTCACCTCACATATTAGTTATTGGTTCAAGACATCGCTATCGGCGCGGGAGTCATGAGTTCGATTCCTTGGCGGCCCAAATCGGACTCAGTGTCGACGCCACCGCTACGAGTTTTCTTCGTAGCTGTGTAGTGTGTAGTCCAGGCACAGATTCGCGGAAACGAACCAGACACTTGTTACACGATTTATCTTAATATCGCGATGTATAATGTAGAATTGATTTTGACGTTCTTTTGACGACAGAAGAATCACTACACAAAAATACCAGAAATTAATACACATTAATACTTTTTATGTAAGTATTTAGACTAAGCTCGGCCAATCATAGTATTTACCTGCTGCATATGACCAAGTACATTCATTCTGCAATCAAACACGCCTTCTCCCTCCTCACTGTACAATCTGTGAATGAAATCAGTGCTAAAGTTTTGATTCGCTTTCTCATTGCGAAGCACCAGGCCTCGCTGGACTTTCCCTTTCATCTTGTTCCTCAAATGGTTGATATTCCTCTAAAATAGATGTGTCAACAAAACACCGAATATTAGTAATTCATGAAGGCCACTTTTGAAAAAGCATGTTTTCAGCTTTTTCTTCAAAGCGTAGCTGTGAAACTAGGCGTTGAAGATCATCATTACTATAACAATCAGCACAAAAGAAGTCACGTACAGGCATTAAACTTAGGGAATATTTTCGCTTGTTGCTTTTATTTATACTTTCAAATTCATCCTCTTATTACAAGTGACCAAAGCACTATGACGAGCTTGTTTAGGAGTTGCCGACCATCTGTCTACCACTCCAAGATGGGGGATATCACTAAATACCTTTCTCAACGGCACAACAAGTAAACTTTCAGGCTTGTTCTCCACACTGTCCCTTCAATCTTGAGCGTCAAGCAGTGACTACCCATTTTAAAGTCATTGGTTTCACTGACTAGGAATTAAAAAAAGGGTCCACAGACGCCCTTACCACTAGGCCATCTGAGCTGCTACAGGCCATATCAACTGCGTCATGGTATCAGGTCAAGAAATAAATGAAACACCTGCAAGTCCTTGATTGTAAAATGTTCTTCATAGATGTAAGCTGCGTCCGCCCCTGCAGCCAGACCGGACATGGTTGCTAGGTAACCACAGAAACCACCCATTGTTTCAATGACAAATGTTCGACGCTTGGTGCCGCTGGCTGACATCTTAATCCGGTCGCAAGTCTGGAAATGAAACTCCGAAATTAAAAAAAGAAAAATGAAATTTTAAGGTTATGCAAAACTCGAAACAACAGTGAAGTTTCGAAACAAGAAATATTCAAATTTTTTTCCTTTCGCGTAAAGATTAAGATGCGTTTGCGGGGAGACACCATGCAATAACTTACTTTCGCACCTTGTTTGTTTTATCACAACTATACTAGTTCCTACCTACTCTTGTTTTTTAACTTCTCTTTTCCTACCTGTATGCGATAACCTTTATCGTTTTGATGCCTCTTTTCTTGTACCGTTGTTTCTTCATCTTATCGTGTTCTTTATCGTGTGGGAAATAAAAGACACTACTACTACATTTTCATGCTCACCGACCATAAGAAACCTTGTTACATTTACATACATACCGTGTTCCCCGTGAATGCGACAAGGTCTCGTATTATTTTTTTTCGAAAAACAACACCAGAGCTGATTTTGGGAGAATGATCATTATTGAGTTGATCTATTTATTAACTAGCACTACTTATTATCCTAAATTTCCACAACTTTCAAGCAGTAAACACACATTCGCAAACAAAAAATATCGCGCCATCGCTTAGGTCTATTTTCATTGTAGTGCCTACATTAAAACTATTTTTAAAATTTCGGCTACGTCTTGTTTTTGGGAAACACGTTGGTAATCTATGTCGAATGCCGCGAATCGGTAAAGCGTCCCTTAGAAGTATAAAGCATAATTTGCTATAAATGCATGGCAAACTGACTAACCTCGCACACTGCGTTTAGCCCAGTATCACAGCCTATGCACATGTCTGTCCCAGGCACGTTGTTCGATATGGTGGCCGGGATAAGAATGACCGGAACGCACAGGGAAGGATTGGAGGCCCGGGCCGCTTCCAGCTGGACAATGCCCTGAAAACCCTGAACACAAAGAATTTCTAACATAAAATTCAGTCACTTGAAAATCTAGCAAAAAATTTTGCGTAATCAAGATCTGCGTCATATTCAAGCACACAATGGCCCACAAAAGTTCCAAAAATAAAGAACGCACTTAACTCTAAAAATCAAAATTGATCTGCTAAAAATTTGCCATTTCGGAACAAGAATGTCAACCGCTGATTAAGAAAAAAATTTTACGCAAAGTTAAATGCAATATTAACACTTATTTAGTTCATTGGCGATCGGGCCAGGGTATGTTTATGAGCCGTACAGTGACGCTAACGGGTCACCACCGCTGCAGTGTTACCCCGGAGCTACGTTGCCTAAGCGCTAACTCGCAGAGATAGGCCCCGCCACTCGTTACACGCTTCAACAGGCTTCGGCGTAATAGCACGAGTATGACGAAAATTTGATTCAAGTCACCTTAACATTACCTCGAAACCTCCAACACAAATAATGCCATGGATTTCTCTTTTTTTCATCGTAGCGGATATCTTATCAACTCCGCACTGCGACGGCAAAGTCCTAGAAAAAATAACAACTATATCAGAATCTTGAAAAGATCGTTTAATCGGTATGTAACCACATTTCTTCTAACGATACATCGACGATTTTTGTGAAATGATCGACCAAATCTTCATCATACTCACGGTATTACGCCAAAGCATGTTACGAGTGGGTACCGGCCGTTAGCTCAGTTGCTGAGCGCACGCTATCGGTGCGGGAGGTCTGGGGTTCGATACCCGGGGCGGTCAAATCGGCACAGTGTCGCCAACGACTCGCCACCGTTGCGACGTTTCTTCGGAGCTGTGTTGCCCAGGCGCTAAGCCGCGGAGATGGGCCCCGCAACTCGTTACACGCTTCGGCGTAATACGGCGAATATAATGAAGATTTGATTTTTGATGTTACGAGTGGCGGGGTCCATCTCCGTGGCTTAGCGCCTGGACAATACAGCTCTAACCAAACGATGCAGCGGTGGCGAACCGTTGACAATACTGTGGACGATTTAACCGACCCGGGAATCAAACCCAGATTTATGGTGGCGGGTTTGGATCGGATTAAAATTTTGAAATGTCAAATCAAGACATATCTGGTAATTTCAACCAACACAAGTCATCTTACCTCTTGCATCCCAACTTTGAACCTCCAAGTGCAACCCAATTAGTGACGCTGTTCCATGTAAATTCCTCAACCTTAACATAAAAGCAATTACACAATTTCGCACCGAGCTGATCTCTTCTGGTAAGTCTACAACTTAATTAACGGAACAGCTCAGATGGCAGAGTAATAAGAGCGCTTGCCTTCGGAGCTTCTGGTTCGATTTACAGTCGGGTCAAAGCCAATGACTATAAATTGATATTCACAGCTGTCCTGCTTGACGCTCAGTATTCAAAGGACAGTGTGGAGAACAAGCCGGCAAGCTTACTCGTTGTGCCGTTGGAAAAGGCACTTACCGGGATTCCCCTATCTTAAAGTGGTAGATAGATGGCCGGCTACTCTTAAGCAAGCTCCTTACAGCGCTTTGATCGCTTTCTCGTGATAGGGATATAAATCGGCAACTACAAAAAATCACCCAAAGTTGAATTTAACGTTTTTTCCACTCAAATGTAACTTCATAACATCAACTTGCTCACCATATCATTTGCAAGTCCTTCAAATCCATTATGAACAGCAAGAGCACGATAGCCGTTGTAGAGCAGAGCACGGATAGCAGAGCGGACCGCTGCGTTCATACCTGCAGCAGGAGCACCAACATTCATCACCGCAATATTGAACGGTTTCTGCAAACACAAATTAACGCAAATAAATTCAAATTTCTTAAACCTAGACGTTTTGACAACAGAAATTCAGCTGTCATCATCAGTAGTGTATGTTAAGCTGTTAATTTGAAGGCTGCAGGCGAATAAACTGTCCTTAAGGCCAAAAAACCTTAGGATTTCAAAAGAGATACTACAACTCTTCTAGACTCGAAGAATCATTGCCTATTTTATCCATGGCAAGGAACCCTTGCACCTTTTAACTGCAACCTGTATCGCTGGGAGGGGACCAGCCGGGGCAAATGTCTCGACACTCACGTCGGTGTGACCTTTCGTTCGTTTTTGTTAGGGAATGTCTGCTAATCAAAGCCATTTTTACTATTTGCTTTTTGCTTCAGGGTCAAAAGCTTCTTTCAGCCGCCCTGACTGTTACATCAGCCTCTCCTTTCGGGTAATCTTCAATCCACAGTTTTCATAAGTGCAAGGGTCATCAGGTGAAAATAATGAGGACAAAAATCCCAAGAAGTTTTTCCGAAGACTAAACGCGAGCTTGAATTAGGTGGAGCCAAAACCAATAATCACGGTTGTCGCCAGCACGACAATCAATTGAAAATTAAAACATTGCCGATACATGAACAAACAGCTTTTAATTACAAGCATGCACCTGATAGCATTAATTGCAATGTAGCACAGCGCAATTTATAAACAATTTTGAAATGTAGAAGACGGAAGTTTTACAATTTAGTTTCAAATCGGCCGGTTGGTAGGTGGGTTGAAGACATCCCTAACGGCGCGGGAGGTTTGGGTTCCATTCCCGGGCCGGTCAAATCGTGCACAATGTCGCCAACGGCTCGCCTCCGTTGCGATGCTTCTTCGGAGCTGTGTTGGCCAGGCGTTAAGCCGCTGGGACGGCCTCCACCACTCGTCACACGCTCGGGCGTAATACTGCGATTGTAATGAAAATTTGAAGTTGGTTTGGAGCTCTTGCCGGCGTCAACTTGAACCACGTCCAACGCATCTACGCTTTTTTAACCACGGCTATTGAACAGCGTTTTTAGCAGTAACTTATTAGTTATTACAAAAAAGTTACACAAAGATTTGTTTGTAGGACAACAGCAATCAAAATTAATTTAGTTGAACAGAACTTTGGTTATGACGTAACACTTTAGAGAGACGTTGTTTCATGCGGGAATTGTTGATTGTGCAATCAAGCATAACATTTAAATAAACAGTTAAACAAGGTGCAGTATCAGAGAAGTAAGTCCTTACTAGCAATAAGGACTTGTGCCGTTGAAATGAAGCACAAGGGTACCCAGGCCACATGTGGAGTCACAAGCGGAACTTTCTGCATCACAACTGGCTCATTCTCGTTTTATTATAAAGTCAATTTTGACGCAAAGTCTGTAAAGACATCGCTATCGGCGCAGAAAGCCTTGGGTGCGAATCCCGGGCCGGTGAAATCAAAAACAGTGATGCCAACAGCTCGCCACCGCTGCGATGTTTCTGTGTCGTACAAGCGGCAAGCCTTATAGATGGAGTCTGTCACTCGTTACACGCTTTGGCGTACATCTTTCAAGCATAATTTTCAAGGCATCAACTAGAGTAGGGCGATTACGTCAGTGAAACCCACATTCAACAAAACAGGATCAATGCACACAAAGTAGAATTTTTCTATCAATCGGAGATAAAAACTTTCAATATTCTACCACAAGCTGGAGCCATAACTTAAGGCGAGCCTGGCTACGTTGCAACGTACAACACATAAATACCCTGACCACATGTCCAATTTGAGTGGGCTTTAATGATATAACTGAAAAATCAGCACTAGTAACAAAAGCTCCTTTTCGGTCGTTTCTTAACCACCTGCGACGAAAGCAAATCGATTGCCTACCTAAACAGCACATTAGCAACTCATGTTGTCTCCCTTAGATTTCAAAAAGAAAAATCGAGAATACATTTCTACCGTTTCAATTATACCAAATGCAACAGCATACATCAGATACATGACAAATGAGCACCTTTCACGTAACAGTCGAAACACCCAGTATGCAGAACACCAGTAAAGGTACTCGCTACATATAGCATGCAAACTAAGTATTTGCATTTGGTCGTTGACAGACAATTGTACATTTTCATGCAACTTTGTTTATATAAAACTAAAAATATTTAGTTCAAAAGTGTCAGTTGATCGGGTTGGCAGAATTCTACAAGTAAACCATTTGATGGTGGAATAAACGAAGGTCGTCTCTTCTTAGAAGCCATATTTTTGAAGATTTTAATCATAACAAACGTTTCTTCACCCTAACCTTATCAAAAGTTTTTCAAATTTGAAAAAATCACCAGTTTCAACTCATTTTTTTACCCTTACTTTGGGAATTTTTAAAAACCTTAAGAGTGAACACCAATATAATTTTGTTCAATTAGAAGTTGGGATTTAAGTTAAAACAGAGGGACAGGGACGCCATTCCTTGCTTTTTGTAAAGATACACACTCGTAAGTACAAAAACCTAGATGTCAAGTCAAAGAAGTGATAGAAGCACAGTCAATTAATGACTTTTTGAACCTTGAGTAACAGCTTGACTTGACCATAAGAACGTATTACCAAAATACACCGAGTGTAAGGGAACTGTAGAAAGTGTACATAGCATTACTGCTGCATCAATCGATACTGAATTACGTAAACAAATACCAGAAGCGTCTAGTCTGAATCGCGGAAATTATAACCTTCTCATGACAAAGCTGACTGACTGCAAGCAAACACATACATTCGATTCAAAACATTGAGCAAATGGTGGAGCCAACACTGAAGCCCGTCTACACTGGGCATACTTTAAGCGCTTAAAGTTGTAACTGCCCGGTTAGCGGAGTGGTTCAAGACATCGCATCGGTGCGGGAGGTCTGGGGTTCAAATACCGAGTTGGTCAAATCGGCACAGTGCCGCCAACGGCTCGCCACCGTTGGGACGTTTCTTCGAAACTGTGTTGCCCAGGGGCAAAGCCGCGGAGATGGACCCCGCCACTCGTTACATGCTTCGGCGTAATACCACGAGTATAAGATAGATTTGATCTTGTAAGCTCACACTTTCCGTCTCCAATCGCGATTTCATTATTATCTACGTTGGAGCAACCTGCTTACTCGCTTACGACTAGAAATAATAAAAATTTGGGATCTTTAAGCGCTTAAAATGCACATAGTGTAGACATGGCTTTACATTCCAGGCAAAGAACAAAGTTGAGCTAGCAACAAAAAGGGCGCATACAAAAAGTGCAAGTTTTTACGGCACTATAGAAGCAGGTGCGAATCGTGACATTCGGGTTACCAATCTGATTATGATGCAACATTGAAATTTACAGTGCTTTACTGTGTAATTAAGCATATCAGTAGCACCATGCCTACTTACTAAACAACAAGTTATCTCGGAGCCTCCACTTGTGAGCTGTAACAAACCGCTTAAAAAGTAACATTTTACTAAACTTTGTCAACAAACTCAATGCTGTATCTAGTCTTTTTTTCCTAGTTTAAGCGAACTAAATTCAATTGCTTTAAAACTATTTTGATAACAAAAGTGAGCTAGGCTAGCTAGAGCATAAAAACTAAACCTTAGCGGTTGCTTAATCTAACATATCTCCCAAACCAACTCTCTCATCATCTTCATGCAGGCACGAAAAACCCTCAATTAGCACGTTCTTCTTGCATTTTTTTCTACCTCTGGACTATTATTTCTTCAAGGTAACTACTCGTGTCATATGAAAACTCTAAACTTCTAACACAAAATGATACCAGGTATGACATTCCTACATACTTTGTTGGACTTTACAATCCTTTACATAGCCTTTACAATCACCACTAACCTCAGGTATATGCGTGGTATTCGATTCTCTTTTCACTTTGGACATTGCTCCCAACTTCTTGTAGATATCAAGGTTTCCCAAAAACGTTCTAAAACGAAAAAGTTTAGTTTATTCGCACACTTGACCTCCTATCACCAAGAGGTCAATGCGCTACAACGAGTTCGCTTAAGAGTTCACGGCTCCCTATCTACCACTCCAAGATGAGGAATACCGTTAAATGACTTTCTCAACCGTACTAGTGAACTTGTCGGTTTGATTCCACACTGTCCCCTTAATGATCAGCGTCAAGCAGGGAAGCAGTGAATACAAATGTTAAAGTGATTGGTTTGACCCAACTAGGAATCAAATTCAGAGTCTACAGCTCCAGAGGCAGACACTCTTATCACTCGGCCATCTGAGCCGTTAAAAATTTAAATATGAAACTTTGCTTAATAAAAATTGTAAAAGAATGAGAAAGTACACATAATCGGCCAGTTGATGTAGTGAGACATTGCTAACGGTGCAGGAAGTCTTCGATTCCATTCCTAGACCGGTCAAATTGGATACAGTGTCGCCAACGGCTCGCCACCGCTGCGACATTTCTTCAGAGCTGTATTACCCAGGCGCTAAGCCGAGGAGATGGACCCCGCCACTCGTTACACGCTTCGGCGTAATATCGCGAGTGTTATCAAGATTTTTTATTTAATGAATGTTGTAACTATGACAAATCTTTGCGCTAGCATGAGGCGTTTATGAAGCAAACGATCAAATGCCAGTACACGACCAAATAGGATATAATCTGAATCAACTTTACGTGATACATAATTAAATGGAACTATTAACTGCTGTACTGCATTAAAGGAAGCACATTACGTATGAGGATGTTTCGATGGACGTTACCACGATTTGAATAGAGGAAATAAAAGACTATAACCTACAAGTCTTAACATGAATAAATTCGTCATTTAACCTTACCTTCCACGCAGTTCAGCGGCTTTATTGAAATCATAAGAATCTAATGCTTTTTGGACTTCTTTTGTCTGAAACAAGAAAAATAAAGAGAATTGAACAAGAAATTGTTTCGGAAGGCCATGGAAATGCCGCAAGCGGTGGCTTAAAACTAAAAAAAACTCTCGAGCAAGAATGCAAGTTCATTGCCAAGCTCACGCAACATTGTTGAGTCAATTAAACAAAACACTGTACCATGATCCAGTTATTTGCTGGGAAAAAATCAATCAAACATTTGGTTAAAATTGTTTAGTTTAGGAGTTGACGGCTTGCAGTATTACAATCAAGAGTAGAGAGGTCTATTTGTTTCGTTATCACGAGAAAGCGATTCAAGTACATCACGAGCTCGTTTAGGAGTTGCCAGTCATTTGTCTGTCACACCAAGATGGGGAATCCCGCTAAGTGCCTTTCTTAAGGGCACAACAAGTAAACTTGTAGACTTGCTGAGTGTCAAGCAGGGAAGCTGTGAATACGAATGTTAAAATCATTGGTTTAACTTAACCAGACCTGGAATCAAACTCGAGTCTACAGCTCCAGAGGCGGACGCCCAATCCACTCGGCCATTTGAGCTGTTTGAAATGGAATGAGGAAGCAGTCGACTCCTAAACGAATTTCCCTTTCCGTTATCTAAGTCGTTTTATCGTTTGAAAAAATGAAGATATTAACCAATTGTACTAAGGACAAAGCACATTTTCGGATATTACCAACCAACTTGATGCGCAATCACCTTTTTAACACATTCCATCAGCGGGACCCGAACAGCTTGGTTGCCATCTAGCGATATCACACGGGCCGTAGTGTCAGGGGTGGCTTCAAGGAGGGCCAAAACTGCTTCGGCCCCCATTCGGGTGGCCAAGATTCTGTCAAAAGCACTGGGGGATCCCCCACGCTGAACATGGCCTAAAAAGTATAAGCAGAAAATAATAAACACCAACAAAATTCACATAGTTTGCCAAAATCACACTACGCTAAAATATTAAACAATTTTATTCTCCAAAGTAAGCCATCAGGCACTTAAGAAAAAAACCAAATCTTTGTTATTATATACTCGCGGTATTACGCCGAAGCGTGTAACGAGCCGCGGGGCCCATCGTTGCGGCTTAGGGCTAGCAAAACACAGCTCCGAAGAGACATCGCAGCGGCGGCAACCCTGTGTCCGATTTGACCAACTCGAGAATCGAACCCGAACTCCGCACCGACAGCGATGTGACTAACAATAGAGTTAATCGGCCGGTTAAAGGAGCTTCCAAATACGGAAATAATGAAAAGTTGTAACTCCTTTACACAATATTTTTGCCTAGAGCTGCAACTTACCGAGCACAGTGATTCTCGTATCCAGATCAAGTTTCTTGCAAATCGCTTCTTTGACCTGTTGGGACGTGATAGAATTGCCATGACGATCAGTCGCCCCCTCTGACACAATCACCACGTTCAACCTGTTTCCCCATTTTCTTGCCTAAACATCTTATTGATGAGTTCAAGTAGCTCAGCAAAAAAGCAAAAGATCAAATCCAAATTAATATTCGTTATACTCGCGATATTACGCTGAAACGTGCAACGGGTAGCGGGGTCCATCTCCGCGGCCCAGCGCCTTGCCAACACTTTCCAAAGAAACATCGCAGCGGAGGTTAGCTGTTGGTGAAAGAGAGTCGGATCTGACTGACCCGGTATCGAACCCGTATTTAACCACCACGCTCATCGGTCGGTGTAAATTCAATGAAAACTAAATCCGATGAGTGCTTGGAAAGACATGCGAGGAAAAGCACCCCTAAAAAAGATAAAAAGATCGTTAAGGGACATTCTATGAAAAAACTCACCCACACGGCGAGGGACGCTAGAGCCATGTGGGCCCAGAATCATTTGTCCCGGTTTTCCTCTCGCAGCGCCGATGGATATTGCGCACACATGGCATGCATTGGGAAAGTGAAACAAATTTTTTGTTGCTTAATGGTGCCCAAGACGCGGCGAAGGATTGAATATGTGATATTCACAGCTTGATAAAGTAACTGCAAACCTTTCAAAGCGAAGATTCTCAATACAAAATGGCTACATATTTACTGAAAGGCCATTTCGAATGTTTACAGCTTAATGCCAAAAGGAATTTGAAAATATTCAGCATAATCGGCAAAGTCTACGTGACTAACCTCATGTTAGCCTTATGACGTAATACCGTCTCAATCTGAGGTAGCTTTATTTGCATGTTCAACTGACCTTTTGTGACCTCGTTTCAGCGACGGAGCAGCATTGAAAGCTTTTAATACCAATGTGATGACAAATACAAGATTAAAATGCTCTAATCAGACAAGTGAATTTGGACAACCCTACGGCAAGTACAATTGAACAAAGTGACCAATGCGCCCTCAGAAGATATGATTTGAGACAAATTTCGGGTATTCTGCTCTGTTACTTTGCATAAAGTGTCAACAACGTTACAATGTGTCATAACGTACTTTGATTTTATTACTTCATATTTGTGAATTTGTCAAATGATTTTTCAGAAAACAAAAACTTTAACGAAAAAAAAGTAGGCAGGTGTAAATGATTCAGGGTTGGTGTACCGTGCGCTTTTTTGCAGCTCCAAATCTAATCTTCCACTAGCAAAATAAAGCATTAGGGGCAATGACAACAAATAAAACAATGCGCCATCAAGTTTCATGGAATGTCAGTGTGGCGGCATAGCTGAAAAAAAAAAAAAAAAACAGCTCCGAGATTTTTGCTGCTTTGATGAAACTGCAGGAAAACTTTGATCAAGCAGAGCATCTACCCTTTATCACGAAGGATCTTCTACTCGAGCAGGCGCCATCGCGACCTTCCAAAATACCGTATTTATTCGAGCATAACGCGCATAATTTTCTTCAAAATATGAACTCCAGGTCTAGGTGCGTGTTATACACGAGGGCTGAATTAGCCGAAGGAAGATAGCTAAGATATCCCACTATCCCAGTGTTTAATCGAAAATTAGGGGTGCGCGTTAAACTCGAAATACGGAGCGACTCCAAACAAGAAATTTTGACAACTCACATTATCAAGCTTAGCGCACATCTTGTCTTCCCAATCATCCTCAGGCGGATGTTCCGGGATAAATATCCAGTCCGCTGCACACGCGAGTCCGGTGACTAGAGCCAGATATCCGCAATGACGGCCCATAACTTCGAGAACAAAGGCCCTTTGGTGGCTACCAGCTGTGGTCGTGATAGCATCGACACACTCCACTATCCGATGGAGGGCGCTATCTGCCCCAATGGTCATGTCCGTTCCGCAAAAGTCGTTATCAATAGAACCGACCTGCGTTAAAAAAAAATCAAATCTTCGTTACACCTGAGGTATTACGCCAAACCAGGTAACGAGTGGCGGGGTCCATCTCCGTGGCTTAGCGTCTGGCCAACACAGCTTTCAAGAAACGTCACAGCGGCGGCGAGCCGTTGACGACACTGTGTTCGATTTGACCGACCTGGGAATCGAACCCCAGATTTCTACACCGATAGTGGTGTTTTCAACCACAATACCAACTGGCCGTTTTACAACAAGGTTTGTATAACTTGTAATTATCACAAAAGTGGTCGATAACAATGAGTTCAAACAATGAAAATAAGAACTGTTTGTCTAATTTGGCGGAGAATTAAAACAGGGCTTGAATCTTTTTACTATGATAAAAAACGGTATAAAACTAGAACTTAAAACTGGAACAGCTCAGCAAATTTGTAAAATCCAGGAAAAACTCACGCATGAGTAGACGCACAATGAAAAAATTTGGCACAAATGAAGTAATTCTAATTGACAGAACTACAATCATCTTACCAAGCCAACAATGTTCAAATAATTGTGATTCAGTTTCTGTTCCTCCGTAATTTTTCCATCATCCTGCAACTCTTGTAACAAACCTGACCATTCTTCACGGAAAAGATTGGCTCCAGTCAGACTGCCATCTCCACCTGCGCGTAAAATAACTCGTAATTACACAAGAAATGTCAAAGTTGTATTGGTCTCTGATAAAATATATCATTACAATTGTAACAATATGCAGCGAACGACCTAGAAAATAGAAAACATCTGATTCTTTATCATAGCTGGTTATTACCAAAAAACTGATATAAAGTGGAAACTGATGGCGCTTCCTTGAAAAAAAAAAGATTTGAAATAATCGTGAATTAAATAAACCACGATAGTTTTTTTTTTCTTTTTCAAGAAAATTACACATTCTAATTACAGCACAGCCTTATAAATTTCAACAGGTAACAGAGAATCGAAGTACTTGGGGAAAATTGGCAACATTTTGAAACCCTTACTACGTATTTATACCCATTTCAAAATCTCTACGAATTGGAAACCAAATAATCTTTATGTCCCAATGACACCGTAGTCTGATTAGGATATATCCAACTGACTCATTCTCAAGCTTTTGTTGTTCTATTGTACAATCGAAATATATGCTATAGGTAAATTTAAGATTAAAATGAGGAAGCAACCGCGCATCTTACCGATAGCACATATGTTGGTAATTCCTCTTGAAACCAAGTTGTACGCTGCTTTGAGCCGACCAGGACGTTCACGAAAATCTTTACATCGAGCACTGCCAATTACAGTTCCACCCTATAACATTAAAGCCACTGTAAAATGACAGGTCAAGTTTTGTATGTAGCACCAATAATACTTAACACAGCTTTTAATAAGTTTAAAAAGAAAAAACTATTAACATGCATAGTTTTTCTGATCTGTCTGTAGTTTGTCAAAACTTAATGCATTAGTAAATTTAACACGCTTAAGCTCAGTTTAAGATAGTAGAATATCTGATTAAAAAAATGACAGGTGAAGTAAACAAGCGGTCATCCTCGTTTCAGGTTTTTTGAGGGAACCTAAAACGAGAAAAGTCGCTCAACGTCAGGAAAACGTGAAAAGCACCGCGGAAGCCCGATCATACCGTGATCGCCGATTGTTCACTTCAACCAAAAACACCATTTAATTTTTTCATAATCAAAATAAGATTTCACATTCATATTTGAGACTTTTCAGCACAATTCAAGCAATCGATTTTGATGCTAGCGCATTCACCAGTTGCAGAATTCCTGAGACATCATTCCAATTTGCCTCCACAATATGCTTGCCTCCATCAACCATGCCTTGGTAGCCCTGCACAGAAAACATTGTTGAAAAATTGAGCTTAGTAACAAAAAGACCAAAAAGCACTAGGCACCACTCACGCACTTTGAATGCAGGTAATAGTAATATTCAGTTGGTGCATCTCATTGGCTCAAACTTGACAGAGCAAGAAGCAACAAACTAGGCTGACAGCATGCTTCAAGCATTGAATTGTAAAATAAAAGTACAATAACTTCCAGTATTGCTAAAACTAATAAAAAATTCATATGTATGTACATTTTAAACACAGTGCATATCACAACTGACTAGAACAAAAATGGTGAAATTTTTTTAATATCCAAGATTGTCCTTCACCTATTAAAATTTTTACTGGTAATTACATAATAAAAACATAACATCTACCCTACATATGCCTGAATTATTTTTTGCATAATATGACCCAATTATACTTATAGCTAAACAATAGCAACAACAAACTCTCAAATTGATTAATTTGTTTTTCCATTTTCATCCTCTGTCATGAAAAAGCAACGGAGGTGCAATGAATCCAGACTTACTAAAAGAGTTGCCTTTGTTTCCGAGTTTTTAGGTTGAGTTTTGCTACTGAATGTTTTGAACTGCTGCTTGCTATATTCTACCAGGTAGAGGAAATTGTCGTGAAGCATCTTTTCGAAGGATGCAACAACGAGGCTTGGGTGGTAGTTGAAATATCAACCTTGCCATCATGGTCATTGAAAAAATGACGCTCGAAACCACTACTGGTATGTCATACATCCAAATTAGATACCTCATGAATCAAATAAACTTTTGCTCCACAAGTTATTCCCATCCTGACAATTGCTCGAACAGCAGCATTCATTCCTGCAATTAAACAAAAGTACTTTAAATAAGTGAAGATAACGTGAGGTCTGATACGTAATGATATGTAATGGTCGCAAAATTAACAACACTTATGGTAATCAACACAAACGCTAGAAAAACTATGTGCAAAAAAATCAAATCTTTGCTACACTTGCAATCAGTGTTCCCTCTAAGGTGCAAAATTTGAGAAAAATGAGAAATTTTGGGCAAAAATTTTCAATTTTTGCATCAGAATGCCAATTGCTATAATGATTTATGGGCAAATTAGTTGCTTAAGGTTTTTTGTGTCAACTGAAAGTGTTTTACAATAAAAACTCAAAGTTTAGGCGAAAATTGTTCCAGACTTGAAATTACACCTTCTAAACCAGGGGTTCCTAACCGGAGGTAAATTTACCCCCTTTACCTACTGAGGGGATAAATTTGTTGAATTACAGACTATAGAAAACTTTAATTTTCAGTATTGAAAAAGCAATAGTGGTACACTGGGGGTAAATTATATTTTTTTCTTTTGGCAAGGGGTAAACGAGACAAAAAAAGGTTAAGAACCTTTGTTTTAAATGCATGGGCAAATTCTGATTGATTATCATATTTGGGCTAATTGGCACTAGTTCAAATCTTAGAGGGAACAGCGCTTGCAGTATTAAAATCAAGCGTAGAGAGGTCTATCTACTCAGCTTAGTGCCTCAGCAGCCACACAGCCACAAAGAAACATTGCACTGGAGGTGATCAGTTGGCAACATCGTGTCCAATTTGACCGGCCTAGGTAGAAAAACTACCAACAGTTTAAAATACAAAAAGTACAAATTCATTCACACAAATAAGGACAAAAGATATATAAGTTGGTATTCACTGTAATGAAAGTGAATACCTTGAGAATCACCACCACTTGTGAACACAGCAATTGACCTTCCAGTACCAATCGATGAATTGGACAGCAAAGATCTTCTGAACTTTTTTTGAACATTTCCATATGAATTCATCTTGTGCAGTTGTAGTTATTGAACAAACTTTGGATGCACCCTTTCACTTTTAAAATTTCTAGCACCAAAACCAATTCGACCAGTTGATACAATTAACAGATAAGCAATCTACAGTTGGATGATATACCGGTACTGTATCTTGCAGTCTTGTACTGTGTGGGCCTATGCCACATTTATATTTTTACATAATAATACAATGGTGCAATATATACATCACAAAATCAATATACCAATATTCCAGTTAGTCTATCAGTCTATGGCTAAATTACAAAACAAAACAATTGGTTAATTTAAAGTTTTTACAGCACAAAGCAACATTCTGCTCAGTGCTAGACTACGTCTGTTCAGAGAATAATGCTCACAAGTCACAAGCTTGCTTATCACAGATAAGATTGTACCGGTAGGCTATGAGATTTCTATTACCAGAATCATGATTAAGGCAGCTGCACACAGGCTAGCAATTGTGACAGCGATGGAAAATCCTGGAAGTTCAAACGGCCTGTGCCTACAATTTTAGCGACAAAATCAAGCAACTACCGGTATGCGCACTGCGCACGAATGCTAGCGTTGCGACCATTGCAACTGTTGTGATAGCAATGACACTGCATCGGGAAAAAATATGCTTGGCTTGGATTTATGTTTCAACAACTTTTGCATCACGCGACAGACTAGGCAATGGCCAAAATGCAAGCTTTAGTCTTCTGTGCTCAACAAAAACTAGGGTAGCAAATCAAGCCCTAACTGAAGAAAATGCTCTGCCTGCCATTTAAAGTACCATAATCAACAGACCTACATTTTTGCGACAAGAATTCATTAAATGGGCACCGTAAGTGGCAGTGTAATACTGTTATGTATGATGCTTCTGGTTACCTGAGGAAGAGTAGCAAATTAAGCTAATTTGCTAAACCTATCTTAATTGAAGGGATTCTAGTCCTACTAAACACCGCAAAGGGGGTCTTACTAGACACCACAAAGGACAACAAAGGACTTTAATTGATGCACTAAACACCGCAAAGTACGACAAAGGACCCTAAAACCCCAATGCCCAACCCTAATTTAAAGTTCTTTGTCGTTCTTTGTTATGGTATGATTCCAAGTCCTTTGGTTGGGGTGTTTACAGGTTTACTAGATCAATTTAAGGTCCTTGGTCGTTCTTTGTGCAGTGCAGTGTTTAGTACATCAATTTGAGCTCCTTTGCAGCCGCTGGAAAAGACTGAAACACCACAAAGGAGTGACAAAGGACTTATTACTGTATTACACCCTGTTACACTGTTCCAGGATTAGGTACCGGTAAACACCGCAAACTGGCAAAGTTTGACAAAAGACCTGATAACTCTGAGCCTAACTCTAATTTAACCCTAGCCTAACCCTAACCTAAACCTACGGTAATTTAAAGTCCTTACACCCTACTATCGGTAGACTAGTCGTTCTTTGTCATGGTAGGATTTCAAGTCCTTAGTCGTTTTTTGCAGTGTTTAGTACCAG
This sequence comes from Trididemnum miniatum, assembly GCA_964006365.1. NCBI lineage: Eukaryota > Metazoa > Chordata > Ascidiacea > Aplousobranchia > Didemnidae > Trididemnum > Trididemnum miniatum. The sequence continues at coordinate 21,538,226 of OZ023245.1, read as the reverse complement.
TAGATCAATTTAAAGTCCTTTGCCTTACTTTGCAGGGTTTAGCAGTTTAGTAAGCCCTTTGTCACTTCTTTCCAGGGTTTCAGTCCTTTGCAGTGTTTAGTAGTATCATGTTTGAAGCTTAGATAACATATTCCTAGCTTTCAAAAACCAGCTACTAGCCTGAGCCAATAGGCTGCAGGCACAAAGATCAGACGGAAAACTGAATGTAAAATCAGTTTCTTTTGCAAACGTGGCCTATGCTACAGCCTGTTGTACCAACTGCTTTCACAACCTGCCGGCACTTGCATTTCACTAGCGATTCCTGCGACAAAGTAGAAATTGGAAATTTACGATTCCTGCCACAAAGTAAACGATTCCTGTGACAAAGTAGAAATTGGAGATTCATGCGACAAAGTAGAAATTTACTTTATCGCAGGAATCGTAGAACTCACTTCTTTTTACTTGCGATGACCGCACTCACTTCACAGCTTCAGTCGCATTCTGTGTGCATAGTTAGCGGCTAGCGCAATTTGTCGCTGGAATCGCACGATTTTTACGATCGCAACTGTGTGCATTGGCATTCGCAGCAGTTGAGGCAAACCTAATTGCAATGCTCGTGGCGCATCGCTACGAGCTCGGTGTGCAGCCACTGCAGCGTGCGGCTGCCTTTACGGAAGTCGAAAGTGTCTATTTCACCGGAATTCGGGTCCCCTGCTTTGATTTTCAGACTTCGGGAACCGTTCTTTTTTTTTCATTCACAGCTTTTATTTCTGATCGCTTACAATAATCAATCAAATAAACTCACGAAAATAAAATGGCACAGAAACGTTCTCCGGCTACCGAACCATGCCTTTCGCTCTAGAGGAACCAAATAGTTCCTACACCTTGAAAATCAAAGCAGGGGGACCGGATACGATTCCTGTAATCTAGTGTAATGTCATTCTACAGTAAGGGAACCGAAAGCACGGTTATGGTAGTGTGATATTAGAAGTAGAAGAACCGTGTTGGGGAACCAAAAGCATGGTAATGGTAGTCTGACAATGGAAGTAGGGGAACCGTTGAGTATCCGGTAGTTGAAAAACGGTGGAGGTTGGGGGGTTGGAGTCGGAAGGGTTGGGGTATTTACTAAAGTATTATCTTTGGTTTCCGTATTTTGCCAGAAAGGACGACCTTTGTTTTGTTGTCGACCGACTTTAAGAGGGGACGTGGGGAACATGTCCCCCTTCACACTTTTTGAAGTGGGGGGGACATAATATCTTTTGTTCCCCCACTTTTTATTGCCAAAATACATAGCATTTATTGATATACCGGTACATTTATTGATATAAAATCACGGGTATAACATGTCACACCGTCACCATCAGAGGCGTAAAAAATTTCCAAAACAAAATTTGGCCAACAAGCCGCTTCGTAGGCCTATGTATTGATGTCAGCGACACGGCGACCGTCTTGGTCTAAGACCATTTTTTTAATTATTATTATTATTGGCATATTTATCCTCCTATCACGAGAAAGCGATCAATGCGCTACACGAGCTCGCTTAGGAGTTGTCGGCCATCCGTCTACCAGGGGCGCCGAGAGAACTTTCGGGCCCCGGGGCAAAAAATTCGTTTGGGCCCTTTGATCAGTGGTGCCCCAAAAACACATGATTAGCAAAAAAAAGGTCATAGCGTCCGCAGATGTTCGAATTTCGGCCTAAAATCAAGTGATGAGCAAAAAAAGGGTCATAGCCTCCGCAGATGTTCAAATTTCGGCTCAACATCTAGTGATGAGCAACATAAGGTCATAGCGTCCGCGGATGTTCGAATTTCGGCCCGAAATCAAAAAATAACATGATCGCGCCCGCAGGCCATAGTTTGAGCTGATGAATTTTGCATTCTAAACCTGACAATTCAGAACCCCGGGTCCCCCTGTGTCCCCGGGCCCCCGGACAGTGACCCCTTCTGCCCCCCCCCCTCTCGGCGGTCCTGCCGTCTACCGCACTAAGATGGGGGAATTCCGTTAAGTGCCTTTACCTAGCTTTTACTAGTGCCTTTACTAGCTGCTGCGCAGTGGCCTACCAAACTCTTTTAGGGTTGCTGGGAAAAATGAATTGCCAAATGGATTGCTAAAAAACTTCTGGATCTTCTTTTCTTCAATTTTCAGGCAGTAGTTCAGCAACAACTTTTAATTAAAATTTAACCAAAAAGACAATTGATCAGAACACATAGAGCACCCCTACAAGCTAGACTTTTTGAATGCCGCCAGCTACCTTTATTTATAGTTTTTTTCAACATCGAAATGGACAGTGACGTCAGACACAAAATTGGCCAATTGCTGCGAAGCAGGAAATATTAATATTTGCGCGGTAAATTCATATTTTCGTAAAGATGTAATATGAAGGAAGTTGTAAGAAGAGCATGGTCGTACTGCGGCGCCAGCGAGCCGCTGCGGGACAAAGTGAAAAACAGGCGAAAACTTCTATTTTGCAAATGAGATATCGAAATTGACGTGTTTGTGACATCATCATCGAAAATGACTGGAAATTCATAGTTTAAGCATTTGTATGATTAGGCGAAAATATAGTGAATAAAATTACAGAGACGGCAAATGCTTTATTTTGATAAATTCGCCACAAACGGCACAAGAAAACTTGCCGGCTTTCTCTACCCTGACCCTTAATTGCTGAACGTCGAGCAGGGAAGCTGTGAATACCAATTTTTAAGTCATTGGTTTGACCCGACTCAGAATCGAACCCCAAGTCTACCGATCCAGAAGCAGACGCTCTATACCACTCGGTCATCTGATCGGTTTTGATCTTTAAGGTCTTGGTCTTCGCCAATCGCGGTCTTGGATCTTTAAATTAACTTGGTTTAAAGACCGTAGGTCTTAAGAAGATCAAATGGTCTGGAAATCGCAGTTACAACTTTAACGATCCTCCCGGCTAGAAAAAGTTTTCTACATGCGCTGCAGCGCGCATGAAGATCAAAAACACGATGGCTGATCAAGGACGAACAATTGACAGAGATTAATCACTGAAAGTTAACATGATTGATGGAGTCCGGTAAGCTACTCTATCAATTGTGTTAACTTTCTTTCAGTGTGCCTTCAATTAACGGAATGTGTTTCTGTATGTTCATATGTATAGAATTTTCATAGGATATTCGTTGTTTTCTGTTGAATAAACACTGTAATTTATATTCATTTAAGTATACTGGTATTTCAATTTTTCTGTACTCTGAAAGTCGCCGTAAAAGCAAATATCATTTAATAGTATACTGATCCAATACCTTGTGGTTGTTATAAAGAGCATATTATATCCGTCTCACTCTTACCTCAGCGGCTTTCCTTTTTTGGAAAATATTGTATTTTTAGTTTTTACATACCGGGTACTCATCTTTTCGCTTTGGTTTGCCAAATTGACGCAAAAGCGCAACAGTGATTGTTATGTCATTCGAGGTAAAAGTTGCTGTCGCGTTTTCTAGTTGAGGCAAAAAAAAAACGCGCTACAGCTAAAACCTCGAGTAGGGTCATAATTGCTGTTGCCTGTTGTGCTTTCAAAGGTTTATGTACGTCAACGTGGTAAACGAAACTGAAAAGATGAGTAAAAATACAATATATTCCCCAAAATGCAAAGCCGATGAGTTAAAAATCAGATGGACATGTCTTTTTCATAACAACTTGAGTTGTAGGATAAGATCAATAAGCTCACAAAATGTAAAATTGCTTTTGTAGGCATTTAAACTTAGAACTACATAATCAACGTCGGCATTCAATAGTACAGGTAGTATTCAATTGACATACTTCTGTCAAGAGCATGTACGATAGCTTATCACGCAAAATTTATCTCCCCCACTTTTTAAAACCAAACTCGGTCCATGTTTATTGTTGTACCTTGGCCACATGGGAAATTTGACTGGCGTAGAACCGTGCTTGTAACGTACCACAAAAGTTAAATTTTTTTGAGGGATCTAAATCCGGAGGGGTGACTGGCTGAACAAGTTTAAGCATTCTGAAGGATGAGGTGCCTGATGAGCTGTTCTTCGGTGAAGGTCTTAAGTGACCGGAAAAACGGTTCCGCTACTGCAAATCTCAAACTACGGTAACCATAAGCTACTTGTTACTGCAGGTGATGGTGTGTTTCAGTATATCCTATGCCTAATTAATATTAGATCAGTTTAGTTTATTTACCAAGTGAAAGCAATAGCAGCAAAAATGAAGAAACAATCAATGGTAGCGCTAAAATTCTCTTGGTCAGGAGACAGCGAAAAGACCATACGGTCATCGAGTCTGCAATTATTTAAAAAATTCCACAGCACTGATGCAAAAATAACCAACCGGCAATTTCATGCAAAAGTATTTAAAATATCATGTATTAAAAATAAATGTCAAAAACGCAAACTCAAATAAACCTTTCAGGCACTTTAAGATTGGTTATGGAATTCAACTTTAATAAAAAGATTATAGCTAGTACATTTGAAAACGTTTCGGTAGAAATTTATACCATCATTCGTTGAAAACTACAGAGGTAATCAGGGGCGTGCCCAGGAATTTGACACGGGGGTAGGGGGGAGACGCAATTTGAAGCCGTCCGTTTTCCGCCCAAAGTCAAGTGAAAAGCAAAAAGAGAAAAAATAAGGCAACACGTCCGCAGATGTCCAATTTTCCGGGCCCAAAATCAAGTGAAGAGCAAATAAAAGGTCATCACGCCCTCAGATTGTCCTTTATACGTATATCACCTTTACATCACAGAAGTTTTGTGCATTTGTCTGTGGGGGGGAGGCGCGGCCTCAGCAGCCCCCCCTGGATACTCCCCTAGGCAATATAGGCTGAGATATTGCTCTGCAGCTTAACGTTCCGGCTAGAGCCTCTGCAGTTTTTTACTGATAATGCTACTAGTCTTTACCGAAACATTTGGTAATGATTGCTAACATACTGGCTATGATCTTTTAATTTAAAGGCAACAAAAAAACTTGGTAGAAACAATCAATCTGCACATTGGCACAGAGCTACGCGTAATGAGATGCACAGAAGCTTGATTTGTATCGCGATGGAATTTTGCAATGATTCAGAAACAAAATAACTGCTATTTCTGATCAGTCTTCTTCGTATGGGCTTGATCTTTCCTTGAGAAACCCAATTCATACAGCTGGGCATGTGTTCGAAAGCCTGTCCTTCCGTGTCATCTCATCCGATGCAAGACCACCAGCCCCATTTGGATGGCGATATAGGTGGTCTGCAGTCTGCTCATACGCTCCACATTCGCATGCCAGTGAGGGAACCATACCCCATTTATGCATTGTTGAGCGGAATTGGCCAACGCCGGTTCGGAGGCGATTAAGCCTGACCCAAGCGGGTCTGGGGAAATGCACTCTCGATGGCAGAGAACCGACTTCGGCAATGATACCATGGAGTCGCGAGTCGCATTCCTGCCACTCCGTGTTCCATTTGTGATCCGCCCAACTACCTTCCGCACTAGTGCTCAAAGCATCGGCGTCGTTTAGCAAATCTAGTGCAGCAGGAACAAAAGGGCGTCTGGATTTGAGCTGCCGATGTCCTCCGTAAGGAGGGGACAAGAGCCTCTCATGAAGCATGTGCTTTGGATCTTATGCACGGCGAGCAAGAAACAGCGTGGCTCTTTTGTGTCGAAGCTCGGATGGCTGGATGCCTGCAAGGGCATACCAGTCTTCAGTTGGTGTTGGTCGTAAGCATCCGGTCACTAGGCGTAAAGCGTCGTTAATTGGCCTATTGATGAGACGAGTGTGGGCACTCATCAGCTTCCACGTAGTGCGCCCTGGTAACTGGAAGCAAGCTCTTCCAGACGAATGATGATTAATACGGGACGCTTCCGGGGTAGTAAAAGGATAGGCCCTCGGCCCCGGAAGAAATTGAGAAATTTTAAAGATGTTCGCTGTGGGCCCTTTGTGCTCAATACATTGCAGCTGAACATCGATGGCATAACCGCAAATAAGATCTGCGTGCTTAGCCAATTAACCACCAGATACAGCGTTCTGATTAGTGATTAACAAAAAATGATGAAACTCAAAAATTTCCATTTAAAAATCGTGAAAACGTATCATTGGCCCTCCTTGATTGGAAGAAGCAAAATAACTGCTATTTCTGAATAGTGATTAACGAAAAATGATAAAACTTAAAGATTTCCATTTAAAAATCGTGAAAACATATCATAGGCCCTCCTTGGTTGGTAAGAAGGCACCTCATGACCGGCGTCCCTCACCGTGGCATACGTCACTTCCGCCGTGGATGACGTATATCCGCCAACCTACAAAAAATCGACACCTTATTAAGAAAACATACAAATGGTAAAACAAGCAAGTTTTATCGTCGAATGTCTTCCAAATAACATATAGTAGTCTACTACTACTCAATTACATACTCGATTCAGTGAGCTTTCACAGCGATCTCAAAATCAAATCTTCACTATACGCTAGTTGCGATATTACACCGATGCATGTTATGAATGGCGGGGCCCATCTCCACGGCTTAGTTTTTGGGAAACACAGCTTGAAGAAATATCGCAGTGGTGGCGAGTAGTTTGCAACACTGTGTCCGATTTGACCGGCCCGGGAATCGAACCCCAGACTTTCCGCGACGTCTTTAACCTCCACGCCCACCGGTCAGCTGTTTATAGCGATCTTGAACATCAGAATACGCTTTTAATACAGCAGGTTAACGTTTTATTGTCTCTTCCATGTTCTAGTACCGTTGCTATATGTTTTCATCTCATCACCTTGACAGTGCTAAAACAAAAAGACAATGTATTGCTAAGAAATACGTCAACTCTCGGCAGAAGTCCTGTAATTTTTTGCACTAATCCGGCAAATTTGGGTAAGTTTGTTGCAAAAACTGCAAGCCCGCGTCCAAATGCCTACATCCAACTAGCAGCAGTAGTAGCACTGTCTTTCATTTTTTTACCGTTAACACGATAAAGAATGCGATAAGATTAAGGAAATATATCAACGGTAGGCTATACGAAAAAAAAAAGAGAACGATTAACCTTATGGCATGCAGGCAAGGGAAGAGGAGTTAAAAAATCTTATCTCACCTGTCCCTTTGAGTCAGTCCATGCATGCCATGGAACAGTGTTGTTCAATTTTAACGAATGGAGCCAAAAGCGAGTGCCTGTAATTCAAACAAAAATTTGGAACATTAATCGAATCAGTATTTGTCTGACCCAATCACGCTAGCAAAGCAGCTTGCCACGAAGCCACAAGCGACAACAAATCAAATATGGGAAGATTCCAAAATTTTTTCTTTGGCGCCAGATTATTATCAAGGCTTCAAATCAAAATCAAATTTTCATTATACTAGACGCATTACTCCAAAGCGTCACGCGGCAACGCGTCACGCGACAAAATTTTTTCGCACTTTGTTTGATTTTACTGTACATCGATGACGCGAAAACCTGCGAAATCCTTCTACATTTACTTACATTATAATTTTTGTCGCGTCATCGCGTGTCGCGTATCGGTAAACACACCTTAATAATTGGCGGGGCATTTCTCCGCGGCATGGCCCCTGGGCAACACAGCTCCAAAAAAACGTTGCAGCGGTGGTGAGCGAGCCGTTGGCGACGCTGAATCCGATTTGACCAGCTTGAGCATCGCAACGTCAGCTGTGCCACTAACCACTTGGCCAGCTGTTCGTTTATCTTATAGAACAAGCTCCGCTGACAAGGTTGACAAGCGAAAAAAATGTAACAAAAATCTAACGCTTTTTCTTTAGATTTCGACGCAGAGTACAAAATAAAAAATGTAAAAAAGTATAAAAAAAATGTATTAAACAGCTCAGATGGCCGAGTGGTATGGAGCGTCTGTCTCTTGAGCTGTAGACTCGGGTTTGATTCCGAGTCGGGTCAAACCAATGACTTTAACATTGGTATTCACAGCTTCCCTGCTTGACGTTCAGCATTGTAGGGACAGTGTGGAGAACAAGCCGGCAAGTTTACTTGTTGTGCCGCTGGGAAAGACACTTACCGGGATTCCCCCATCTTGGTGTGGTAGACAGACGGCCGGCAACTCCTAAACGAGCTCGTATAGCGCATTGATCGCTTTCTCGTGATAGGAGGATAAATATGCAACTAAATAAACAAAAATTGGACTTACTGGTGGCAGGCACCACTGTGTCAACGTCTCCTGAATAAATCAGGATCTTCAGGTTGTTGTGGAATAAACGGTCCGGGTAATGTGAGACCATTGAGACAGCGATATCACTCTTCAACCACCCCATGTTAACAGCGTTGTTACACTCGCCCCACTTTGTAGGCTCCGCGAAAATCGCTTTCTAAAATCAAGGTTACATCAGTCAAGGAGTGAGAAAGACAAAAGTCTTTTTTTACGATCAATTATGAGTTAGCCTACTATTTTTTTTTCCGAAATAAGTTCCTCGAAGGTAAAGTCGAAATTTTAAAACAGTTGAGACATATTTGAGTTTTATGTCAAGCTCAGTAAAGCTGACCCTGTATCTACTATAATCTGTAAATGCTAGATCAAATTCAGCAAAAAAGCCGTATGGTTTGGTCTCATTAAATACTAGTAGTTTTAAAGACTAGCATTTAATCTGAGACACAACATTTTTAATTTTTTTAATATTTAATTGCATATTTATTCTACTATCACGAGAAAACGATGAATGCGATATACGAGCTCGATTAGCAGTAGCCAGCCATCTGTCCACCACACCAAGATGGGGAAATTCATGCGCCTTTCCCAACGGCACAACAAGTACACTTGCGGGCTTGTTCTACACACTCTCCCTTTTAGTGCTGAGAGTCGAGCAGAAAACCTGTGAATACCAATTTTAAAGTCACTGGCTTGACCCGACTTGGAATCAAACCCAAGCCTACAGCTCCCCAGGCGGACGCTCTTACCACTCTGCCATTTGAGCTGTTAAATAGCAAATTTAACGGCATATTCAAGCCTCGAATCAAGAGTCGCAAAGATTTTGATTACTAGCCTGGGCAAGCCACACAGTTTCCAATGTGATACAGCAGTCGTGCAGTTAGAAGGTAGACCCCGACATATTTCACGGGGTTGAGCTGCAATATGCGTACTCTGCGTAGTCTACTGTCAAAAAATGGAAAACGAAAACAAAGCCATCGACAAACATCAGTGCCGAACTAGCGCTTCCCGAACCCCCTAACCGGGGGGGGGGGGCTCATAAAAAGGGGGCCCCGTAAATAATCAGTACGTGGTACTATTTACTCAACGTATGATAAAGGTGCCTTAAATAGGCCTATTCTAAGATTCAATATATTTTTTTGTCTTTACCCGCGCGATGTGGGGCCCATATTTATGCTTTTGGCCATGGGGGGCCCCTGCAAATTTTTCGAAAAATAGTAGTCGCAAAGCTAGTAAACAAACGTTTAGTAGCATACCAAGGGCTTCTCGTCCTCAAGTGAATAAGTTTTAAAAACGTTTTTTCTTCGCTTAGGTAGTGAAATGTTAGAGTAGGGTTTGCTTGCAGGATTATTTTAGTGGTTTTGGAAGGGACCTAGTGAAACAGACTATTAAACCTTGTTAAAACTGAGGAATTTTAAAGGCTCAAAACGCACAACAAGCCTCCAAAATAAGGTCAAATTCCGCAAAATTTTCTGGGGGAGCATGCCCCCAGACCCCCTAGCTGGGCATCGCCCCTTCGGGTGTCGCTCTTTAGTATCACCATACAAGAAAAAATATTTTAGGGGGGCCGCATTGCCTAGTTTCGGCCCTGACAAACATCTAAAATTGGTAAACGAAAAAATACGTTAATATTAACCCGGATTGCATTGTGATTTGTGCAAACGGCATAAACGCAGTTTCTAATAATCTCTTTTCAAGTATTTATTGACTCACATTTGATTCAATAATATTCTATTTCGTTGCACCTTTGTCGGCAATAGAGTATTAGCTTAATATTTTACTGAGCGAGTCAGCAGCTTCTAACAGGTTGCATAAAGAAAGTTTGTGGAAAGCAGCCAACATGTGATAAGCTCTAGGACAGGGGTGGGCAAACTTTTCACACAAAGGGCCACATTTGAAAGAATTTTGAAGTCGAGGGCCGCACTGATTGGAAGAGCAAAAAAAAGTTTACACGTCCTCAGATGTCCTGTTTTCTACTGTATCACGAGAAAGCGACCAATCAATGCGCGATCAATAACGAGCTCGCTTAGGAGTTGCCTACCACCTGTCTACCACAAATAAGCTTAGATTGGGGAATCCCGCTAAGTGCCTTTTTCAACGGCACAACAAGTAAACTTGCTGGCTTGCTCTTCACACTGTCTCTTTAATGCTGAACGTCAAGCAGGGAAGCTGTGAAAACCAATTTTACAGTCATCGGTTTGACCCAACTCAGAATCAAACCAGAGTCTGCAGCTCCAGAGGCGAACTCTCTTACCACTCGGCAATGTTAGTTGTATAGATAGATGGCTTACAGACGGCCGAAAGGTAAGTAAAAAAGGGGTAAAAAAAAGTAAGTAAAAGAAAAGAGCAAAAAAATAAGAAAGAAGGTCTTGATTCACGGTAGGAGCTTATATTTCTGTGAGTGCATGCGGGCCGCATAAAATAGTTTCGCGGGCCGTAGTTTGCCCAGCCTTGTTTTAGGAGAAAATACTAAGGAGCGAATTCTTTCAATTTTAAGTTATAGCCGACGAATTTCAAGAGCCTCGTGCAATGAGCAAATTTCCTTATGGTATAATTCGGTAGCACAGTCACCAATATATAGCCGCATGCATTTTTGCAACGGTTTTAATCAAAGGTCAGTTTTTCTTCTTTATATAAGCTACTTTGAAACAAGTTGCAGTAAAAAAATCAAATCATCATTTGACTCGCGATATTACGCCGAAGCGCGTAACTAGTGGCGACCCATCTCTGCGGTTTAGCCCTGGGCCCACCATCTCCGAAGAAACATCGCGGGGGTGACGAGCCGTCGATGATCAAATTTAGCCGGCTCAGGAATCGAGCCCCAAATCATCCATGCCAACAGCTAGTTGTCGCTTTCGCGCAAATATGCTGCAATAATAATGGAGGCACTGCATCCAGCTAAATCAAAACTAGAAATAGGTTCAATCAGTTCCCACGGCTTAAATTTTAATCACCATGAAAGCTTGCATGAACTAAATCAAATTCCATTTGGTTTGCAATTTCAACCTAACTCACCTGAACAGCTACATCATTCAAATAGTGGTTTAGGTAATTGTCCTGGCATGGATCATAAGGAGATTTCAACATATGCTTCTTAAGGACTCCGTTAGCGTAAGCAGACATATCTTCGTTTGCTCGGGAGAAGTACTGAAGCAGAGCGAGACTATTACCGTGGCTTTGTGACCGGCCAGACATACACACGTCAACGTAGATATCGTATGGATTGATGTCGCCCATTTCCTGGGTTGCATGTCCTTGGTACATGTCACATTTTGCTGGGTCGATTGATTGCTGCACTTGCTCATTTAAAACGCTGGGAAATGTGTAATTGCAATTGTCTCTTAGCCCAATATATGTTCCAATTGAAATTAGGTGATGACTGTAAAATGTTTCAACTGCAGCTCCATTGTTTATTGATAAATCAGTAAGGGGATTGCCTACAAAACAACACAAATTCAGAAACATAGAAAGAAATTATCATGCACCTCGTGCTATTATACTAGGCATGCCAGATGAAGTAAACATATTCTAAATCATTGACAAAGATAATCATGTTAATACTTTCAAATGTCAAAATATTGGTTCATTACCAGTCCAAACCTAAGTCACAAATATATTACAATCAAGACTTAAAAAAATACTTGTTCTTTACTGTATCTAGTCCAGGTAAACTGATAGAACTCTACGTAAGCTATATGTCAGAGTGGTATTGAAGCATTATGTGAACGTCATCAAACTAGAATTGTAAGTCCATGTACATTGTACAAATTACACTGCAATATTGCACATTCATCCCAGTCAAAAAACTGCAACAATAATTAATCAATACAACAGAATAATAGCAAAAAAAGATTTGCAGTGATGCAAACAGTTATCCAAATTACTGTGATGAATTAAATAAAATAACTTTTGCAAACGTTAGATACCAATTGCCAACAAAAAAAATCAATTATACTCGCGGTACCGGTACTACACGGAAGCATGTAACATCTCGGTGACTTGGCGCTCAGGCAAAACAGCTTCAAACCAAGGCAATGGCAACCTTGTAAATTGACCAGCCCAGGAATTGCACCTTAGACTTCTCGTACCGATAGCGATGTCTTTAACCACTGCACTATTTCAAAACTTCAGCCTTACCAATCATCAGTCCTTTCAAGTTAATGACATCACCACTTGCGGCAGCCATGTTATGTTCAAGTATTTTTGTGGCTAACATTGGAATGTAATGGCCGGCATACGATTCACCAGTCAACCACAAGTCTAATGCCCTTAAATGAGGGTACCTAAAAAAGAACAACGATCTTAATTATGCAAAGTTCTCTGACTTGGATTTTGTACCAAAGTAGTAAATTCACCGAGCATTTCAAGTCATTATTTGCATCTGGTCTATACTCAAAATCTGAGAAAACACTCAGTAAAATGATTCCTAGATTCGAAATTCACCTAAACTTTGCTTACCCCTCGTTATATGCAAAAATAATATGATCAAATGCAGTTTTATACGAAAGAACTAAACCAATTAAACATGTTGCTAATGGTTTAAATGCCATGATTTTTCTCAAGTAAACGGAAGGAAATTTTGATCTGGATATTGGAAAATAAAAAGAAAACACAAAATAGATAGCTAGCATATTACATTGCGAAAACGGCGCTTGGTGTATCGGCTAAGAGCGTCCGCTTGGTAGCCGGAGACCGGGGTTATATTCCCGGTCGGGTCATACTAAAGACTTTAAAAGCAGTATTCGCTACTTCCCGCCAGGCGCTCGGCACAATCGGAAGTGCGAAGAGTTAAGTGCATGTGTGTGTTGTTCGTCTTTCTTGTTTGTCCTCGGAAAGCGTTCAATCACTTACGATTGATATTTGTAATGGGCCACCAATTGAAAATAGCCTACACAATGTGTGCTTAGCATCCGCAGTCCCGTGCCTTTACCTTTGCAATGCAGATTGCAAAACCTTGAAACCCAACATACCGGTGTATTTTCAAACCTGAACTCATTTCACACTGTATGCAACAACACAAACAAACATGTAAAAAACTTACATTTGAAAAAAGTTTATCAAAAACTGCCTTGAATCTTTAGCAGCTCTATAATCCTTATAAGCAATGGGCGTATCAGTTTTTGAAAAACCAACACCAGCTGGAGACTCCAAAAAGATCATATTCGCAATTTTATTCCAGCTAAACTCATTCATTCCCAAACTGAAATCACTTTTGACGTAAAAAGGACCAAGTTCTCCGAAGAAACCAACTAGTGATGAGCATCCAGGACCACCATTAAGCCAGAGGACTAATGGGGCAGTTGTTGCATTGGACTGTGATTCAACATACCAGTAAAATAACCGTGTTTTTTTTACTTCATCAACAGTGATGTAACCAGAATATTGTTTGAAATTAATCGAAAAATTCAAGCCAGGTAAGTCGGTGATTCTCTCTGCATTTGCTTGTGGCAAAGAATACAACACTACCAGCAAAACAAAAATCAAAACTGATTTCTCAAATGCATTCATTTTAAACAAGCAAAGTAATAGGCCTACTGGTACCAACTATCTAAACTTTGGTCGAGTAAAATCATAAATTTAAATACTGTTAAAGCTTCTTTAATATTCATGCCACGGAAACTACGATACACACCAGTACGGTACATTACGATAACTTGTGGCAGTGTCTATAGTTTCTAGGTCTATTTTGCCGGCAGTACATTGATCCTGTGTAGGCCTAGTGTGGATGTATCATAATTGCCGTTAACGACAAAATAGTTCCTACTCTGCTGGATCGTTCTACGGCTGGCCAAATAGTTTCTTAAGTCTAATCGGCCAGCAGTAGATCGACTTTGGATAGTGTATAGAATAGATACACAATGACTGGTAAGGACAAAATAAAAGGTCCAGAGCCGTAGCAGCCGCCATCCAAATTCCCCAATTGGGGGGAGGACCACACTGCCCAAAAGAGACCTTTTATTACTATAAACGACCCAAAGTTGCATCAATTCAACAACAAATTTTTGCTTGCGAATCACGTGGAATGAAATTTTTTGCGCTTTAGTCTATATTTCAGTTTTAAAATTCTTCGCTATCGTTTCCTTTTAATTAGCGTCATAAACTGCGTAATGATGTCATAAAGAATATACTATGTGTAAGAGTGCGAGTAGGACTTAAAAAGGAGGAGGCGGGTGCAGATTTGGATCCAATCATTTTTTAATTCTTAAATTCAAATTCATTAATTTTGAAAAATTTGATTTCAAATTCATTAACACCTTGTGAGCTGATTTAAAATTTTATTTATTTGTTTTTTTATTTATTCGCATTTTTATACTCCTATCACGAAAAAGCGACGGTGCGCTGTACGAATTCGCTTAGGAGCTGCTATCTGTCTACTACACTTACGTGTAGATGAGGGCATCCCGTTCAGTGGGCCTACCTTTTCCAACGGCACAATAAACGAACTTGCCAGCTTGCTTTACACTATCCCTTTAATGCTGAACGTCCGTGAATAGCAATTTTTAAGTTATTGGTTTGACCCGACTCGGAATCGAACCCCCGAGCCTACCAATCCAATAGCAAACACTCTATCCACTCGACCATCCGATCGGTAAATTAAATTCAATCCTACCCTTGTTTTGCGTAAGTAATCATAACTCAATCTGACACCAAATGCAAAAGTCCTAAGAGGTTTAGCTGGTTCGACAACGTCTGCTTTTGAAATAGCGCGGGAATTGGACAATGGACGTTGATGCAGTCTTCCCCAATTAAGAAGCAAAAAGAGAAAGAGAATGTTTGATCATGACGCAAATGTTAAACATGTAGCTTCTGACGAAGAGATTCAAAGCAAACTTTTCTAAACAACTGGTGGACCAGACTATTATGTCGATATTAGGAAGTTTTAAGTTGACATGTGATGTCGCTTCTGTCTATTCATTGCAGCTTTGTGCATGAACAGCCATATTGTCAGCGACATGGTCTGGCGGTACCGCACCCAGGTTCACATCCTTTGCGAAGGGTTCGATTCACGACTGGAGCCTATTGCATTTCATATATTGTACAGTATACACCGGGTGGCTACTAATTAGAACGTCACAAGCTCACTTGGCAGTCTCTCTTCTTACCGTTGAATATTTAATTCAATAGGAATAACTAAATAAGTGCTTACTCGCCCTGCTACTCGAATTTACAAAATGCGTTGTTACTGTTACCAGTGCTGAACAAAACTTCAGAAAACTGAAACTAATTAAAACGTTTAATAGATCTAATAGGCCTACGGCAAACAGCTGACTATCTTTTTACTTTTTATTTATTGGCATTTTTATCCACCTATCACAGAAAGCGACGGTGCGCTGTTGCCGGCCACATGTCTACCACACTTACGTGTAGATGAGGGAGTCCCGTTAAGTGTTCTTCCCAGCAGCACAACAAGTGAACATGGCGGCTTGCTTTAACACTGTCCTTTTATTGCTGAATGTCTAGAAGGAAATCTGTCAATACCTATTATTAAGTCATTGATTTGAGTTTGACTCGACTCGGAATCAAACCCTGAGTCCACCGATCCAAAAGCAGACGCTCTATCCACTCGGCCATCTGATTGATTCTTCACTGCCCATGTTGTCAATCGAAACTTGATGCGCCCGATCTCCAGATTATGATGCTGTCATAAGAGCATCTGCCAACAAAAAAGTGCGCTTTAGACGATTTTAATAGTAATGGATAAATGGGTGTATACGTGTAACAAACTTGTTTTAAAATTAAACTTTTATTTTCACACAGTGACAACGCGTATCTTTTACTACAGTATTCGCATTGTGGTGAGACACTGTTAAACCCTGAGCTCTTAAACCCTAGAAAAAAACTAAAACAATTTATATCGTAAGCTTCGTATATGGGTCCATAAAAAAATTTTTTTTGGGGGGGAGCAACGTCGAGCTACTACGGCACTGAAAAGGTCACATGGGTTAGGTGTCACATTAACAGTAAAGCTTTGGCGATAACAACAAACATACCGGTGATAAAGTCTAGCTTTTGCAATAATTTTGATGTTCACTACTGGTAATATTTTGACTAAACGTTGTTCCAGAAGTGAGCGCAACTAAAAGTTCTTTTGATTATATGCTCTCGATCTCTTGGCTGAACATATAGCACTCTCCCTTTCATAAACTGTATTAATAACTAGTAAAGTGAAAAGATAAACAGCCGACCGCAAATCACAAACTTAGAAAAAACTACAAGAAGTGACAGCGTACTTCAAATCGTGTCCTTTCCACGGTCGCTCTGGCATCTGATTTAAAATACTGCAGCAATAGCACCGAACTCAGCACAGTAACCACATTTACGAAATTCAAATGACAACGCCTTGTGATTACGCAAAGCAGGGTTTTCACATTTTTTCAATTTCCTCCACTTCAGGACATTATAATCAATCAATCAATTCTTTTATTCGTGAAGCACGAATATAGCACATAACGACAGCGTTTCAGGAAAAAAACTCAAGGAAAGGAAGACACGATACAACGGAAAAAAACCGTTTAAACATGTGAAAAGAAAAAATATACGAAGAGAAAAAGAGACAGCAGCTACGCATGGCCATGACAGTTAAAAACATAAAAGCAAAAGCGAACGAAGTTAACGTGAAAAACGAAATACCCAGAGAAAATTGACACTAAGCAGCAAAGCTGTCTGTGCCCACCAAACTTGGACAGCTAGATATTTCTAGTTACTTGGACAACTAGATAGCCTAACTAAATAATTCTAGCAGCAGCCTCATCTCAAGGCTGCTGCTCGAGAACTCTTTTATGCATGACAGCAACATCAGCTCCATCGGAAAGAGTTTTCAGCATGCAGGCGAACTGCATAGTGCGAAACGAGCCAATCTTGGTGTACTGACATTTTCCATTCTCATGTTTATGAGAATGAACTCTGATTTGATATGAGCTAAACGTGATTTTTATTATATTTCCTTCTAATTTGGAATTTAATTCAATTTCCAAGTTTTTGCAAATTCAGTAATTCTAATTCTAATCTAATTTGAAAAAAACTGTGTAGCTATGATTCTAATTCTAATCTAATTTGGAAAAGCCGAAAATTTTTTAGTTGTCCTACTCTGGAGCCCACCTAATTTCTTCCTTACTTTCCTCATTACGTTTTCCAATAGACATGAATTGAAATAGGTTTATTTTCAAAATCAAATCACACTGCAATAGGCTGTGTCATTTGAAATGAAAAGCAAGCAACTCAGTGCAGCTCGCATAAGCTGTTCAAGTGAAAATATGAACTAAAATCAAAATATCACATGGATCAACAGAAAAACAGACTACAAAGATTTTTATGCCAAGTTCTTATCAATGTTTCATAAGCTTAATTCACAACCTGCCGGTGTTATTTATTAGTCAAGGAGCAGTCTACCAGTAGCAGTAGGCCAAGTCTAGTTTGACATGAATTGTTTCAAGCAAGAATTTCTCACAAGCGATAGTATTCAAACAAACAACGAATAATATTCAAAGCAATGCTTGAATTCCCAAGTAGTAACAGTAGTAGTTTATTTAGACACAGCACAAAAACGAAAATTAATGCAAACATACAGTAAATTAATAATAGTGTAGCCAAATAGTCAAAAGAATGATCGTTCATATGCAGGCGCTTCTGGCTCCAGGGCGTTAGATTTGACTTGCTAGCGTTGCTACAGTACTTCCCCCTTCCGTTGTGAATGAAGCTTAATGCTGCAGGCCTGTTGACTCCGTGGAAAACGTGGATGTCAGTGTGAAGTGCTTAGAGGCGTGGTTGCAGGTCATCGTCGTGCTCGTGAAGATGGAAAGAAGGAACGGCTGAAATCCACGTTGCAGATTGCGTAGGTCGTAGGTTGCGTGTTCAGGTCACGTCGGGTTGTCACCAATGAAACCAAATAGGCAAAAGAACGATCGTTCATATGCGTAGCGCTTCTGGCGTCCGAGCGCACTTTCGCTATGCGCTCTCTTGTAGAGACTTTAAAATCCTCAAATCAAATCTTTATTGTACTCGCCGTATTTACACCAAAGCGCGTAACGAGTGGCGAGGCCCATCGCCTCGGCATAGGCTACAGCCAGGGGCGGATCCGGAAAATTTTGGTGGGGGGAAATGCAGTTTTGAATTGGGTTGAATGTTAACTAAATGCAAAGATGTTAAACCCGAAAAAGAGCGTAAATAAGCCCTTTTTAGAAAATGAGTCCATGTGAAGGGAGTAGGGGAGAACGGGGTCAGTTAAATCTGCAGGTCAGTTGAACCACTGCCTCCCCCGCCCTAAATTGAAAGTATTATTCGATTTTGGCGCCACCTACATTAAACTATGAATAATTCCGCCATGTTGTCTTCAACATACCTTCCAACCATGCTGCGTGTGTTAGTTAAGAACGAAAAGGTAAAATTGCTAGATGAAAGTAAAAAAGTGAAGGAAGCCTATTTTTTTTACTAAAACAATACTTAATTTAGCATTCAAACTAATACTGTGAGTGAAGTAGTGCTATAGTGTCCATTTAATTAGCTTAAATTGACTGAAACCTTAGTGAGCCCTTAGTAATCTTGAATGAAACTAGTAACAGTGTCATGGTCCCAGTTGAACCAAACTCAAAAGGCCAATTGAACCACGGTTCAACTGACCCCATTGGTTACACATTCTTTTAGCTCAAATCTTTTTAAAATTTAAGTCATAATTAGATGAAAGTCATATGCAATACGCTTGATTAATGATATTTGATATTTTAGATGCGTATGTAGCTATTTTATTGTATGATATTTTATATTTTATTTTATTTTAGATGCGTATGTAGCTGTCTAGTGGGTTGCTAAAATGCCTAGGGTAAGAAAAAGGAAAACACTTCGCGCATCAGTTTCAAGTGATGTTATGGAAGCAGCGGCTAAGCTAGTGTCAGAAGGCACTTCTTTAAGACAATCTGCAAGGGATTACAATATTAACAGAAATACCCTAAATAGATATATTGATAGAAAAGCATCTGCAGCTAGCAATTTGTATGGATACAAAGCAATTACGGATCGAAACAAAATTTTTACCGAGGAAATTGAAAACGATTTGGCGAGTCACGTAAAAGCCTTATCGGAACGTTTTTAAGGCCTTTCTTCCATTAAATGTCGTCAACTTGCTTTTGAGTTGGCCCAGAACAATAACATTCCGGTTCCTGATTCTTGAACTAGTAACAAACTAGCAGGAAAAGAATGGTTATTTGGCTTCATAAAACGGCATCACCTTTCCCTCAGAACCGCAGAAGCTACATCCCTTGCGCGAGCAACCGCTTTCAACAAAAATAATGTGAAAGAATTTTTTGAAAACTTGGCATCTATTATGGACAGATTTCACTGACAACCTGATCAAATTTACAACCTGGATGAAACCGGTGTGACTACTGTCCAGACTCCTCGACACGATTTAGCGGAGAAAGGTATAAAGCAAGTTGGGTCATCAACGTCAGCTGAACGAGGTCAATTAATAACATTAATTTGTGCTATAAGTGCAACTGGTAATAGCATTCCTCCATTGTTCATTTTCCCTCGCGTCAACTTTAAAGATCATTTTATTAGGGACGGGCCGATTGGATCAATTGGAGCTGCAAACAAATCAGGTTGGATCAATGAGAACATTTTTTATGAATTTTTGCAGCATTTTGTTCCAAAGAAAATCCAGCCTTGCTAATTCTAGATTACCACAAAAGTCATGTTTCATTTCGTTCTGTAGAATTCGCTAAAGAAAGTGGCTTGATTTTACTGACTGTTCCACCACATACCTCCCATCGGCTCCAGCCGTTAGACAGAACGGTTTTCGGTCCTTTTAAAGCCCACTACAATAGAGCAGTAGATAATTGGATGCGAACAAATCCAGGAAAAACGATGACTATATATAACATCCCAGCTCTGGTAAACAAAGCTTACTTGACATCGTTTGTTCCAAGCAACATACAGTCAGGTTTTAAATCAACGGGTATTTTTCCATTCGATAGGGATATCTTTCGTGAGGAATGCTTTGCTCCAGCGGAAACAACTGACCGACCTCTGCTTTCAGAAAATGTTCTTCAAGAAACCGAAATCAATCAAGTAGATGTTCCAACAACCAGTGCATTACCAACGAGTAATACAACTGAACCTGATCCAACTCCATATGTGTCCCCATCTCAAGTCTTACCTTTGCCTATTGCGGGTCCACGCAAAAATACCTCTCGAGGGCGAAAACGAGCTAAAACCAGAATACTTACCGACACTCCTGAAAAAGACAAACTGGCTGAACAGGTAGCGATGTCAAAACAAAGCCAAAGAAAAATGAAAAAGAAGACCAGCACAGAATACAATAAACAAAAGTCAAAACGATCAACGAAAAGACGATTGGAACTTATTGAATCAAGTGAAAGTGACGAATGTGATTTTGATATTAGTCTTCATGATAAAAGCGAAGAAGATAGGCCTATTTCGGACTTGGAAGTACATGTGACGGTTGGAGATTTTGTCCTTGTTAAGTTTTCGGGCGAACGAAAAATGCACTACTATGTTGGTCTTGTAGAATGTTTGGATGACACGAAAGAAGAATGCGAAGGAAGATTTTTAAAGAAAGAAAAAATGGACGAGGAGTCCCAACAACCGACCTTTACATTAAATGATGGCGACGAATGTTCTTTTCCTAAATCGGACATAATTATCTTACTTCCCCATCGGATAGTTATTGAGGAAACCAAAAGATACAAACGCTATTTGTTCCTATTCAATTTGAAAGCATGGGCTGATCGATTGGGGTAATGCTACAGGCCTAATAAAGACTGACCAGCACGTTAGCTGATGTGAATGCGATTCACTACCAATTGTTTCTTGCTTTGTATTATTTTGTTGTTATATTCGATGATTTTACATGTGAATAGGTCTAAATAGCAATTTGACACAATGTTTTCTGAGCGCAGTAAGTGGTTCAACTTACCCTTACCCCCGATTCATCTGGCCCCATCGGTGGGGTAAATTGAACCGATTTTTAACGTCATTTAAAGTTGATATTTAGCTCTGAGAAAAATGCTAGAGTCCAATTTACTGAGTGATATGAAGTATTAAAGCTTTCTCCTTATACGCACCAAAATTGTCCAGATCGGACAATAACTCAGGAAAAAAATTACGAAAGACTGAAAATTGGTTCAACTGACTTCATCCCCCCTATATTCAGAAGTTTTTTGCACCAAGTTTTGACATTTTTTACGAGTGGTTTTTCTGGCAAAGTTAAATTTGAAGCATATGGGGAAACAAAAATGATTCTAGGGAGGTTCGCAGGCATGCTCCCTCGCAAAATTTTTGAAAATTCACATACTGTAATGGGCATATTAGCGCTTTTCGAACAATTTGTAACGCAAATTTTGTTCTTTTGCCCCTAATTAGTCCTTCACCAAGTTGCATTTTGTTCGCACATTTTCGATTTATGCTTGGCTAAAGATGTGTTTGCACTAAATGCGATTTTAATCCGATTTGTTGTCGTACAAAATTTCATCCATTTTTGACGTAAGAAGTTGATGGAAATATCTCCACACAACTCGAACCCAACAGTTTTGCTTTTCATCGGTTATTTTGTAAAGCACTTACGATTGTTTTCTAAATTGCCGTGCAAAGTGATGTAGTTTTACGTCATAACTTCTAACCGTCTCGTGGCCTACGTCATCTTACGCACGAAAAGTAAGTCGCATCGCAATCTGTGTAAACACACTTTAACGCGTACGAATTATTGTTGAATCAACGAGGTTTGAAATTATGGACCAATGTTATTTATCAAAAACAGTGTTGAAATTGGCTGGTGGGGGGAGATGCATCCCCCACGTCCTCCCCCTGGATCCGCCACTGGCTATAGCGCCTGAGCAACACAGCTCCATAGAAACATTGCAGCGATGGCGAGCCGTTGACGACTCTGCGTTCGATTTGACGGGCCCGAATATCGAACACAAGACTTCCTGCGCCAATAATGATGTCTTAAGTTTAAACACTACCCCAACCGGCTGGTTAGCCCATGTTAACTACTTAACTTTGTTCAATGACAAAAAATTTTGAATAATTTGCGAGCGGCAACTCGAAGTGTTATTCATTTCTCCAAACTTCAGTTTTATTATGAGGATTCACGTTTATTCATTAATAATAGGTTTTATGACTTAATCATATCCACCTATGACGTCATAGTAGTGTTTATTCACTATTTATTATCGGTAATTAATCATTCAAGTCAATCGACTCAGAAGGGAGTGTGCAGTCGCGCGTGAAGACGAGCTTATCCGAAAGGATGCAGAAGCTATTAAATAAACAAAAGTAGAAAAGTCAGTTATTTATCACTGCAAGGAATAGAATTGGAAGGATGTTCGTCCAGTAAATGAAATATGTCGAAGTGGCCGAATGAAGTTATGATCCACGTCAAAAGTTTAGTTTGTAGCCAGGCCTAACTGCGGTAGGCTGAAGACAAGGATTCTAGTTTGGAGATTTGTCTTGAATGTGGATGGTCGTGGAGCTGCTTCGATGACGACAAAGTTGGTCATGGTCAATGGAGGTTAATTGCACATAATAAACTTGAACTTGAACATGGAGTTGGCAGAAAGCTGGCGTGTCGGGATGTGAAGCTGGTACTCTGGTTTGAAACCCAACTAGATGATCTTCCATGATGCTTGTACCGACAGTGCACCGTATCAGTACTTCACTGATGTGAAAATTACTTCAGTAAGTCGTCACTCCGGATGCTGAGATGATGCACAATTGTCTTTGCTGCTGGTAATTATACCTATGAATTGTAATGTAACGGTAGGCTATATCTTCTCGTTGTTTACTTTGGGTTTGGGTTTCCACCACCAGAGTTGGTTGCCGGGTACTCTGTAAATTAATAACTGGTACCGGTGTAGTAGTGAATTTTTATTTTCGGCCATGAAGTGGTAAACATCGATAAAACAAACCATAGCGAGGCAAAAAAATAAGGAAACAGAGACAAAACGGTATATGTTAAATTTATAATTTGCTGCCTTAATCATGCGGTCAGCTTTGGCGTAGCTTACCTACAGAGTTTAGGTTAGGGCAACGACAATAGGGTTAAGGATGCATCATCATCTAGCCACTCAACCCGAATGAAACCTATGTCCATAGCCTTGTAGCGTTAACTCCGTCGCTGAGTAGCCAAATTAGGAATCAAAGATTCTGTTTTTTATTACGCTTTGGTTTTGAAAGCCTATTTTAAACTAAGCAATCTTAAAGTGCGTTTACCGATACGCGGCACGCGATAATGCGACTAAAATCATAATGTATCGGTACGTTAAGTAAATGCAGAAGGATTCGCAGGTTTTCGCGTGATCGGTGAACAGTAAAATAAATCAAACAAGGTGAGAAATTTTTGGCGCGTACCGCGAAACGCGTGCCGCGTATCGGTAAACGCACCTTTAGCCTACTTATCACACTATTGCAATCGCGCTTTAGAACTATTTTCCTGTGTAAGTTGGTAAGTAGCGATGATTTTTTCGGTATACGGATACAATAAGTGATGTTGTTTTTTTCTAGCCAGCTTGTTAATATCTGTGCTGTTAACTTTTGTTCTCGTGGCCTTGAAATAAACCATACCATACCATGTTTTATATTATTATCTGACTGAAGACATCACTAGCGGCGCCGCAGGTCTTGGATTTGATTCCTGTGCCGGTCAAATGGAACGCAGTGTTGCCAACGGCTCGCCACCGCATCGACGTTTCTTCGAAGCTGAGATGCCCAGGCGTTAAACCGCGCATAATATGGACCCCGCCACTCGTTATGCGCTTCGGGTAATACCGCGGGTATTATGAAGATTTCGACTTTAGAAAGTGAAGCTTAAACGCCATGAAGGTTTTTCTGCTGAGTTTACCGGTAATTGTAGTCTCGTTATGATGTCATAACGCTTTATTTTGATTTAACAGAATCATTTCAAGAGGATTGCATGGATAATGTTGAGTTGACAAGAGGACAAAAATTACTGATACATCCGGACTTGATTTGAGAAAGAGCGGGTTTCATAAAGAGGACGAAGGACGTAGAAATTTTTTCAGCAAAAGAAAACAGAGAAGCGGTTACGTTCGAGGTGAGCAATTTTGCGAGTAATGTTTACATGCGTACTGAAGCCCATTGACGGAAGAAGTGAAATGGTTCACTTAAAACACTTTTTCCGCAAGCTTACCGCTAACATAACTTAAGGTCCCGTAGAGCGAGAACTTAAGTAGAACTTAAGGTCTTAAGTTGAACTTAAGGTCTTATAAACTTAACTAAAGGTGACGTAGTTAACTTAAGGTAACTTAACGTAGAACTTAAGGTCCCGCTAGGCCAGGAAAAACATTACTTTTTAGTTGTTGATAACTTAAGGTCGATACTGTACGCTTATTCAATTAATCACCATGTTTCAGCTTCGAACATTTATTTGGCATACAGGAAGTTTTTCGAACTCACTCTTGTTTCTCGAAATTAAAATACAAAAAAAAAAAAGAAAAAAAATTGAAATTCAGCTTGAGACATTGAAGCTTAACTGCTATATATTGTAGTTCTTTCTTTCTAGATTAAGCATCCTAATGATTTAGGAATCGTTAATCGTTCGTGAGATATGATAATATCATAAATTCATATTGCTTTATCCTTGCTTTATAGAAGCATTTGAAAAGCAGAATCGCGTTGATGCTTGTAATGTTGAGATGACAAGAAGACATAATTACTTATACACCCGGACTCTGTTTGGTCGACAAACAAGGAGTTTTACGAAGACGATGATCGATCATTAATAATTTCAATTCAGTGAAAGTCAGTTGCTGCTGCAGTCATTGAGGTGAGCTTGAGCAAGAGTGCTAGTATCATTTACCGATTTGTAGTCCAAAAAGAAAGCTGGCCATACAAAAAGAAGGCTAGCCGTCTTAGTGCTCAACAGTTCAAGCTTTTAGAAGTTGTAGCAAGCTTTTAGAAGTTGTTGCAACTACAAAGGCGTTCTACGTTAAGTTACTTTAAGAAGTAGAAAGATTGACTTTGAAAATGTGCTAAAGAAATCGCTTGTTGACGATGAAAAGCTAAATTGACCAATTCGAAAAAATCGAGATGGTCGAGTGACAAGCCCGGATTCTTTCAAAGGGTTATTACCGGTTTGTTTTAATTTTGGTTGAAGCGCAGTTTTTAAAGACGTTGCTTTCGGTGTGGTAGGTCTTGGGTTCCATTCCGGGCCCGTCAAATTACACACACTGTCGGCAACGCCCCGCTACTCCTGCGACGTTTCGAAACTGTTTTGTCCAGGCGCTGCGCCGCGTAGATGGACCCCGCCACTGGTTACACCCTTGGGCGTAATACCGCGAGTATAATGAAAAATTTAATGTTTTTCCTTTTGTTAATAGCTACTTTCTTTGTTTGTTTTGTTTGGGCCCGAAAAATCTTCTCAGCGTTACTGTTTGTGGTGACACGATAAAATGTAGAATGAATCGACTGCCACCACCTTGGGGATCTGCAATCTGCATATATCAATTTTTGCGCGCCAAGAGTTTGTTGTTTTGTGTTTTTCATCTTATCGATTTTTCGTGTTAATTGGCCCATTGGCGCAATGGTTAAAGCTCACGGTTCGGGAGGTCTGGGGTTCGATGTCACGGTGGTCGAGTCAAACGCAGTGTCGCCAACGGCTCGCCACCGCTGCGGTGTTTCTTCGTAGCCGCTGTGTTGCTCAGTTGCTAAGCCACTGAGATGGACCTCGCTGCTCGTCACCCGTTTAGTCCCAAAATCAATTTCTTGCCGAAAGAAGTTGTTTCTTCTTTCAAAAACTGGTCATGGCATGGGAGCTGAACAGGTTCACTGTGCTTGGTACTGTAGTTTGTAGGCTTGCAGGATGCCTGATTTTTGCGGCAAACAATGGAGTGTTATTAATGCCTCATAAATACAATGCATGTGCCGTCATAATACAAATTATAAGATTACAATTCCTCACCTAGTTGAGCCTTGGCCATAAATTTGTTACAACACTGGACCCATTGATGTGGTAAATGCACATAAGTCGCATGTAAATAGTAATGTTTTGAGCCAGATGAAAACACATCTTGCTAGTTTAAAATCAAAGTTTCGCATTCATTATTAAAGTTGTTAAACTGATAGAATGAAAGGCACCAAATATGAGAGTTGATTGAGTCTTTGACCGGTGGAACTTTATGGAAAACAAATGCCAGATTGAGAACTTACATTGATTGCTAACCAGAAAAGGGCGTTTATCGTCATAATTTATCGGCGAGAGTTATCGGCGAGCTGCTCTCTTTTCTTGAAAATGTGGAAAAACATTTTTGCAATTTGACTTACAAAAAAAAACGTTGTCAAACTCATCGAAAATTTACCGCAACATTTATCGGAAAAATTTATCGATTACCGATATCGCTTTAAGAAATCGAGATTTATCGATTATCGGTATCGCCCAGGGTTTTTTTGAAATTATCGATTATGGTTATTGCTTTAGTACAGAAAGGTTTATCGTGCCCATCACTGTTGCTAACAAACTGACCGGTTGCTCAGTCGTTAAGGTATCGCTATCGGGCGGAAAGTCTGGAGTTCGATTCCGGGGTCGTTTAAATTGGATACAGGGTCGCTGCGACGTTGCTTCGGAGCTGTGTTGCTCAGTAGGCGCTAAGCCACGGAGATGGGCCCCGCCACTCATTACACGCCTCAACGGAATAATGTAAGGATAATGAAGATTTGATTTTTGATTAATTACTAACTACGTACCGTTTTGCAGGTTAGGAATGACTGGCTGCTTCCAGTTTTCTATTTTGAAGTGAAAGGCAGCCACTTATATGATAGCCAAGCATCTTGCTGATGATCTGACACGTTGTTGCAAGTCAATGCTTGACGATGCTTTACAACTGCTGTTGTTCAGGTGAGGTTTTATTTGGTATTGGTATGCTTCATTGGTCGCACTATTCTTCTTAGTGGTTTATCAACTCGGACTAATGTGGGAGAAATGTTGGTACTGTAGTGTTTCTCGAAGACATTAAACAATGCATTCTGCTGTTTAAGCCGAACCCGGAGCCAGCAATCTCACACTGCTTAGAATTCAACGTTTACGCCAACTGGCTCCTAACAATGAGTTTTAAAATAAGATAAATGTGTCTTTGTTCTGGTACAAGAGTTCATTTAAACGTCCGAAACGTAACATTCCTCTTTCTATTTTAGGTCTTAATTACCCATTTGCCATAGCCTACTTCTTGGTTGATGATTTTTTGCTCCACATCAAGGCACTCGTTGGTTGAAGAGACGAAATAACGCTGCTTTTTTATTAAAAAGAGTTATGTTTCATTAAGAAGATTAAGTGGAATCGCTAAACGAAATGCTTTGTGCCAAATTTGTTTATGAAAAGTTCAAAAGTCATGTTGGAGATATTGGAGATTGAGAGAAACGAAAAATAGTACGGCTCAAATGGAATGAAATGGTTAAACCTCTTCTGACAAGAGAGCTTCGTGTTGCAAAATGATATTGAATTTAATGTTGAAGAGCAAAGAGAGAGAGGGACGCCGAAGAAAATATTGATAGAGCAGGTGGAGGAAGAACATTTGAAAACTGATTTGAATTTGTTAAATGCCTGCAGCCGAACCAATTGGAGATAAAGAAGACAGAGAGAGAGCGCAGTTTTATTGAGGTTTACCGGATCACCTAAATCAATTGTGACAAGATCCGATAATAAAATCATCATCGTTTTAACATTAAGACAGAAGAGGTATCTGTGCGCAGT
The DNA here is from genome assembly GCA_964006365.1 of Trididemnum miniatum. Taxonomy (NCBI): domain Eukaryota; kingdom Metazoa; phylum Chordata; class Ascidiacea; order Aplousobranchia; family Didemnidae; genus Trididemnum; species Trididemnum miniatum. The sequence continues at coordinate 21,510,410 of OZ023245.1, read as the reverse complement.
GTCACAATGGTATGCAAGCAAGACACCGAAGTTATGATTAACAGTTGAATAATTTCAACCATATCATGGATGGCTAAAACAAGTATTGCTGAGATGGTTTGGAGGAAATTTGTGAAGAGAAAGAACGACGATGCATTGATTGAAGCGTCGGGAGTTAAAAAGATGATCAGCAAAAACAAGACAAACATAATGATGAAAGTGGAAAACACATAAAGACGACAAAATGCGTTTGTACAATGCCCAAGTTTGAATTTAGAGAAGAAAAGCAGTTGCCAATGATGTCGATTCGGACGCCATCACCTGTTTTTACGTGTACAACACCAAATAAACAGATTACTACTGTATATGAAGAACAAAATCTGGGGCTGGGGATAATCAATAAAAGCGTTTATTCTATGCTTACATATCGAAGAACGGCAGTGTTTTCAAGTGAAATTCAAAAAATAAGAAAGAAGACGCAATGCAACAAATGAAGACATTCGAAAAGGTAGAAGAAGACAGATATGAAGACAAGAAAACAGTACAGTCGTGACACTTACTAAGAAAATTGAACAAAAAGCAAAAAAGATTGCAAACAATGGAAAAGAAGCCAGCGAAGACAAATTGAACAGCAACTTTGAATACAACATTGAAAACGAGGTGTCTGTCGCCTAGTAGCAGGCTCAAGAATGACTTGAAGCGAAATCTTCAATCAAATCATGTCACGAATAGCCACCATGATTGCGACGAAAGTTGAAGAATCAAAACAGGTGTGCTCTGGGAAAAGCGAGGTGCGTGCGCCAACAGAGAGTTAAATTGGTTAATGTAAACTTTTCTGAATAGACATCTTTTTGTCTATTCATCTAATCATTTTACCGAGCGTAGGAAAGACTCTGAAAATAAGTTAGTTTGTTCTTTGCAAGAACACAATAAGAATATTTGCATGCGGTAGAAAGCCAGAATTAAACAATGGCCTCATAATTGGTAACTGAACCTCGACAACAATCCCCGTGCTACACCCGGGGTAGAATAGGGTAGCCGGCCACCCCTCCGTGTCGTAAGAGGCGACAAATGGGGCATCCAACCAAAGCCATCATATGGTTGGAAACCTTGTTGTACAGTTCTTAGTCAGACAATTTAACCATTCCCTAACAGTCCAAAACCCTTGTTCTATAGTTCATCAATTTTAAATGTCATTTTTGGGCACTGACTGTAGCTTTCCAGGTCCTGGCATTTTTCAGAATCCGCTAAGATAAACAGATTACCACTGTATGACTTGGCTCTTCATTGAAATAATTACGTCACAAAAACAGTTTATGCTGTGAAAAATTGGGTCTGTTCATGAAAAACTATTATTATTGTCACCAAAAAGCATTTAAACCAGTCTAAGTTTAAAATGGTGCCCTGTAAAAACGCATCGCTGATTTCATTGGCATATTGATAAAAGAATTCTTTAAGCTCCAATTTTAGAAAATGAAGCTAGCCTAGATAAATCTTCATCTTTTCAACAGAACCAAACCCTTCTACGAATGGTTATGATAATAATTTATTGCAACAGTTATGGCATGGTTTGCTGGTTGTATATGCGTGTCAAATACACATATGATGGTGCGATGATAATGGTCATTGCCAGAAATGGGCAAGTACTTGCCTAGTGTGTGAGATGCGAGAAAGCTTATTACCATTTTGTTGGTCGGTTTATCAGTTGACTAATTTGGTAGCTCGAGTCATGTGTTCAATTGCATATGGTCAATGGTCATGTCCCTGCGTTAGGAGTTCCGCCGATTTGTATTTTTTGAATGTGATCGTATTTGTTTTGTGTTTTGCGCTTTTGACTACGGACGCTGTTTTAGCACGACGGAAGATTTAGTCGATTGTTGCTACATATCTTCGCATTTATTCATTGCTTTCCTACAATGCTTTGAGGCAATGAATCTGTTCTATCTTCAAGTTTGCAGAACCTATCGTTTCGATGCTGCCTCCTATAAATTTGTTCATAAAACATCCAGAGAAAATCACAAGCATGTAGGATGCCCAAAAAAGCAGAAAACCGAAAAAGTGTCTAGTATATGAACAAAAACATTTTAGAAATAACACATCAAAAAAATTCGCAAACAAAATGTTCCTCAAAAAATGTTTGTAGACTTCTAAGTGATGTTTTTTATTAGTGTCATTCGTTATTTTAAATACAAAGCATTAAAAAAAAATTAAAAACCACTAACGCCCTAAAAATTCCCATTAACTCAGCAAAAGGAAAATGTGTTTGATAAATGGGCAAAAACAAATTCAAAAAGAAAACATCCAAAAAAAGTTTGTAGACGTATAAGTTTTTTTGTGCCATTCGCTATTTTTAAAAAGAAAACATTGAAAACAAATATCAAAAAGAAAACATCCAAAAAAAAGTTCAAAAACAAATCTTCCCAAACAAAGTTTTAGACGCATAACATTTTTGTGGCATTCGCTATTTTTGAAAAGAAAACATTGAAAACAAATATCAAAAACAAAACATCCAAAAAAAGTTCAAAAACAAATCTTCCAAAAATAAGTTTATAGACGTGTAATTTTTTGTGGCATTCGCTAGTTTTGAAAAGAAAACATCGAAAAAAATTCAAAAACAAAACATCCAAAAAAAGTTTAAAAACAAATCTTTATACAAAATGTCGGTAGACTTATAATTGTCATTATTTATTTTTTGGTGATAATCGCTAGTGTTTCATTAGATGTGTTTCGGTCAAGAAGACCTGGTCAGTGTCTGCTTTGTTGCAGCCTACTGTATGATTGTAAACGCAAAAGCAAGGCGGGAATCGAAAACGCGCAAGAACAGATCATTGAACGGTTTGTAAGCTACTGCATAGATATGCTGAGAAACAAAGAACTATTCAAGATACAATCATCTCGGATTGTTGAATGTTCGTTTTTTTTTTTCAATCTGCTGCTTCCTCCGGCGGCTGTTACTGATTCGATTCGCTCATCTGAGCAAGTTCGATTGGCGTACTGGCCAAAGTCTTGGGGCAGGGTTTGTGTCGAGGCTGAAGCGGGGCACCTAATGTTTCTCGGTCGTTGACAGGAGAGGACTGCTGTGGGGGGCGTTTGCATTGACTCTTCGTTTTGTTACTGGTCGGACTAACCAATATCTATACCTAATGCGTCGTGGTATTGAGAATGTATCCCCCCAATGCCCCTGTACTTCTTGGTGTCACTTCGGGTTGCGAGTAGATATTGACGCATCTGATCAGTCGCAAACTTGGAGTTAATGTGGATGCTTCTCAAAGCAGCACTCTGGCGTTGATGAGTGGGTTTCAGGTGGTGCTTTGCTTTGGCAATGGTGCGAGTCTTGCTCCGAGATGGAGGTCGGTAGGGTAGTTGTACGAGTCTGGGTGAGTGGAGAGACGAAGTTTCAGCTGCTACGGGGAGTAGTAGACAGTAAATTACAACGAAATCTTTTAGATCAATTCGTTTCCTTACGCTTTTTTGCTCTAGCAATCTAAGGAGGCAGCACAGCAGTCTAGAAACAGCCTGTAAAAAATTGAAATCACAATCAACCCAAAAAACATACACATCTTCGTAAAGCGCTTCAAAAACAATTTTCAAAAAGAAAAAAGTGCTTAACAAGCGATGTAAAAATCTCAATCTGATAAAATCTAAAAGCAGTGTCTATAACTTTTGGTTTAATTGTGGTGATGTGTAGATAACTGAATATGAATGGAAATTTTTGAGCTGCGACTGTCAGCGAAAATGTTATCACTGTAAAATAGGTGTCTTGTTTTGTTGGTGTGTTTGCGTGTAGAAATGGTGAGAGGAGGAACAAACCTTGAAATCTTGATGAGCAGTTCCAACTGTGATCAGGGACAGAATCTTTGAGTGTGCTTAGATCTGAAAGATAATTTAAGATGTGTTTTTTTTGATGAGGAGTGTTGTGTTGATAACTGATGCATAAATGACAGTGGATGTGCATGAATGAACTCGAGTTGTAGAGACCAGATGGTCTGCTGGTATTTGATTAGTTGAAGCAGTGCGTTTGTAAGATAGAGAAAGAAGCGTGCTTGTGAGTTTTGTTCGAACAATCTTGGATTGTTTTTTGAAGAATGAATTATCCAGCTGCCATGAAGTAATAAGTGATCTGGTCTTAACTTTTAATCGATTTAAAGTTTTTTGATACCAAAACCCATATACATACCAAAACACACATAGATACCCTGTATGCAGTGAACATTTCATTAGGTCTACTCTTTTGCTATTTTTCGGCAGTCGCTTATCACTGACACCGTCATAAATCATTCAAGCCGTTAAAAAAAAAATGGAAATTTCAAAACTAAAAAAAAAACTCTCAAAATTTGTTTAAAACCCAAGGAAAAAGTATAAAAAGAAAAACTGTGATGAAAAAAAAAAGTTCAAAACAAAAAACTATAAAAAGTGTGTAAAGTGTGACGTGTGTAATGTTATGTTGCCTTTGCTACGAATTAATTATTGTTTGAAACAAAATTAAAAACGACAAATGTAAATCCACTAAAAAAAGTTGCAAAATCAAAAACTCAAAAAAAAGTGTGTAAATTACGACGTGTGTAATTGGTCTGTTGTCCATGTGTTTATTAATGAAATGAAATCAACAAAAACATGTCTACAAAAAATTGATAGAAACGAAAAAACAATCAAAAAAGTGTGTGGTTGTTTTTCATGTAGTGTGCGAAACGAATAATGCTTGGATATGTTTGTATTTGCCCTGCTTAATTCGAAACGAATAACAATAATCACAAAAAAATTTAACGACTTGTGTATTTGGTGACTGCCGGCCAGTTGCAAGATCAGCATAAGCAATCACGCAGCATGTGTTTCTTGGTCATTATGAGTTATGACTCAGAGTTTATGTACAGGAACATACCAGGCACTGGCCTTTGGTGGAATTGCTTGTCTTCCAACTTCAAAGACCCAGTGTAGATTCCATAAAAAGTCAGAAAAGCAATTAATTAAGTCACAAAACATGAACTATTGAAATCAGTGATGCTATTAGTTGGGCTTGATGAAGATTTTTAAATTTATCTAAAATAAGAGCGCAGCGTCAATAAAACTTAAATCAAATCACGTATCCTTCATGATCAAAAACTGATTGTGACCTAAAACAATTGGGCAAAGCAAAATCCATAAAAGCAGGAATGAAATAGTATGAAGTGCCCTAGCTAGGTAAAAAAGGATTTCTGAAAAACTATGCTGAGATTTCCCATTAAAATCCACTACAGACTAAGCAGAAGTAACTCCATAACCTACAACCGACCTTTCAATCTTCCATCTATCACATGTAAATATTTCAAAAGTTCTGCAAAGCTGAAAGAGTCTACTACTCGGTAGCCTAAATTTCACCAGATATTAGATAACCATTTGTGGTTACTGGCTGATTTCTTTCAATTTCCAGTTTACAACCAATAAAAAAGCTTTCGTGGCAGCCATTATCTTGTGTTTCTGAGAGCTGTAACACAACCTGTTTGCTTGCTTGTTTATTTTTTTGTATCTTTTATTGTGTTACCATTCGATTGCGTCAAAAAGGCACCTGTAATTTTGTGGAATAAACTTTTATTGAAAAAACACTTGTTTAATTGTGAGTAGGTTAGTTCGTCGGAATTGGCATTGAACTAGAAAGTTACACTGATACTTATTTTGTAAGTCAGCGACAAACTTGTTTCGTTCTTGAAATTATTAAGCTTTTCTGAATCAGTTACAGGCAGTGGCGCATGCACGGGGGGGGGAGGGAGAGAGGTTCGAGAGTCAAACCCCTCCCCTCATTGAAGATTTGAAAAGAAATGAAAACCTCACTTTTTGGAACAAACCGCGTTTTTCATACGGAGATTGCCGAAATTGCTCTCCTGTTTTTCTGCGCTATCCGATTTGCTTATAGAATGTCAAAAAACTTTTATTATGATGCAATATTAGGCCTACCGGTGGTAACATTTTCTGGTGCGCTGCGCTTGACGTTGACGATTGCAGAAAAAGTGAAACCTTTCTTTTTTGAAACGAACCGACTTTTCTTCATGCGGAGCTTGCCGAAACTGCTGTCATGGTTTTCCGTTCGGTCCAACTGTCCAATTCAATTTCGAGAAACCTTTATTACGAAGCAACAATACCGGTACAGTATTCCAACTCTTTTAATGTGCTTTGCTTGAACTGTATTTTTGTCATTGATGCTGCTGTGAAGCAACTGGTAAGCAGGAGCTTCCTGAAATACGGTGTATCTGCAGTAACTATGGCCACACACAAAATTTTTTTTTGAATCAACTCTTCATTGTAGGCCTACTCGTTTCATCAACTCGCTGCAGAACCGAAGCGTGGTATTAAGAAAGTAGAGAAAACGTGCGCCAAGTATACGACGAAGAGAAGGAAGAAGACACAACCGCGAGCCAAGTTTACCAACTTGTAACGTTGTTAAAACATTTTATGACATTCGAAACTTGTGTTAAAGATTTTGTGGGCCGAGTGTTTTTTTGGCACTGAAAATGGGCCTTAAAAGAAGAAACGTTGAGAACCACTGGTCTAGACTATTCCATAGATTTAAGTCTTCAGAGTAGTTTTCTAAAATAATGCAAAGCAACCAAAAGGTACCGGTACCAATCGTTCACTGTTCATGCTGCATAGCTGATAGTCACATCACATGACACACGCACAAAATAGCTCGTAGGCTAACGTTTCTGGCCGCTCACTATGCGCCCTCTTGTAGAGACTTTAAAATCCTCAAATCAAATCTTTACTGTACTCGCCGTATTTACGCCAAAGCGCGTAACGAGTGACGAGGCCCATCGCCTCGGCATAGGCTATAGCCAGGGGCGGATCCGCAAAGTTTTGGTGGGGGGAAATGCAGTTTTGAATTGGGTTGAATGTGAACTAAATGCAAAGATGATAAACCCGAAAAAGAGCGTAAAAAAGCCCTTTTTAGAAAATGTGTCCATGTGAAGGGAGTATATTCAGAAGTTTTTTGCACCAAGTTTTGACATTTTTTACGAGTGGTTTTGTTGGCAAAGTTAAATTTGAAGCATATGGGGAAACAAAAATGATTCTAGGGAGGTTCACAGGCATGCTCCCTCACAAAATTTTTGAAAATTCACATACTGTAATGGGCATATTAGCGCTTTTCGAACAATTTGTAACGCAAATTTTGTTCTTTTGCCCCTAATTAGTCCTTCACCAAGTTGCATTTTGTTCGCACATTTTCGATTTATGCTTGGCTAAAGATGTGTTTGCACTAAATGCGATTTTAATCCGATTTGTTGTCGTACAAAATTTCATCCATTTTTGACGTAAGAAGTTGATGGAAATATCTCCACACAACTCGAACCCAACAGTTTTGCTTTTTATCGGTTATTTTGTAAAGCACCTTACGATTGTCTTCTAAATTGCCGTGCAAAGTGATGTAGTTTTACGTCATAACTTCTAACCGTCTCGTGGCCTACGTCATCTTACGCACGAAAAGTAAGTCGCATCGCAATCTGTGTAAACACACTTTAACGCGTACGAATTATTGTTGAATCAACGAGGTTTGAAATTATGGACCAATGTTATTTATCAAAAACAGTGTTGAAATTGGCTGGTGGGGGGGAGATGCATCCCCCACGTCCTCCCCCTGGATCCGCCACTGGCTATAGCGCCTGAGCAACACAGCTCCATAGAAACATTGCAGCGATGGCGAGCCGTTGACGACTCTGCGTTCGATTTGACGGGCCCGAATATCGAACACAAGACTTCCTGCGCCAATAATGATGTCTTAAGTTTAAACACTACCCCAACCGGCTGGTTAGCCCATAGTAACTACTTAACTTTGTTCAATGACAAAAAATTTTGAATAATATGCGAGCGGCAACTCGAAGTTTTATTAATTTCTCCAAACTTCAGTTTTGTTATGAGGATTCACGTTTATTCATTAATAATAGGTTTTATGACTTAATCATATCCACCTATGACGTCATAGTAGTGTTTATTCACTATTTATTATCGGTAATTAATCATTCAAGTCAATCGACTCAGAAGGGAGTGTGCAGTCGCACGTGAAGACGAGCTTATCCGAAAGGATGCAGAAGCTATTAAATTAATAAAAGTTGAAAAGTCAGTTATCTATCACTGCAAGGAATAGAATTGGAAGGATGTTCGTCCAGTAAATGAAATATGTCGAAGTGGCCGAATGAAGTTATGATCCAAGTCAAAAGTTTAGTTTGTAGCCAGGCTTAACTGCGGTAGGCTGAAGACAAGGATTCTAGTTTGGAGATTTGTCTTGAATGTGGATGGTCGTGGAGCTGCTTCGATGACGACAAAGTTGGTCAAGGTCAATGGAGGTTAATTGCACATAATAAACTTGAACTTGAACATGGAGTTGGCAGAAAGCTGGCGTATCGGGCTTATGAAGCTGGTTCTCTGGTTTGAAACCCAACTAGATGATCTTCCATGATGCTTGTACCGACATTGCACCGTATCAGTACTTCACTGATGTGAAAATTACTTCAGTAAGTCGTCACTCCGGATGCTGAGATGATACACAACTGTCTTTGCTGCTGGTAATTATACCTATGAATTATAATGTAAAGGTAGGCTATATCTTCTCGTTGTTTACTTTGGGTTTGGGTTTCTACCACCAGAGTTGGTTGCCGGGTACTCTGTAAATTAATAACTGGTACTGGTGTAGTAGTGAATTTTTATTTTCGGCCATGAAGTGGTAAACATCGATAAAACAAACCATAGCGAGGCAAAGAAATAAGGAAACAGAGACAAAACGGTATATGTTAAATTTATAATTATAATTTGCTGCCTCAATCATGCGGTCAGCTTTGGCGTAGCTTACCTACAGAGTTTAGGTTAGGGCAACGACAATAGGGTTAAGGATGCATCATCATCTAGCCACTCACCCCGAATAAAACCCATGTCCGTAGCCTTGTAGCATTAACTCCGTCGCTGAGTAGCCAAATTAGGAATCAGAGATTCTGTTTTTTATTACGCTTTGGTTTTGAAAGCCTATTTTAAACTAAGCAATCTTAAGGCGCGTTTACCGATATGCGGCACGCGATGATGCGACGAAAATTATAATGTATCGGTACGTTAAGTAAATGTAGAAGGATTCGCAGGTTTTCACGTGATCGGTGAACAGTAAAATAAATCAAACGAGGTGCGAAATTTTTTGGCGCGTACCGCGAAACGCGTGCCGCGTATCGTTAAACGCACCTTTAGCCTACTTATCACACTATTGCAATCGCGCTTTAGAACTATTTTCCTGTGTAAGTTGGTAAGCAGCGATGATTTTTTCGGTATACGGGTACAATAAGCGATGTTGTTTTTTCCTAGCCAGCTTGTTAATAACTGTGCTGTTAACTTTTGTTCTCGTGGCCTTGAAATAAACCATACCATACCATGTTTTATATTATTATTATCTGACTGAAGACATCACTAGCGGCGCCGCAGGTCTTGGATTTGATTCCTGTGCCGGTCAAATGGAACGCAGTGTCGCCAACGGCTCGCCGCGCCGCCGCATCGACGTTTTGTCGAAGCTGAGATGCCCAGGCGTTAAACCGCGCATAATATGGACCCCGCCACTCGTTATGCGCCTTGGGTAATACCGCGGGTATTATGAAGATTTCGACTTTAGAAAGTGAAGCTTGAACGCCATGAAGGTTTTTCTGCTAAGTTTACCGGTAATTGTAGCCTCGTTATGATGTCATAAGGCTTTATTATTATTCAACAGAATCATTTCAAGAGGATTGCATGGATAATGTTGAGTTGACAAGAGGACAGAAATTACTGATACATCCGGACTTGATTTGAGAAAGAGCGGGTTTCATAAAGATGACGAAGGACGTAGAAATTTTTTCAGCAAAAAAAACACAGAAGCGGTTACGTTCGAGGTGAGCAATTTTGCGAGTAATGATTGACGGTAGAAGTGAAATAGTTCACTTAAAACACTTTTTTCGCAAGCTTACCGCTAACATAACTTAAGGTCCCGTAGAGCGAGAACTTAAGTAGAACTTAAGGTCTTAGGTAGAACTTAAGGTCTTAAGAACTTAACTAAAGGTGACGTAGTTAACTTAAGGCAGTGGTGGGCAATTATTTCACACGAAGGGCCAGATTTGGAAAAACTGTTGAAGCCGCGGGCCGCAAGCTGATTGGAACCAAGGTGAAGACCTTTTTTTTTGGAGATCACGGTCCACGTACGAATGTGATCTCCCAAATAACAGGTTTTTACCTCGCTTTTTATTCCAATTTTGCACCGTTGAGGCGTATTTTTTGAAAATCACTGTCATCCTTGATATCTAAAGGAAAAAAAAGGTCTTCCGCTAAATTCACGGTGAGAATTTAAGTTTGTGTAAGTGCCGGCGGGCCAGAATAAAAGGACCGGCGGGCCGGACTTGGCCCGCGGGCCGTAGTTTGCCCATGTCTGACTTAAGGTAACCTAACGTAGAACTTAAGGTCCCGCTAGGCCAGGAAAAACATTGCTTTTTAGTTGTTGATAACTTAAGGTCGATACTGTACGCTTATTCAATTAATCACCATGTTTCAGCTTCGAACATTTATTTGGCACACAGGAAGTTTTTCGCACTCACTCTTGTTTCTCGAAATTAAAAGAAAAAAAATTGAAATTCAGCTTAAGACATTGAAGCTTAACTGCTATATATTGTAGTTCATTTTTTCTAGGTTAAGCATCCTAATGATTTGGAATCGTTAATCGTTCGTGAGATATGATAATATCATCAATTCATATTGCTTTATCCTTGCTTTATAGCAACATTTGAAAAGGAGAATCGCGTTGATGCTTGTAATGTTGAGATGACAAGAAGACATAATTACTTATACACCCGGACTCTGTTTGGTCGACAAACAAGGAGTTTTACGAAGACGATGATCGATCATTAATAATTTCAATTCAGTGAAAGTCAGTTGCTGCTGCCGTCATTGAGGTGAGCTTGAGCAAGAGTGCTAGTATCATTTACCGATTTGTAGTCCAAAAAGAAAGCTAGCCGTACAAAATGAAGGCTAGCCATCTTAGTGCTCAACAGTTCAAGCTTTTAGAAGTTGTAGCAAGCTTTTAGAAGTTGTTGCAACTACAAAGGCGTTCTACGTTAAGTTACTTTAAGAAGTAGAAAGATTGACTTTGAAAATGTGCTAAAGAAATCGCTTGTTGACGATGAAAAGCTGAATTGACCAAGTCGAAAAAATCGAGATGGTCGAGTGACAAGCCCAGATTCTTTCAAAGGGTTATTACCGGTTTGTTTCAATTTTAGTTGAAGCGCAGTTTTTAAAGACGTTGCTTTGGGTGTGGTAGGTCTTGGGTTCCATTCCGGGCCCGTCAAATTACACACAGTGTCGGCAACGCCTCGCTACTGCTGCGACGTTTCGAAACTGTCTTGTCCAGGCGCAGCGCCGCGTAGATGGACCCCGCCACTGGTTACACCCTTGGGCGTAATCCCGCGAGTGTAATGAAAATAATTTAATGTTTTTCCTTTTGTTAATAGCTATTTTCTTTGTTTGTTTTGTTGGGGCCCAAAAACTCTTCTCAGCGTTACTGTTTATGGTGACACGATAAAATGTAGAATGAATCGACTGCCACCACCTTGGGGATCTGCAATCTGCATTTATCAATTTTTGCGCGCCAAGAGTTTGTTGTTTTGTGTTTTTCATCTTATCGATTTTTCGTGTTAATTGGCTCATTGGCGCAGTGGTTAAAGCTCACGGTTCGGGAGGTCTGGGGTTCGATTTCACGGGTGGTCGAGTCAAACGCAGTGTCGCCAACGGCTCGACACCGCTGCGATGTTTCTTCGTAGCCGCTGTGTTGCTCAGACGCTAAGCCACTGAGATGGACCTCGCTGCTCGTCACCCGTTTAGTCCCAAAATCAATTTCTTGTCGAAAGAAGTTGTTTCTTCTTTCAAAAACTGGTCATGGCATGGGAGCTGAACAGGTTCACTGCGCTTGGTACAGTAGTCTGTAGGCTTGCAGGATGCCTGATTTTTGCGGCAAATAATGGAGTGTTATTAATGCCTCATAAATACAATGCATGTGCCGTCATAATACAAATTATAAGATTACAATTCCTTACCTAGTTGAGCCTTGGCCATAAATTTGTTACAACACTGGACCCATTTTGCACCAGACGGGATACGTTTCGACTATTAAATAAAGTCTCTTCAGTGGTGCTTAAAACTTCAAATCCATGAAGTAAATCCATCAACATACAATGCATTCTACCTAGCACCTTTAAAGGTTCACTATAAGCCCCTATGGCAACCCACTAATTTGCAGCTGCAGACGCGTTTCGACCTTTTTATGGTCTCATCAGTGCAGCATAGCAACCTCCCACCTTCCTAAAAAAAAAAAAAAAAAAAATTCTAACCTTCAAAAGAACTACACACTCCTAATCTAAGCCTCTCCTCGTTCTGCTCAAGGTAAAACATTTGAAATAACTGGACATTTGAAATAAATAAACTGGACCCATTGTTGTGGTAAATGCACACAAGTCGCATGTAAATAGTAATGTTTTGAGCCAGATGAAAACACATCTTGCTAGTTTAAAATCAAAGTTTCGCATTCATTATTAAAGTTGTTAAACTGATAGAATGAAAGGCACCAAATATGAGGTTTGAGTCTTTGACCGGTGGAACTTTATGGAAAACAACAACCAGATTGAGAACTTACATTGATTGCTAACCAAAGATGGGCGTTTATCGAGATAATTTATCGGCGATAATTTTTTACCGATTATCGTTATCGCTGAAAATAGTTTTGATTTATCGATTACCGATGTCGCTTTTGCAATAGATTTGGTTATCGCTGATAAATTATCGCTTCGAACGATTATTCATGCACGCGGTGTAAAGTTAGCGAGTTGGCGCTATGAAAATATACACGATGTTCGTAAAGTATTGTTGCAATTCAACAAAATCTCTTTTTGTTTTGTTTGGTGCCACGGCAAAAGCCCGTAAGCTGCTCTCTTTTCTTGAAAATGTGGAAAAACATTTTTGCAATTTGACTTACAAAAAAAAACGTTGTCAAACTCATCGAAAATTTACCGCAACATTTATCGGAAAAATTTATCGATTACTGATATCATTTTAAGAAATCGAGATTTATCGATTATCGGTATCGCCCAGGGTTTTTTTGAAATTATCGATTATGGTTATTGCTTTAGTACAGAAAGGTTTATCGTGCCCATCACTGTTGCTAACAAACTGACCGGTTGCTCAGTCGTTAAGGTATCGCTATCGGGCGGAAAGTCTGGAGTTCGATTCCGGAGTCGGTCAAATCGGATACAGGGTCGCTGCGACGTTTCTTCGGAGCTGTGTTGCTCAGTAGGCGCTAAGCCACGGAGATGGGCCCCGCCACTCGTTACACGCCTCAACGGAATAACGTAAGGATAATGAAGATTTGATTTTTGATTAATTACTAACTACGCACCGTTTTGCAGGTTAGGAATGACTGGATGCTTCCAGTTTTCTATTTTGAAGTGAAAGGCAGCCACTTATAGGTAGCCAAGCACATTGCTGATGATCTAACACGTTGTTGCAAGTCAATGCTTGACGATGCTTTACAACTGCTGTTGTTCAGGTGGGGTTTTATTTGGTATTGGTATGCTTCATTGGTCGCACTATTCTTCTTAGTGGTTTATCAACTCGGACTAATGTGGGAGAAATGTTGGTACTGTAGTGTTTCTCGAAGACATTAAACAATGCATTCTGCTGTTTAAGCCGAACCCGGAGCCAGCAATCTCACACTGCTTAGAATTCAACGTTTACGCCAACTGGCTTCTAACAATGAGTTTTAAAATAAGATAAATGTGTCTTTGTTCTGGTACAAGAGTTCATTTAAACGTCCGAAACGTAACATTCCTCTTTCTATTTTAGATCTTAATTACCCATTTGCCATAGCCTACTTCTTGGTTGATGATTTTTTGCTCCACATCAAGGCACTCGTTGGTTGAAGAAACGAAATAGCGCTGCTTTTTTATGAGAAAGAGTTATGTTTCATTAAGAAGATTAAGTGGAATCGCTAAACGAAATGTTTTGTGTCAAATTTGTTTATGAAAAGTTCAAAAGTCATGTTGGAGATATTGGAGATTGAGAGAAACGAAAAATAGTACGGCTCAAATGGAATGAAATGGTTAAACCTCTTCTGACAAGAGAGCTTCGTGTTGCAAAATGATATTGAATTCAATGTTGAAGAGCAAAGAGAGAGAGAGACGCCGAAGAAAACATTGATGGAGTAGGTGGAAGAAGAACATTTGAAAGCTGATTTGAATTTGTTAAATGCCTGCAGCCGAACCAATTGGAGATAAAGAAGACAGAGAGAGAGCGCAGTTTTATTGAGGTTTAGCGGATCACCTAAGTCAATTGTGACAAGATCCAATAATAAAATCATCATCGTTTTAACATTAAGACAGAAGAGGTATCTGTGCGCAGTGTCACAATGGTATGCAAGCAAGACACCGAAGTTATAATTGACAGTTGAATTATTTCAACCATATCATGGATGGCTAAAACAAGTATTGCTGAGATGGTTTGGAGGAAATTTGTGAAGAGAAAGAACGACGATGCATTGATTGAAGCGTCGGGAGTTAAAGAGATGATCTGCAAAAACAAGACAAACATAATGATGAAAGTGGAAAACACATAAAGACGACAAAATGCGTTTGTACAATGCCCAAGTTTGAATTTAGAGAAGAAAAGCAGTTGCCAATGATGTCGATTCGGACGCCATCACCTGTTTTTACGTGTACAACACCAAATAAACAGATTACTACTGCATATGAAAAACAAAGTCTGGGGCTGGGGATAATCAATAAAAGCGTTTATTCTATGCTTACATATCGAAGAGCGACAGTGTTTTCAAGTGAAATTCAAAAAATAAGAAAGAAGACGCAATGTAACACACGAAGACATTCGAAAAGGTAGGAGAAGACAGATATGAAGACAAGAAAACAGTACAGTCGTGACACTTACTAAAAAAATTGAACAAAAATTAAAAGCAAAAAAGGTTGCAAACAATGGAAAAGAAGCCAGCGAAGACAAATTGAACAGCAACTTTGAATACAACATTGAAAACGAGGTGTCTGTCGCCTAGTAGCAGGCTCAAGAATGACTTGAAGCGAAATCTTCAATCAAATCACGTCATGAATAGCCACCATGATTGCGACGAAAGTTGAAGAATCAAAACAGGTGTGCTCTGGAAAAAGCGAGGTGCGTGCGCCAACAGAGAGTTAAATTGGTTAATGTAAACTTTTCTGAATAGACATCTTTTTGTCTATTCATCCAATCATTTTACCGAGCGTAGGAAAGACTCTGAAAATAAGTTAGTTTGTTCTTTGCAAGAACACAATAAGAATATTTGCATGCGGTAGAAAGCCAGAATACAATGGCCTCATAATTGGTAACTGAACCTCGACAACAATCCCCGTGCTACACCCGGGGTAGAATAGGGTAGCCGGCCACCCCTCCGTGTCGTAAGAGGCGACTAATGGGGCATCCAATCAAAGCCATCATATGGTTGGAAACCTTGTTGTACAGTTCTTAGTCAGACAATTTAACCATTCCCTAACAGTCCAAAACCCTTGTTCTATAGTTCATCAATTTTAAATGTCATTTTTGGGCACTGACTGCAGCTTTCCAGGTCCTGGCATTTTTCAGAATACGCTAAGATAAACAGATTACCACTGTATGACTTGGCTCTTCATTGAAATAATTACGTCACAAAAACAGTTTATGCTGTGAAAAATTGGGTCTGTTCATGAAAAACTATTATTATTGTCACCAAAAAGCATTTAAACCAGTCTAAGTTTAAAATGGTGCCCTGTAAAAACGCATCGCTGATTTCATTGGCATATTGATAAAAGAATTCTTTAAGCTCCAATTTTAGAAAACGAAGCTAGCCTAGATAAATCTTCATCTTTTCAACAGAACCAAACCCTTCTACGAATGGTTATGATAATAATTTATTGCAACAGTTATGGCATGGTTTGCTGGTTGTATATGCGTGTCAAATACACATATGATGGTGTGATGATAATGGTGATTGCCAGAAATGGGCAAGTACTTGCCTAGTGTGTGAGATGCGAGAAAGCTTATTACCATCTTGTTGGTCGGTTTATCAGTTGACTAATTTGGTAGCTCGAGTCATGTGTTCAATTGCATATGGTCAGTGGTCATGTCCCTGCGTTAGGAGTTCCGCCGATTTGTATTTTTTGAATGTGATCGTATTTGTTTTGTGTTTTGCGCTTTTGACTACGGATGCTGTTTTAGCACGACGGAAGATTTAGTCGATTGTTGCTACATATCTTCGCATTTATTCATTGCTTTCCTACAATGCTTTGAGGCAATGAATCTGTTCTATCTTCAAGTTTGCAGAACCTATCGTTTCGATGCTGCCTCCTATAACTTTGTTCATAAAACATCCAGAGAAAATCACAAGCATGTAGGATGCCCAAAAAAGCAAAAAACCGAAAAAGTGTCTAGTATATGAACAAAAACATTTTAGAAATAACACATCAAAAAAATTCGCAAACAAAATGTTCCTCAAAAAATGTTTGTAGACTTCTGAGTGATGTTTTTTATTAGTGTCATTCGCTATTTTAAATACAAAGCATTAAAAAAAAATTAAAAACCACTAACGCCCTAAAAATTCCCATTAACTCAGCAAAAGGAAAATGTGTTTGATAAATGGGCAAAAACAAATTCAAAAAGAAAACATCCAAAAAAAGTTTGTAGACGTATAAGTTTTTTTGTGCCATTCGCTATTTTTAAAAAGAAAACATTGAAAACAAATATCAAAAAGAAAACATCCAAAAAAAAGTTCAAAAACAAATCTTCCCAAACAAAGTTTTAGACGCATAACATTTTTGTGGCATTCGCTATTTTTGAAAAGAAAACATTGAAAACAAATATCAAAAACAAAACATCCAAAAAAAGTTCAAAAACAAATCTTCCAAAAATAAGTTTATAGACGTGTAATTTTTTGTGGCATTCGCTAGTTTTGAAAAGAAAACATCGAAAAAAAATTCAAAAACAAAACATCCAAAAAAAGTTTAAAAACAAATCTTTCTAAAAAATGTCGGTAGACTTATTATTGTCATTATTTATTTTTTGGTGATAATCGCTAGTGTTTCATTAGATGTGTTTCGGTCAAGAAGACCTGGTCAGTGTCTGCTTTGTTGCAGCCTACTGCATGATTGTAAACGCAAAAGCAAGGCGCGAATCGAAAACGCGCAAGAACAGATCATTGGACGGTTTGTAAGCTACTGCATGGATATGCTGAGAAACAAAGAACTATTCAAGATACAATCATCTCGGATTGTTGAATGTTCGTTTTTTTTTTTCAATCTGCTGCTTCCTACGGCGGCTGTTACTGATTCGATTTGCTCATCTGGGCAAGTTCGATTGGCGTACTGGCCAAAGTCTTGGGACAGGGTTTGTGTCGAGGCTGAAGCGGGGCACCTAATGTTTCTCGTTCGTTGACAGGAGAGGACTGCTGTGGAGAGCGTTTGCATTGACTCTTCGTTTTGTTACTGGTCGGACTAACCAATATCTATACCTAATGCGTCGTGGTATTGAGAATGTATCCCCCAAAGCCCCTGTACTTCTTGGTGTCACGTCGTGTTGCGAGTAGATATTGACGCATCTGATCAGTCGCAAACTTGGAGTTAATGTGTATGACTCTCAAAGCAGCACTCTGGCGTTGATGAGTGGGTTTCAGGTGGTGCTTTGCTTTGGCAATGGTGCGAGTCTTGCTCCGAGATGGAGGTCGGTAGGGTAGTTGTACGAGTCTGGGTGAGTGGAGAGACGAAGTTTCAGCTGCTACGGGGAGTAGTAGACAGTAAATTACAACGAAATCTTTTAGATCAATCCGTTTCCTTACGCTTTTTTGTTCTAGCAATCTAAGGAGGCAGCACAGCAGCCTAGAAACAGCCTGTAAAAATTGAAATCACAATCAACCCAAAAAACATACACATCTTCGTAAAGCGCTTCAAAAACAATTTTCAAAAAGAAAAAAGTGCTTAACAAGCGATGTAAAAATATCAATCTGATAAAATCTAAAAGCAGTGTCTATAACTTTTGGTTTAATTGTGGTGATGTGTAGATAACTGAATATGAATAAAAATTTTTGAGCTGCGACTATCAGCGAAAATGTTATCACTGTAAAATAGGTGTCTTGTTTTGTTGGTGTGTTTGCGTGTAGAAATGGTGAGAGGCGGAACAAACCTTGAAATCTTGATGAGCAGTTCCAACTGTGATCAGGGACAGAATCTTTGGGTGTGCTTAGATCTGAAAGGTAATTTAAGATGTGTTTTTTCTGATGAGGAGTGTTGCGTTGATAGTTGATGCATAAATGACAGTGGATGTGCATGAATGGACTCGAGTTGTAGAGACCAGATGGTCTTCTGGTATTTGATTAGTTGAAGCAGTGCGTTTGTAAGATAGAGAAAGAAGCGTGCTTGTGAGTTTTGTTCGAACAATCTTGGATTGTTTTTTGAAGAATGAATTATCCAGCTGCCATGAAGTAATAAGTGATCTGGTCTTAATTCTTAATCGATTTAAAGTTTTTTGATACCAAAACCCATATACATACCAAAACACACATAGATACCCTGTATGCAGTGAACATTTCATTAGGCCGACTCTTCTGCTATTTTTCGGCAGTCGCTCATCACTGACACCGTCATAAATCATTCAAGCCGTTTAAAAAAAATGGAAATTTTAAAACTAAAAAAAAAAACTCTCAAAATTTGTTTAAAACCCGAGGAAAAAGTATACAAAGAAAAACTGTGATGAAAAAAAAAAGTTCAAAACAAAAAACTATAAAAAGTGTGTAAATTGTGACGTGTGTAATGTTATATTGTCTTTGCTACGAATTAATTATTGTTTGACACAACAAAATTAAAAACGACCAATGTGAATCCACAAAAAAAAAATTGCCGAATCAAAAACTCAAAAAAAAGTGTGTAAATTACGACGTGTGTAATTGGTCTGTTGTTTATGCGTTTATTAATGAAAAAAAATTAACAAAAACATGTCTACGAAAAATTAATAAAAACCAAAAAAAACAATCAAAAAAGTTGTGTGGCTGTGTTTCATGTAATGTGCGAAACAAATAATGCTGGGATATGTTTGTATTTGCCCTGCTTAATTCGAAACGAATAACAATAATCACAAAAAAATTTAACGACTTGTGTATTTGGTGACTGCCTGCCAGTTGCAAGATCAGCATAAGCAATCACGAAACATGTGTTTCTTGGTCATTATGACTCAGAGTTTATGTACAGGAACACACCAGGCACTGGCCTTTGGTGTAATTGCTTGTCTTCCAACTTCAAAGACCCAGTCTGGATTCCATAATAAGTCAGGAAAGCAATTAATTAAGTCACAAAACATGAATTATTGAAATCAGTGATGCTACTAGTTGGGCTTGATGAAGATTTATAAATTTGTCTAAAATAAGAGCGCAGCGTCAATGAAACTTAAATCACGTATCCTTCATGATCAAAAACTGATTGTGACCTAAAACAATTGGGCAAAGCAAAATCCATAAAAGCAGAAATGAAATAGTATGAAGTGCCTTAGCTAGGTAGAAAAGGATTTCTGAAAAACTATGCTGAGGTTTCCCATTAAAATCCACCACAGACTAAGCAGAAGTAACTCCATAACCTACAACCGATCTTTCAATCTTCCATCTATCACATGCAAATATTTCAAAAGTTCTGCAAAGCTGAAAGAGTCTACTACTCGGTAGTCTAAATTTCACCAGATATTAGATAACCATTTGTGGTTACTGGCTGATTTCTTTTAAATTCCAGTTTACAACCAATAAAAAAGCTTTCGGGGCAGCCATTATCTTGTGTTTCTGAGAGCTGTAACACAACCTGTTTGCTTGCTTGTTTATTTTTTTGTATCTTTTATTGTGTTACCATTCGATTGCGTCAAAAAGGCACCTGTAATTTTGTGGAATAAACTTTTGTTGAAAAAACACTTGTTGAATTGTGAGTAGGTTAGTTCGTCGGAATTCGCATTGAACTAGAAAGTTACACTGATATTTATTTTGTAAGTCAGCGACAAACTTGTTTCGTTCTTGAAATTATTAAGCTTTTCTGAATCAGTTACAGGCAGTGGCGCATGCCCGGGAGGGGGGGGGAGGGATAGAGGTTCGAGGATCAAACCTCTCCCCCCATTGAAGATTTGAAAAGAAATGAAAACCTCACTTTTTGGAACGAACCGCGTTTTTCATACAGAGATTGCCAAAATTGCTCTCCTGTTTTTCTGCGCTATCCAATTTGCTTATAAAATGCCAAAAAACTTGTTATGATGCAATATTAGGCCTACCGGTGGTAACATTTTCTGGTAGGCTGCGCTTGACGTTAACGATTGCAGAAAAAGTGAAACCTTTCTTTTTTGAAACGAACCGACTTTTCTTCATGCGGAGCTTGCCGAAACTGCTGTCATGGTTTTCCGTTCGGTCCAACTGTCCAATTCAATTTCGAGAAACCTTTATTACGAAGCAACATTACCGGTACAGTATTCCAACTTTTTTACTGTGCTTTGCTTGAACTGTATTTTTGTCATTGATGCTGCTGTGAAGCAACTGGTAAGCAGGAGCTTCCTCAAATACGGTGTATCTGCACAAAATTTTTTTTTTAAAATCAACTCTTCACTGTAGGCCTACTCGTTTCATCAACTCGCTGCAGAACCGAAGCGTGGTATTAAGACAGTAGAGAAGAGTATACGACGAAGAGAAGGAAGAAGACACAACCACGAACCAAGTTTACCAACTTGTAACGTTGTTAAAACATTTTATGACATTCGAAACTTGTGTTAAAGATTTTGTGGGCCGAGTATGTTTTTGGCACTGAAAATGGGCCTTAAAAGAAGAAAGGTTGAGAACCACTGGTCTAGATTATTCCATAGCTTTAAGTCTTCAGAGTAGTTTTCTAAAATAATGCAAAGCAACCAAAAGGTACCGGTACCAGTCGTTCATTGTTCATGCTGCGTAGCTGATAGTCACATCACATGACACACACACAAAATAGCTTGTAGGCTAACGTTTCTGGCCGCTCACTATGCGCCCTCTTGTAGAGACTTTAAAATCCTCAAATCAAATCTTTACTGTACACGCCGTATTTACACCAAAACGAGTGACGAGGCCCATCGCCTCGGCATAGGCTATAGCCAGGGGCGGATCCGCAAAGTTTTGGTGGGGGGAAATGCAGTTTTGAATTAGGTTGAATGTTAACTAAATGCAATGATGTTAAACCCGAAAAAGAGCGTAAATATGCCCCTTTTAGAAAATGTATCCATGTGAAGGGAGTATATTCAGAACTTTTTTTGCACCAAATTTTGACATTTTTTACGAGTGGTTTTGTTGGCAAAGTTAAATTTGAAGCATATGGGGAAACAAAAATGATTCTAGGGAGGTTCGCAGGCATGCTCCCTCGCAAAATTTTTGAAAATTCACATACTGTAATGGGCATATTAGCGCTTTTCGAACAATTTGTAACGCAGATTTTGTTCTTTTGCCCCTAATTAGTCCTTCACCAAGTTGCATTTTGTTCGCACATTTTCGATTTATGCGTTGCTAAAGATGTGTTTGCACTAAATGCGATTTTGATCCGATTTGTTGTCGTACAAAATTTCATCCATTTTTGACGTAAGAAGTTGAAGAAAATATCTCCACACAACTCGAACCCAACAGTTTTGCTTTTCATCGGTTATTTTGTAAAGCACTTACGATTGTCTTCTAAATTGCCGTGCAAAGTGATGTAGTTTTGCGTCACAACTCCTAACCGTTTCGTGACCTACGTCATCGTACGCACGAATAGTAAGTCGCATCGCAATCTGTGTAAACACACTTTAACGCGTACGAATTATTGTTGAATCAACGAGGTTTGAAATTATGGACCAATGTTATTTATCAAAAACAGTGTTGAAATTGAGTGGTGGGGGGAGATGCATGCCCCACGTCCTCCCCCCTGGATCCGCCTCTGGCTATAGCGCCTGAGCAACACAGCTCCATAGAAACATTGCAGCGATGGCGAGCCGTTGACGACCCTGCGTTCGATTTGACGGGCCCGAATATCGAACACAAGACTTCCTGCGCCAATAATGATGTCTTAAGTTTAAACACTACCCCAATCGGCTGGTTAGCCCATGTTAACTACTTAACTTTGTTCAATGACAAAAACTTTTGAATGATATGCGAGCGGCAACTCGAAGTGTTATTCATTTCTCCAAACTTCAGTTTTATTATGAGGATTCACGTTTATTCATTAATAATAGGTTTTATGACTTAATCATATCCACCTATGACGTCATAGTAGTGTTTATTCACTATTTATTATCGGTAATTAATCATTCAAGTCAATCGACTCAGAAGGGAGTGTGCAGTCGCACGTGAAGACGAGCTTATCCGAAAGGATGCAGAAGCTATTAAATAAACAAAAGTTGAAAAGTCAGCTATCTATCACTGCAAGGAATAGAATTGGAAGGATGTTCGTCCTGTAAATGAAATATGTCGAAGTGGCAATGAAGTTATGATCCAAGTCAAAAGTTTAGTTTGTAGCCAGGCCTAACTGCGGTAGGCTGAAGACAAGGATTCTAGTTTGGAGATTTGTCTTGAATGTGGATGGTCGTAGAGCTGCTTCGATGACGACAAAGTTGGTCAAGGTCAATGGAGGTTAATTGCACATAATAAACTTGAACTTGAACATGGAGTTGGCAGAAAGCTGGCGTATCGGGATGTGAAGCTGGCTGTCTGGTTTGAAACTCAACTAGATGATCCTCCATGATGCTTGTACCGACATTGCACCGTACCAGTACTTCACTGATGTGAAAATTACTTCAGTAAGTCGTCACTCCGGATGCTGAGATGATACACAACTGTCTTTGCTGCTGGTAATTATACCTATGAATTATAATGTAACGGTAGGCTATATCTTCTCGTTGTTTACATTGGGTTTGGGTTTCTACCACCAGAGTTGGTTGCCGGATACTCTATAAATTAAAACTGGTACCGGTGTAGTCGTGAATTTTTATTTTCGGCGATGAAGTGATAAACATGGATAAAACAAACCATAGCGAGGCAAAAAAATAAGGAAACATAGACAAGACGGTATATGTTAAATTTATAATTTGCTGCCTCAATCATGCGGTCAGCTTTGGCTTAGCTTACCTACAGAGTTTAGGTTATAGCAACGACAATAGGGTTAAGGATGCATCATCATCTAGCCCAGTGGTACTCAACCTGTGGCACGCGTACCACTTGTGGTACGCAAGGCCCTTTCAGGAGGTACGCGACAAATTTTGGCCTTTTACGTAGAAACAAGTTCAAACTTTTATCGAGTCGTTGTTGGAAAACAGCATTGTTGAGTAGTTTATGACAACACCATCAGCACCTTGCCCTTTGTTCCAATTTTATGGCATCGATTTGATAATAGGTATGTAGCTTTCAAGCAGAGCTGCTGCGATATGGTTAAGCATGACAAGAGAGCCTGAAAACAAGTGCGCGTTGGCTTCTTAGATCGTTTTATATCAGCCTATGCATTGTGACCCCGGCTGATGACCACCGTAGTAACAAGACCACTTTCGGTTAGACGACGATTTTTCAATATCCCCGAATTATTTTCTATAATTAAAACTTAATACACCCACGGGGCCACCTCGGCGACACGACTCTCAGACTTTTTGGTAGTCCCAGTGGAGGTCGTGTTGCCGCGCTCAACATCTCGCTGTACTTTATAATTACGATTTTTCAACAATATCCATTAAACCTTCAATTAGTCGTGATTTTTCTCAAAAATGTCAAAGCGAAAGTATACCCTGAATACTTTCAGCATGGGCCATGACAAGCATCAAAACCACGGGTCAGAATCGTCTTTATGAACCTGGACATGGCTTCCGATGTGCCGTGAGGTCGGTCCAACCCCGCATTGATCATCCGGTTGTGAAGAAATAAGTGCAACCCTCACATTAAATTTGGTGTCGTTATGAGTATTTACTATTTTGCAATAAATTTTGAGTAAGGTAAAATCCTCGATTACTTGGTGGTACGCAACGGCAATGTAACACCTTTGGGTGGTACGCGGTAAAAAAAAGGTTGAGAACCACTGACCTAGCCACTCACCCCGAATAAAACCTATGTCGGTAGCCTTGTAGCATTAACTCCGTCGGTGAGTAGCCTAATAAGGAATCAGAGATTCTGTTTTTTATTACGCTTTTGTTTTGAAAGCCTATTTTATACTAAGCAATCTTAAGGCGCGTTTACCGATACGCGACACGCGGCACACGATGATGCGACTAAAATTATAATGAAGTGAATGTAGAAGGATTCGCAAGTTTTCGCGTGATCGGTGAACAGTAAAATAAATCAAACGAGGTGCGAAATTTTTTGGCGCGTACCGCGAAATGCGTGCCGCGTATCGGTAAACGCACCTTTAGCCTACTTATCACACTATTGCAATCGCGCTTTAGAACTATTTTCCTGTGTAAGTTGGTAAGCAGCGATGATTTTTTCAGTACACGGATACAATAAGCGATGTTGTTTTTTTCTAGCCAGCTTGTTAATATCTGTGCTGTTAACTTTTGTTCTCGTGGCCTTGAAATAAACCATACCATACCATGTTTTATATTATTATCTGACTGAAGACATCACTAGCGGCGCCGCAGGTCTTGGATTTGATTCCTGTGCCGGTCAAATGGAACGCAGTGTTGCCAACGGCTCGCCACCGCATCGACGTTTCTTCGAAGCTGAGATGCCCAGGCGTTAAACCGCGCATAATATGGACCCCGCCACTCGTTATGCGCTTCGGGTAATACCGCGGGTGTTATGAAGATTTCGACTTTAGAAAGTGAAGCTTGAACGCCATGAAGGTTTTTCTGCTGAATTTGTAGTCTCGTTATGATGTCATAACGCTTTATTATGATTCAACAGAATCATTTCAAGAGGATTGCATGGATAATGTTGAGTTGACTAGAGGACAAAAATTACTGATACATCCGGACTTGATTTGAGAAAGAGCGGGTTTCATAAAGATGACGAAGGACGTAGAAATTATTTCAGTAAAAGAAGACACCGAAGCGGTTACGTTCGAGGTGAGCAATTTTGCGAGTAATGTTTACATGCGTACTGAAGCCCATTGACGGTAGAAGTGAAATGGTTCACTTAAAACACCTTTACCGCAAGCTTACCGCTAACATAACTTAAGGTCTACCGTACGCTTATTCAATTAATCACCATATTTAGCTTCGAACATTTATTTGGCATACAGGAAGTTTTTCGCACTCACTCTTGATTCTCGAAATTAAAATAGAAAAAGAAAAAGTTAATGAAATTCAGCTTGAGACATTGAAGCGTAACTGCTATATAATGTAGTTCTTTTTTTCTAATCGTTCGTAGAATATGATAATATCATAATGCTCTATCCTTGCTTTATAGCAACATTTGAAAAGGAGAATTGCGTTGATGCCTGTAATGTTGAGATGACAAGAAGACATAATTACTTATACATCCGGACTCTGTTTGGTCGAGAAACAAACGCGAAGACGATGATCGATCACTAAAAATTTCAATTCAGAGAAAGTCAGTGGCTGCTGCAGTCATTGAGGTGAGCTTGAGCAAGAGTGCTAGCATCATCTACCGTTTTGTAGTCCAAAAAGAAAGCTAGCCGTACAAAATGAAGGCTAGTCATCTTAGTGCTCAACAGTTCAAGCTTTTAGAAGTAGTGTCAAGTCTTTAGAATTACAAAGGCGTTTTCTTTATTAGAAGTAAAGTTGACTTCGTTTATGCAGATGCTGCCGAAGAAGTAGAGACATTAACTTTGAAAATGTGCTATTAACTTGTTGACGATGAAAAGCTAAATTGACCAAGTCGAAAAAATCGAGATGGTCGAGTGACAAACCCAGATTCCTTCAAAGGGTTATTACCGGTTTGTTTCAATTTTGGTTGAAGCGCAGTTTTTAAAGACATTGCTTTCGGTGTGTTAGGTCTTGGGTTCCATTCCGGGCCGGTCAAATCACACACAGTGTCGGCAACGCCTCGCCACTGATGCGATGTTTCGGAACTGTTTTGTCCAGGCGCTGCGCCGCGGAGATGGACCCCGCCACTGGTTACACCCTTGGGCGTAATACCGCGAGTGTAATGAAAATTTAATGTTTTTCCTTTTGTTAATAGCTATTTTCGTTTTTTGTTTTTTTTGCCCCGGGGCCCAAAAACTCTTCTCAGCGTTACTGTTTATGGTGACACGATAAAATGTAGGATCAATCGACTGCCACCACCTTGGGGATCTGCAATCTGCATATATCAATTTTTGCGCGCCAAGAGTTTGTTGTTTTTTTTCACCTCATCGATTTTTCGTGTTAATTGGCTCATTGGCGCAGTGGTTAAAGCTCACGGTTCGGGAGGTCTGGGGTTCGATTTCACGGGTGGTCGAGTCAAACGCAGTGTCGCCAACGGCTCGCCACCGCTGCCATGTTTCTTCGTAGCCGCTGTGTTGCTCAGACGCTAAGCCACTGAGATGGACCTCGCTGCTCGTCACCCGTTTAGTCCCAAAATCAATTTCTTGTCGAAAGAAGTTGTTTCTTCTTTCAAAAACTGGTCATGGCATGGGAGCTGAACAGGTTCACTGTGCTTGTTGCTGTAGTCTGTAGGCTTGCAGGATGCCTGATTTTTGCGGCAAACAATGGAGTGTTATTAATGCCTCATAAATACAATGGATGTGCCGTCATAATACAAAGTATAAGATTACAATTCCTCACCTAGTTGAGCCTTGGCCATAAATTTGTTACAACACTGGGCCCATTGATGAGGTAAATGCACACAAGTCGCATGTAAATAGTAATGTTTTGAGCCAGATGAAAACACATCTTGCTGGTTTAAAATCAAAGTTTCGCATTCATTATTAAAGTTGTTAAACTGATAGAATGAAAGGCACCAAATATGAGAGTTGAGTCTTTGACCGGTGGAACTTTATGGAAAACAAATGCCAGATTGAGAACTTACATTGATTGCTAACCAGAAATGGGCGTTTATCGACATAATTTATCGGCGAGAGTTATCGGCGAGCTGCTCTCTTTTCTTGAAAATGTGGAAAAACATGTTTGCAATTTGACTTACAAAAAAAAAACATGTCAAACTCATCGAAAATTTACCGCAACATTTATCGGAAAAATTTATCGATCACCGATATCGCTTTAAGAAATCGAGATTCATCGATTATCGGTATCGCCCAGGGTTTTTTTGAAATTATCGATTGTGGTTATTGCTTTAGTACAGAAAGGTTTATCGTGCCCATCACTGTTGCTAACAAACTGACCGGTTGCTCAGTCGTTAAGGTATCGCTATCGGGCGGAAAGTCTGGAGTTCGATTCCGGGGTCGTTCAAATCGGATACAGGGTCGCTGCGACGTTGCTTCGGAGCTGTGTTGCTCAGTAGGCGCTAAGCCACGGAGATGGGCCCCGCCACTCGTTACACGCCTCAACGGAATAACGTAAGGATAATGAAGATTTGATTTTTGATTAATTACTAACTACGCACCGTTTTGCAGGTTAGGAATGACTGGATGCTTCCAGTTTTCTATTTTGAAGTGAAAGGCAGCCACTTATATGATAGCCAAGCATCTTGCTGATGATTTAACACGTTGTTGCAAGTCAATGCTTGACGAAGCTTTACAACTGCTGTTGTTCAGGTGGGGTTTTATTTGGTATTGGTATGCTTCATTGGTCGCACTATTCTTCTTAGTGGTTTATCAACTCGGACTAATGTGGGAGAAATGTTGGTACTGTAGTGTTTCTCGAAGACATTAAACAATGCATTCTGCTGTTTAAGCCGAACCCGGAGCCAGCAATCTCACACTGCTTAGAATTCAACGTTTACGCCAACTGGCTTCTAACAATGAGTTTTAAAATAAGATAAATGTGTCTTTGTTCTGATACAAGAGTTCATTTAAACGTCCGAAACGTAACATTCCTCTTTCTATTTTAGATCTTAATTACCCATTTGCCATAGCCTACTTCTTGGTTGATGATTTTTTGCTCCACATCAAGGCACTCGTTGGTTGAAGAGTCGAAATAACGCTGCTTTTTTATGAGAAAGAGTTATGATTCATTAAGAAGATTAAGTGGAATCGATAAACGAAATGCTTTGTGCCAAATTTGTTTATGAAAAGTTCAAAAGTCATGTTGGAGATATTGGAGATTGAGAGAAACGAAAAATAGTACGGCTCAAATGGAATGAAATGGTTAAACCTCTTCTGACAAGAGAGCTTGGTGTTGCAAAGAGATGTTGAATTTCATGTTGAAGAGCAAAGAGAGAGAGAGACGCCGAAGAAAACATTGATGGAGTAGGTGGAAGAAGAACATTTGAAAGCTGATTTGAATTTGTTAAATGTCTACAGCCGAACCAATTGGAGATAAAGAAGACAGAGCGAGAGCGCAGTTTTATTGAGGTTTAGCGGATCACCCAAGTTAATTGTGACAAGATCCAATAATAAAATCATCATCGTTTTAACATTAAGACAGAAGAGGTATCTGTGCGCAGTGTCACAATGGTATGCAAGCAAGACTTCGAAGTTATAATGAACAGTTGAATTATTTCAACCATATCATGGATGGCTAAAACAAGTATTGCTGAGATGGTTTGGAGGAAATTTGTGAAGAGAAAGAACGACGATGCATTGATTGAAGCGTCGGGAGTTAAAGAGATGATCTGCAAAAACAAGACAAACATAATGATGAAAGTGGAAAACACATAAAGACGACAAAATGCGTTTGTACAATGCCCAAGTTTGAATTTAGAGAAGAAAAGCAGTTGCCAATGATGTCGATTCGGACGCCATCACCTGTTTTTACGTGTACAACACCAAATAAACAGATTACTACTGCATATGAAGAACAAAGTCTGGGGCTGGGGATAATCAATAAAAGCGTTTATTCTATGCTTACATATCGAAGAGCGACAGTGTTTTCAAGTGAAATTCAAAAAATAAGAAAGAAGACGCAATGTAACAAACGAAGACATTCGAAAAGGTAGAAGAAGACAGATATGAAGACAAGAAAACAGTACAGTCGTGACACTTACTAAGAAAATTGAACAAAAAGCAAAAAAGATTGCAAACAATTGAAAAGAAGCCAGCGAAGACAAATTGAACAGCAACTTTGAATACAACATTGAAAACGAGGTGTCTGTCGCCTAGTAGCAGGCTTAAGAATGACTTGAAGCGAAATCTTCAATCAAATCACGTCATGAATAGCCACCATGATTGCGACGAAAGTTGAAGAATCAAAACAGGTGTGCTCTGGAGAAAGCGAGGTGCGTGCGCCAACAGAGAGTTAGATTGGTTAATGTAAACTTTTCTGAATAGACATCTTTTTGTCTATTCATCTAATCATTTTACCGAGCGTAGGAAAGACTCTGAAAATAAGTTAGTTTGT
Source organism: Trididemnum miniatum (assembly GCA_964006365.1). Taxonomy (NCBI): domain Eukaryota; kingdom Metazoa; phylum Chordata; class Ascidiacea; order Aplousobranchia; family Didemnidae; genus Trididemnum; species Trididemnum miniatum. Next base: position 21,481,019 of record OZ023245.1, on the reverse strand, counting down.
TCTTTGCAAGAACACAATAAGAATATTTGCATGCGGTAGAAAGCCAGAATTAAACAATGGCCTCATAATTGGTAACTGAACCTCGACAACAATCCCCGTGCTACACCCGGGGTAGAATAGGGTAGCCGGCCACCCCTCCGTGTCGTAAGAGGCGACTAATGGGGCATCCAACCAAAGCCATCATATGGTTGGAAACCTTGTTGTACAGTTCTTAGTCAGACAATTTAACCATTCCCTAACAGTCCAAAACCCTTGTTCTATAGTTCATCAATTTTAAATGTCATTTTTGGGCACTGACTGTAGCTTTCCAGGTCCTGGCATTTTTCAGAATACGCTAAGATAAACAGATTACCACTGTATGACTTGGCTCTTCATTGAAATTATTACGTCACAAAAACAGTTTATGCTGTGAAAAATTCGGTCTGTTCATGAAAAACTATTATTATCACCAAAAAGCATTTAAACCAGTCTAAGTTTAAAATGGTGCCCTGTAAAAACGCATCGCTGATTTCATTGGCATATTGATAAAAGAATTCTTTAAGCTCCAATTTTAGAAAACGAAGCTAGCCTAGAAAAATCTTCATCTTTTCAACAAAACCAAACCCTTCTACGAATGGTTATGATAATAATTTATTGCAACAGTTATGGTATGGTTTACTGGTTGTATATGCGTGTCAAATACACATATGATGGTGTGATGATAATGGTGATTGCCAGAAATGGGCAAGTACTTGCCTAGTGTGTGAGATGCGAGAAAGCTTATTACCATCTTGTTGGTCGGTTTATCAGTTGACTAATTTGGTAGATCGAGTCATGTGTTCAATTGCATATGGTCAATGGTCATGTCCCTGCGTTAGGAGTTCCGCCGATTTGTATTTTTTGAATGTGATCGTATTTGTTTTGTGTTTTGCGCTTTTGACTACGGATGCTGTTTTAGCACGACGGAAGATTTAGTCGATTGTTGCTACATATCTTCGCATTTATTCATTGCTTTCCTACAATGCTTTGAGGCAATGAATCTGTTCTATCTTCAAGTTTGCAGAACCTATCGTTTCGATGCTGTCTCCTATAAATTTGTTCATAAAACATCCAGAGAAAATCACAAGCATGTAGGATGCCCAAAAAAGCAGAAAACCGAAAAAGTGTCTAGTATATGAACAAAAACACTTCAAAAAAATTCGCAAACAAAATGTTCTTCAAAAAATGTTTGTAGACTTCTAAGTGATGTTTTTTATTAGTGTCATTCGCTATTTTAAATACAAAGCATTAAAAAAAAATTAAAAACCGCTAACGCCCTAAAAATTCCCATTAACTCAGCAAAAGGAAAATGTGTTTGATAAATGGGCAAAAACAAATTCAAAAAAAGAAAACATCCAAAAAAAGTTTGTAGACGTATAAGTTTTTTTGTGGCATTCGCTATTTTTGAAAAGAAAACATCCAAAAAAAGTTCAAAAACAAATCTTCCCAAAAAAAGTTTGTAAACGCATAATATTTTTGTGGCATTCGCTATTTTTGAAAAGAAAACATTGAAAACAAATTTTCAAAAACAAAACATCCAAAAAAAGTTCAAAAACAAATTTTCCAAAAATAAGTTTGTAGACGTATAAGTTTTTGTGGCATTCGCTAGTTTTGAACAGAAAACATCGAAAAAAAAATTCAAAATCAAAACATCCAAAAAAAGTTTAAAAACAAATCTTTATACAAAATGTCGGTAGACTTATTATTGTCATTATTTATTTTTTGGTGATAATCGCTAGTGTTTCATTAGATGTGTTTCGGTCAAGAAGACCTGGTCAGTGTCTGCTTTGTTGCAGCCTACTGCATGATTGTAAACGCAAAAGCAAGGCGGGAATCAAAAACGCGCAAGAACAGATCATTGGACGGTTTGTAAGCTACTGCATGGATATGCTGAGAAACAAAGAACTATTCAAGATACAATCATCTCGGATTGTTGAACCTTCATTTTTATTAATCTGCTGCTTCCTCCGGCGGCTGTTACTGATTCGATTTGCTCATCTGGGCAAGTTTGATTGGCGTACTGGCCAAAGTCTTGGGACAGGGTTTGTGTCGAGGCTGAAGCGGGGCACCTAATGTTTCTCGTTCGTTGACAGGAGAGGACTGCTGTGGGGGGCGTTTGCATTGACTCTTCGTTTTGTTACTGGTCGGACTAACCAATATCTATACCTAATGCATCGTGGTATTGAGAATGTATCCCCCCAAAGCCCCTGTACTTCTTGGTGTCACGTCGTGTTGCGAGTAGATATTGACGCATCTGATCAGTCGCAAACTTGGAGTTAATGTGTATGACTCTCAAAGCAGCACTCTGGCGTTGATGAGTGGGTTTCAGGTGGTGCTTTGCTTTGGCAATGGTGCGAGTCTTGCTCCGAGATGGAGGTCGGTAGGGTAGTTGTACGAGTCTGGGTGAGTGGAGAGACGAAGTTTCAGCTGCTACGGGGAGTAGTAGACAGTAAATTACAACGAAATCTTTTAGATCAATTCGTTTCCTTACGCTTTTTTGCTCTAGCAATCTAAGGAGGCAGCCTAGAAACAGCTTGTAAAAAATTGAAATCACAATCAACCCAAAAAACGTACACATCTTCGTAAAGCGCTTCAAAAACAATTTTCAAAAAGAAAAAAGTGCTTAACTAGCAATTTAAAAATCTCAATCTGATAAAATCTGAAAGCAGTGTGTAACTTTTGGTTTAATTATGGTGATGTGTAGATAACTGAATATGAATAGAAACTTTTGAGCTGTGACTATCAGCGAAAATAATATTACTGTAAAATCGATGTCTTGTTTTATTGGTGTGTTTGCGTGTAGAAATGGTGAGAGGCGGAACAAACCCTGAAATCTTGATGAGCGGTTCCAACTGTGATCAGGGACATAATCTTTGAGTGTGTTTAGATCTGAAAGGTAATTTAAGATGTGTTTTTTCTGATGAGGAGTGTTGCATTGATAGCTGGTGCGAAGGTGCATAAATGACAGTGGATGTGCATGAATGAACTCGAGTTGTAGGGACTAGATTGTCTGCTGATATTTGATCAGCTGAACTAGTGCGTTTGTTAGATAGAGAAAGAAGCGTGCTTGTGAGTTTTGTTCGAACAATCTTGGATTGTTTTTTGAAGAATGAATTTTCCAGCTGCCATGAAGTAATAAGTGATCTGGTCTTAACTCTTAATCGATTTAAAATTTTTTGATACCAAATCCCAGCGATTTCCTTGGTCTCTGTCTCACATTTTCAATTTAAAACAAATCTAGCTGCTTATTAAGGGCAATTATTACTCTGAGTCACATAGATATCTTGTATGCAGTGAACATTTCATTAGGCCGACTCTTTTGCTATTTTTCGGCAGTCGCTCATCACTGACACCGTCATAAATCATTCAAGCCGTTTAAAAAAATGGAAATTTCAAAACTAAAAAAATGACTTTTAAAGTTTGTTTAAAACCCAAGGAAAAAGTATGAAAAGAAAAACTGTGATAAAAAAAAATTTCAAAACAAAAAACTATAAAAAGTGTGTAAATTGTGACGTGTGCAATGTTATGTTGTCTTTGCTACAAATTAATTATTGTTTGATACAACAAAATTAAAAACGACCAATGTGAATCCACAAAAAAAATTGCAAAATCAAAAACTCAAAAAAAAGTGTGTAAATTACGACGTGTGTAATTGGTTTGTTGTCCATGTGTTTATTAATGAAAAGAAATTAACAAAAACATGTCTACAAAAAAATATTAAAAACGAAAAAACAATCAAAAACGTGTGTAGTTGTTTTTCGGGTAATGTGCGAAGCAAATAATGCTGGGATATGTTTGTATTAAGCCCTGCTTAATTTGAAACGAATAACAATAATCACAAAAAAATTAGCGACTTGTGTATTTGATGACTGCCTGCCAGTTGCAAGATCAGCATAAGCAATCACGAAACATGTGTTTCTTGGTCATTATGACTCAGAGGTTATGTGTAGGAACGCACCAGGCACTGGCCTTTGGTGGAATTGCTTGTCTTCCAACTTCAAAGACCCAGTCTGGATTCCATAATAAGTCAGGAAAGCAATTAATGAAGTCACGAAACATGAACTATTGAAATCAGTCATGCTACTAGTTGGGCTTGATGAAGATTTTTAAATTTATCTAAAATAAGAGCGCAGCGTCAATGAAACTTAAATCACATATCCTTCACGATCAAAATCTGATTGTGACCTAAAACAATTGGGCAAAGCAAAATCCATAAAAGCAAAAATGAAGTAGTATGAAGTGCCCTAGCTAGGTAGAAAAGGATTTCTGAAAAACTATGCTGAGATTTCCCATTAAAATTCTCTACAAACTAAGCAGAACTAACTCGATAACCTACAACCGATCTTTCAATCTTCCATGTATCACATGTAAATATTTCAAAAGTTCTGCAAAGCTGAAAGAGTCTACTCGGTAGCCTAAATTTCACCAGGTATTAGATAACCATTTGTGGTTACTGGCTTATTTATATCAATTTCCAGTTTACAACCAATAAAAAAGCTTTCGGGGCAGCCATTATCTTGTGTTTCTGAGAGCTGTAACGCAACCTGTTTGCTTGCTTGTTCAATTTGTATCTTTTATTGTGTTACCATTCGATTGCGTCAAAAAGGCACCTGTAATTTTGTGGAATAAAATTTTATTGAAAAGCACTTGTGAAGAGGTTGATTCGTCGGAATTGGCATCGAACTAGAAAACTACACTGATATTTAATTTGTAAGTCTTCGACAAACTTGTTTCGTTCTTGAAATTATTAAGCTTTGCTAAATCAGTTGCAGTTGTTCCGACATAGTCGTGCCCATGCCAAGAGGCCCGTGCTGCTGGTCGTAGAGTGGGAGGTACATTTACGAGCACGGTCAAATCAGTACCGTTAACTTAAAAATTGGTATTCAAAGGTTCCCCGCTTAACGTTCTGTGGAGAAACCGGCAAGTTTGGTTGTACCGTTGACCTTCGAGTGATGGACAAGCACTGCACAAATAAACACAAATGCAGCAATTATTGCAATTACTCAGAATTATCAATGCAATAGAGATGCTTATAGTAAAATTCTAACAAAAAAATGTTGTAAGTTTTATAAATACTGATTGGCTTGGTTAAAGACTAGTTCTAAAAAAATTGAATGAAACAGTCCGTAACTTGCGAATTCATCAATTTTTTCATGGCGGCTGATAAAAATTTTGAATAACGCCACTGGCTATGACGGTAATAAGAAAGAGGGTTACATTCAGAGTCAACAGCACAACTCCGTCTGCAACGGCGATAGGACAAACGACTCTTGCTTGAACGCCTAATGCTGCCTGTACTTGGGCGGGGAGGGATAAGAACGGTTTCAAGCAGTGTGTGACAATGCTTGCTGGGGGTGCTTTGGCTGCAGTTGCCAGCCTATAAGTTAGTCAAAAAGTTGGTGAATTTTGAACAAAAACGGAAACAGGAGTGAATTCGCGGTCGTTGATGCAGTGAGCAAAATTGAGGAATTATTGTTTTTGCCATATGTGTTCAAGTAAAAGTAGGCTAACAGCGTAGAGGTTAAAGGCATCGCTATCGGCGCGGGAGATCGGGGCTTCGATTCCCGAGCCGTTCAAATCGAACTCAGTGTCGCCAACAGCTCGCCATTGCTACGACGTTAAGTTGTCCAGACGCTAAGTTGTGGAGATGGCCTTACCACCCGTTATACACGCTTCAAGGTAATAACGCGAATATAATGAAGATTTGATTTATTTTTGAATATGACAAGTCACAACGAGTAATACGGTACTTCCCAACGGAAACTGTAAATTCGAAACAAATAGTGATCCATTATTTGTTCTACACGAATTTTAAGATAACAAAAGCGCAAAAAAGTTTTTACTATTAATTAATCTTGACAATTTACGACTAAAAATAACGAACTCGTGACTACCTGATGTCATGCAATTTAATTGAAAAGGTATAAGCCTCTGTAGGCCAGCTAAACGGAAGAAGTAATGCAGTTAGTTTCATAAAAAAGAAATTGTAAGCTGAAAGAACATCGACAATTATTTTGACTCACTGAGTAGAAAAAACCATTGATAGAGTACTTCTACATTTTGACAAATTCAAACGAAGCATTTATTCCTGTATTAGCAAGTAAGGTAGACCTAGCAACTGCGTAATTAATCGACCAACCAAGGTTTGAATTCTATGGAATCGTGAAAAAATACTGGTACTGGATACCAATAATGCAATCTTTTACAATAAAGGACAACTTTCATTCCCAAGCAGGTAAGAGATTGAAAAATTTCTTTGCACATGCAATTAGCCTACTGCTTGGTGGTTTGGATTATGGAGCTGGCTTCGTGGTTCGATGCTCAACTAGGTCATCTCGCATGACGCATGCAGTTCACTGACACAAAAACCCAAGCTGCAATTGTAGGCTTACGGCCTAAGGAACTTAGAAAAAATTAGTAGTTTTATTTTAGGTATAGAAAAACAACTTTATTTTAACAGAAAAACGAAATAGATTCTACGAATATGGGAAGAACGCTGCGTTGTTTTTTGTTTCCATTCTCGGAATAGCATCCGTCGTTGTGGCTGTATTAGCATTAAAAGATGCCAGAGACACACGAACACTGTTAACTGAGCTGCAGGTGAGTTTAATGGTAAGATACATTCTCGTAGACCTCGCGATACCGTGCGAAAATTACACACCTTACGTGACGGGTTCGATTCACGGCTGGACCAGATCGCATTTAGCTTTAACCCGGTGGCTGCCGATTCGAAGAGCGTAATCTCTCTTCGCATTCTTTTTTTCAATTACTGCTCAATTTTCATTTCAATACATAATTTGAAAATAACCTCAGTCATTTATTCATTATTTGTTTGTTTGTAAAAGTGGTTAGTTTCTTTTTGTTTTTGATGACATCTTTATTTACCACATTCTTTTACAGAGTGAGATCGTGCACATACCGCAACCACCATTACAAAATCGAAAACAAGGTAAGATATATTTCCAGGGTTGCAAAAACTCGATCTTCAATCGCGTATACTTTACTTTTTGTTCATCGAATGCACTAGAGCCTTTACTTTTTTGAATGATTGTCGAATATAGCCCTATCGTTACCTTTTTTTCGACTTAATTCGATATTCCAAATTTCGATTCTTTTTTTTCAGGATGCTTTATCTCACTTCAGTACAATCAAAATAATTGTCGGTATGTCATGACTTGACTTTGCCGATAAATTATTTTGTGCCGAAAACCCCAACTATAAAAAAAAACATAGTTGCAATAGCAAAGTTGCTTCGCATCTGTCGGGTCGCATGCGATGCCCGTCGTTAATTGTCTGTAGGTTACCTCATGAATTGTGAGCACATCACAGAAAATGCTGGGCGCATAACGCTAAATGCTCAGCGTGATATCAAATATCGACCACATTATTTCTTATTCTTTACTATTTTAGTACCCTCGAAACCAATTATTTCTTTACTTTTTTGAGTATCGATTCGCAATCCTGCATATCCTTTGGTTTTTAACTGAGATTAGCCTATACGAGCCAGACGTTGAACGCTGATACTTGAAAAAAGTAGAAAATTTGAAATTGTTCAAATATTAATGCATTCTAAACAAATCGTTTTGTAGCTTACTTACTTTTCTAGGCCCGCTTATACTTGGGGAGTCGCGGCCTCGCGGGGGTCGTTTTGTGAAATAATACCAATTTAATGGCTTCCCGAAAAGGAAGCCATTTTGTTTTTACGTGGCCGTTTCTGCACTTTTTGACACTTCAAACAGCTGTTGCTGCTCAACGACTGTTCCAATGCAAAAGTGACCTGGAGTTCAAATGTGTGTCCCATCTAGGTCTGCACCTTGGTCACCCTAACTTTCCCCGATAACCCTCCACTTTCTAGAAAAAACGTTATTTGTTCCAAAAAATTGTTTATTTTTTTTCAGTATATTTTTTGTTCAGCCTAAGGCTTTTGAACCGCTGAAGGTAGAGACTTGAAATTTTCAGGGATGTTAGATCTCAATATGAACCTGTGTCTGACAACTTTTGGGGGGCTGCGGTCAACAAGTTAAAGATCAAAGGTCAAAAAACGAAATTTTTCAAATGCCGATAACTTTTGAATGAAATTTTTCAAATGCCAATAAGATAGGACCTTCAAATTTTGAGAGTATATGCATATTAATGTGGGTAACAAAAATACGCACAATAATTAAAATGCCGTGCTTTTAAGTTTTGATTTTCGTAAGTCTTCAGATGACGTGGTGCTTGTCTTTTCGTTTATTCATGTATTGCTGTTACGGTTTTCTTCAGCTTTTTCTTTATCTGCGCATGTTAGTGTGTTTAGCTGTTGGTTTAAACACCATTGTGTCAGTTACTTACAATAACCAATAAACAATAATTAATTATTTTCACGTCACGTATGTTAGGGTCAAAGATCAAATAAACAAATCTCAACAGTTTTTTGTGCAGCCTAAGGCTATTGAACTGCTTATGCTACAGACTTGAAATTTACAGGGACGATAGACCACAATGTGAACTTGTGCCAAACAACTTTTGGGGGGTCGCGGTCCAGAGGTTAAAGGTCAAAAGTCAATTAAAGTAATTAAAAAGAAATCTTTTTAAACGCTAATAACTTGTAAATGGCAACAGGTAGGAACTTCAAAATTATAGAGTATATGCATCTCAATGAGGAAAAAAATTATTTACATTAATGATCTTCTTTTGACGTAACTTAGGGTTAAAGGTCAAATGAGCAAACATGTTGTTTGGCTTATAACTATTGATTAAAAACAGATAGATGCTTGAAATTTTTAGAGTTGGTGTGCCTTATCATGTTCTTGCCCTGAACCAACTATAAACGCTCCACGTCACGTGAATCGGGGTCAAAGGTTAAAACACTGATAAAATTTATAAAACCTCATAAAAGATAGAAAGAAACTTGAAATTGTCCGTATGGGTGTGTTATAATGTGGTCTTACTGCGTTTGGTGAATGAGCAAGTCAGGCGACGTGGGGTCAAGGGTAAAAAGGTAAAAAGTGACTTGGGGCCAAGGGTAAAAAGCTGATAAAGTTTACAAAACCTCATAAAATTCAAACGAGTATTGATAGAAACTTCAAACCTTTGGTATAGGTGTGTTATAGTATGATTGTAATTTGTACAATGATTAGGCATACCAGGTCACGTGACTTGAGGTCAAGATCAAAAAAGTAAGCTTATGAAAACTAAATGAAACAAACTGGCGTTTTGAAATTTTAAATGCAAGCGTGTCATCATGTGGTGTTACAGTGTTTCACGATTATACACTTTAGGTCACGTGATTTGGGGTCAAAGGTCAAAAAATGTATCCATTCTACAAAAGCTTATAAAAGCCAAACCAAAGCAGCTAGGAACTTTTAACTTTCAGGGTGAGCATGTCATGATGTGGTGATGCACTGTTTTATGATTGGACAATCTGGGTCACGTGATTTGGGGTCAAAGGTCAAAAAATCTGTCGAGCTTATGACAGCTCGTACCAACTAAACTTAAAAAGCTAAAGTTCTCCAATTTTCATTGTAATTGTGTTACATTATGACATTATTCTAATAAATGTTAGGGCCCCCAGAAAGTTTTAACGGGAAGTCATTAGTAATTGCTTGCAACTGCCATCTAGTTTGTTTTGGCTTTGCAATGCTTAGAATGTAAACTAGATTTCGTTTACATGAAATTCCTGGTACCGTTGCGAAGTTTTTGTGTTGCCCCGGCGGTAAGCCGCGGAGATTGACCCAGCCACTGGTCACACGCTGCGGTGTAATACCGCCAACATAATAAAACTTTGATTTTTTTTCCATACTGTTGCTTCAGTTCCTTTTCTACGTGGATCAAATGACCTAGTGGATATAAAGCGTCTGTTTTTGAAGCGGTAGACTCGGGTTTGATTTCGAGTCAAGTCTAAGCAATGATTTAAACTTTGTTATTCACAGCTTCCCTGCATGACGATCAGCATTAAAGGAATAGTGTGGAGAACAAGTCCGCAAGTTTACTTGTCGTGCCGTTGGGAAAGGCACTTATGAAAACTTTTTCTTGTGAGTTGCAAAACAGTATTCGATAACTCCTAAGCGAGCTCCTTATTGTGAAATAACAGAATAAAAACTAAACAAATGTATCAAAATAAATTGTTATGTGTAGATCGAAATGAGAAAGCAGACAATGCAATGGCTCCTACCATCAAAACTACAACCGTCAATCGAGGTACCGGTAAGTTTTCTGTGAAAGTAAGCTATTGCCTCTCAGCAGGCCTACTGCTTGACCTAAAATTTGCAAACAGCTATTGAAAGCTAAACTTTGTTCTAATGATTGCATAACATCAGTAACTATACGAAATTAAATAACCTTATAATTATCTGGGTGTTGCAACCGTGCCTCCTTTTTTTTCTAACTTTTCTTTTTTTACCTGCATCCCATAACCTTAATCGTTTTGTTGCCCCTATTTCTAGTAACGTTGTTATATTTTCTTCGTCGTATCGTATTCCTTATCGTGTTGACAGTCCGAAAATAAAAGAGGCTATTACTGCTATGACATCTTGTCAACTTTCAGGAAAGTTAACAGGCGTACTTGCCATAGAGCGGAACAGCGCTGTTTCGGGATATTAGCCCTCATCAGCAGCACTCAGATATCAGGTACACTTATCCTTCAGAATGCTTGAGCTTGATCAACCAAATATCCTCCGGATTTACATACCCTAAAAGAAATTTAACTTTTGTGGTACGTAACAAGTACGATACCAAGCCAATCGAATTCCTTGTAGTACGTTTGTACTTTCGGTACGTTTTGTATTTCTGTTTACTTAGTGATGCGTACTTTTTGTACGTTTCGCACAACAGCTAAAAAAATTAAATGAAGAACTTGCTCTGAAACTGTTTTTTTAGGTTTTCACATTCTTTCGCCGTCAACTGCTTTCTACAACGGAACAGTTTACTATCTCACTTCAACTGGAAGCTGGGACGAAGCTAGGCAAAAATGTCAATCACATGGAGGAGATTTGGCAGTGAATGGAATGAAAAACTACGCTTCGAGATTGTAAGATTATTGTTTTGTTTAACATAAAGGAATGATTATTATCAAATTCTTGTAAGGTTTTCTATTTTTCCGCTTTTCAACTTTCCGGGAAGCAAGAAATTGCTTTTAGGAGAGTATTCACGTCTTCGAAGCTGTTCGTCCGACACTTGTCAAGAAGAGATCGTCAGAATGAGAAAGCAGAGATGGAACCGGTTATATTATACACAGAAAATGACGGGCTGTAATTGGCAGAAAAGAAAGAGCAAGTAAGAGAGCTGTGATTGGCCGAAAGGAGACAGCCAATGAGAGCGAGAGGTTAGTGCAAGATCTTTAAGCTGTAGACAAATTCGTTTTGCTGACAGAGTATGGGGTTAGAAGGTTTAATGAACGTCGCTTCAAGAGCAGAAAAATATAAGGGAGAGCGACCTTTGCAGAAAAAATAGAAGAGACGCCAGAGCAACACATTCCAAAATCCATCCGTTCTGGCATCTCTTCTCAAAAGCGTGTACTTCCAGCTCGTGATTGCAAATCTTCCAGCCTGTCAGCAACTCAACACCTTGCTTCTGATTCGGCCATTGGACTCCATCTACTGCAAAATCCCACGTGCGGCCGATACTATGATGACAGCAGATTTTCCATTCTTGCCAAAGGTCGCTCTCCCTTATATTTTTCTGCTCTTGAAGCGACGTTCATTAAACCTTCTAACCCCATTCTCTGTCAGCAAAACGAATTTGTCCACAGCTTAAAGATCTTGCACTAACCTCTCGCTCTCATTGGCTGTCTCCTTTCGGCCAATCACAGCTCTCTTACTTGCTCTTTCTTTTCTGCCAATTACAGCCCGTCATTTTCTGTGTATAATATAACCGGTTCCATCTCTGCTTTCTCGTTCTCACGATCTCTTCTTGACAAGCGTCGGACAAAAGCTTCGAAGACATGAATACTCTCCTAAAAGCAATTCTCAAGTTCTGTACCACTAACCAACTTTTCAAGCAAGAAATTCAAAATTTTCCGGGAATCTACTGGAAAAGCGGAGATCCCAAAATTATGCGAGATCCTTCCTGACAACCCAAGAGAAAACATTAAGCATTGGCTAGCTTTGACGTAAGAAACTAATTAGCATGGCTTTTTACCATTGATGGATTCAAGAGAGGCGAAAAGGGGCCAAGACCCCCTAAATAACGCTATATAGCCTTGGTATTTTAACACTTATAAACGCAAACACCGACAAAAGGGATACTTTTTGTATTCCTTGCTCCTCTAATTTTTTTTTCTAGATCTACCCTTGATAACAATAGGTATGCTGTCGATGTAGAGTTTGTCTATATCACTTTATTTGTGATATTGTTTAAAATTGTAGCGAGGGGCATGAATTTAAGAAGAACGTGGGTCGGAATAACTGATCGTCTTCAAGAAGGAACATGGGTTTGGGTCGATGGGACTGTGGGGTATGCGAGTGACATCAGGTGGATACCTGGACAGCCTGACAATTACAACGCAAAAGAACATTGTGGAGAGATATGGCCTGACTCACGTGATTACAGAATGAATGATGAACCTTGCAATTCACAACTTCGAGGTTTATGTGAATTTTAAGGCTATCTGTGAAACTATTTTTTGGATTATTTTCCCCAATGAACTGAATTTATATATTTAAAATACCTGGATAGTGATTAGTTTATTTCCAAAAATTTATGATAAAAATTGTTATTGAATTTATTTGGTTGCATTTATTTGCGAACTCCAACGGTCTGTTTCACGCTTACGAGATAATCAAGGTTTGAAAAAAGTTTGTGGAGAGAAAGAACGGCACGGTATTATTTCAAGAGTCGAGAATTTAATAGATGTTAAATAGTGTGCACTTTTTTTTATCATGTTTTTGAATGAATTAGGGTCACGTATGTTTGCAGTGTTTCCGTTGTCACTGCGTTTATGTGGTTAACTGATTATCTGATGTAAGCTACGCTGGAGTCGAACTTTCTTGTTAAAATTTATGAATTCGCTATTGTGTTAACAGATGTAAGTGCCCTTGTTCTCGGCACATCACACGCATAACTGCTGCTTTCGTCTTTAATTGGTCGCATGTTGTAAAAAGCAGTGTAGTCAACGCACCGCCACTTGTACTGCTCAAACGCAAATGCACAGTGAGTACAATGTTGGAGATTTTGCCCTTCCTAGTGTACGAATACCATTGCTACTCAAGTTGCAAGTTAAGAGTGAGTTTTTACATGATGAATCACGCAGTAAAATGTTATATATAGCAGACGTTATATGAAAGCGGCGATATTTTTAGTTACGTGCAGATACTTCAAATAACTCAAATGTATATGAAATGCAGATTCGAGATTTTGACGGTTTTTAAGGATTTTTATGTTTAAAAATGAGTGTGCTCCCAGTCAATTGATGGTAACGAATCCGACCGTGTTTTTATATCAAGGTATGTATCGTAGAGGTTATTTTGTGAACATATTGAATTAGTGAAGCCAGAGCCGGCGGCAGGACAGTCGACTTAGGGGAGCCAAGCGTTTATCAGGGGGGGCCAAAGTTTAAAGTTAGACTCATAAGCCGTTGTTTTCAAAAGAGTTAGCTTCTTAATTGGGGCGGGCCAAGCATGTCGACTGGGGGGCCAGATCCCCTTTGGCGCCGGCCCTGAGTGAAGCCCTAATTGTCGTTATTTAATGAACGTTATTAAAGATACTCCATGTTTGTTTTTTTTTGACGTTTTCGCCGATTTTCGACCTCTTTCGTGTGTTGTTGCAACTCGGAGCTGAAACAGTCAGGTAATGATGTTTTATTTTTATCTGCGTCATGTATGCCAGCCCAGCTGATTGTGAACTTGCGCATTTTGTTTAAACCGTTTAGCGATTGACGTATGGCGTTGACGTTTGGCGTCGAAGTTTGGCGTCGACGTTTGGCGTTTGATGATTGACGCTTGATGTTTGGTACCTTGCGTCGCTGAACCTGTGCCGGGCAGCTTGCCTGATTTTGAGAAGTGACAGGAGACGAGAGGCAGAGCTAGCTAACGCATTGCTGACTAATTCCTGTTGACGTAGAAGATTTTCCCGAACAATGTTGTCACTACGCAACAGAAAGATTCTAACTGCTCAATGCGTGTCTTGTTGGCTCTTAATTTGGAGGACGGTCTGTGATTGACAAGGTATTGGATTCATTTGTTGTTGAACATTTGTTTAGAAACCGGTTGTTCGCAGTTGGTAAAGCTGTTGTTGTTGTTGTTCTCTTAAATTTGAATGCTTGCTATGATGGCTAGCAACAGTAGCGTACTTAGGGGGGCATTGGGCCATGCATTAAGGCATTACTCGGAGTCGGCCGACTATTAAGTGATACTCGGCTGAGTATTAAACCATTATCATTTTGACATATTTTTGCTCTGTATCCAAATTTGAGTCGAAATTAGGACTTCTAGGGACGTGATGACCTTTTTTTGTTCTTTACCTTATTTTGAGTTCATATCTTGACGTCGTAGATACTCGGACTCGGCCGAGTAATGTCGTGAATACTCGTTATTCGGCGAGTCCGAGTAATTTTCCTTGAGGCACATCCCTATTCTCTAGCTTATAGCCAGGGCGGATCCAGGGGGGTAGGATGAGGGGTATGCATTCGCCACCAGCCATTTTCGAGAATGTTTTTAATGTAGGCAATACAATTTTTCCATAATTTCGAACCTCTTCAATAGCGATAAGCCTTACACCTTGAGCACACATAACCGAAAATGTACGAACAAAATGCATCATATTTGGCGATGCACACATAATTAGGGTTAAAAAATTTAAACAAAATTTGCCTAAAAATTATTCAAAACGCACTAAAATAGCCATTATAGCATGTAAATTTTCAAAAATTTTCCGGGGGAGCATGCCCCCGAACCCCCTAGAGCCTTTCTTGCTTCTTGATCAGTTTAAAATTTGCTCTGCCAAAAAAATATATACACTTGAAAAAATTGTAGAAATTATGGCCCCATCTTTCAAAATTTCTCGCTACGCCACTGGCTAGCAATAATTTGTGTGAACCTTTAAAAGCTCTGAAGACCAAGTATCTAATCGCAGATGGTCTAATGTTAAATGTTGAAAATGAACTTATCCCAAAGAATCTTGTGTCTGAGGTTAATTTGGATTTTGAAGCATTAATGATTGAGTGAGTGGTTTTATGTGATAATGACCTTTTACCTATAGTACACAGACTAAAAAGACTGATGTTATAACTGCTAAACTAGAGTTTGATGCTAGAGTTAAGGACTGGCTGGGAAGAATTGAACTGGGTGGGACCGCTAATGTTTGTTTTGACGCCCCTGACCCCCTTCCTATTTTGTCTCATGGTTTAGGGAATGTGCAGTCCAGATGCTCGAGATGCAGTCATCACTTCACTAGTTCTAGTGTGAGTTAAAAACGCAAGGAAGGTCTGGTCAAAGTTAAATTTACCATGTTTGCTAAAGAAAGAAAGCTAGAAAGATCGCGCATGGCAAAAAAAGGCCAAGGAAGTGTTAGAAGAATCTGAAAAGCGCTTCATACTCGTAAAGCAGGAGGCGGCGAAGAGTCTTGAGCTGGCGGAAAGAGAGGCTAAGATGGTTGAAGAGTCCGTTAAGCGAACCACATTACAACAGGAAAAAGCCTGGAATGCGGAAATGGCGGTACTTGAAGCGGAAGCGTGGGCTAAGGTTGCTTCGAAGAGTGGTATGGATGTACTTCCCTCTAACTCGCAAGACCTTTGGAAGTCAGTAATTGTCCCGGTAACCAGATCGGACCAATCTTGCGAGCGGTCGTGGCAGAGGTCCGCACGAAATCCACTTGCAGCCAGTGCACCGACGTCAATGCCATATACAGCACCCAATATAAATAAACCGTGGGGAAAGTTTGAAGAATTTGTTCCTTTAGTCCGTCAGGTGAATTTTGCGGACAATATGCAAGTGCATTCTTATCCTGATACGGCCGGCTATCGAGCGAATCCGAGTAATGGACACAATCACACGGTGCAGTCGCAGAGGTATGTCCCAGTCGCCCCACCTAATAATGCGAATCTAACCTTTCGAGATAGACAAGCAGCACCTGAAATGATGATGACATCTTAAGGCTATCCTCCCCCTCGACCTGTAATCCCAACGTTCGATGGAGACCGTGTGAACTACTGGCCCTTTATACGCAGTTTTGAGACGCACATCGCGCAGAAATGACATCCGACTCTGCTAAACTGGTCTATCTGTTACAGCACTGCTCGCCAGAATTTGAGAAGAGGCAGGAGACGAGCGGGAGAGCTAGCTAACGCGTTGCTGACTAATCCCTGTTGACTAAGAAGATTTTCCCGAACTATCTTGTTACTACGCAACAATAGATAATCAGCGACAAAAAAAAACAAATAAAATCGTGATTGTGGAAAACAATTAACAAAGACGAGATAATTTGAAAAAATGGCCAATATTGAAATAAGAAAGGAAAAAAAAAAACGATTTGCCAGTGATGTCACTAACACACTGCCACCTCTGTTTGACGTGAACAACACTGGACAAATGGATTTTTATTATGCAGAGAACGAAGGCTGCAGAAATCAATCAACACTTTTATTCTACGGTATGTTGCTACGCGGAAAAACGACAACGCCGTAAAGTGATATTCAAAAAAACAATGATAAGACGCACTGCAACAAATGTTAAGACATGTGAAAAGAAGAGAAAAACAGATGAGAAAGGAAGAAAATAGTACAGTCATGACACTTAAAAAATGAAAACAAAAAGCAAAAAAGATCGCAAACAATTGGAAAGAAGCAGGAAAACAGTACAGTCGTGACCTTTAAAAAGAAAAATAAAAAAGATCGTAAACAATTTAAGAGAGGCAAGCGAAGACCAATTAAACAACAACGTTGAACACAAACAATGAAAACGAGTTTTCATCGTCTCGTAGCAGGCTCAGAATGACTTGAAGCGAAATGCTCAGTCAAAACAAGTCATGAATAGCCACCGTGATTGCGATGAAAACAGGTATGCTCTGGAAAAAGCAAGGTGCGCGCGCCAACATGAGAGTTGTATTTGCTTAATGTAGACTTTTCTGAATAGACATGTTTTTGTCTATTCATTTAATTATTTGACCGAGCCCTGGAAAGACTCAAAAAATACAGTTTGGTCTTTACAAGAATAAAATAAGAATATTTGTACGCGGTAGAAAACCAGAATTTAAAAATGACCTCATAATTGGCAACTAAAACCTCGACAACAATCCCCGTGCTCTACAGGGGTGTCTTGGTAAAATTCGAACTAGGAGGCCCTGTATAATGCAAAAAATCTATTATTTTAAACCAGATGTTCTTAAACTTTTACACTCACGCCCCCTTTGGCGTTAGTTATTTTTGTCCACATCCCACCACCTGTGCCGTGTAAAGACTGTTGCACCCCTTTGGCGTTAGTTATTTTTGTCCACATCCCACCACCCGTGCCGTGTGAAGACTGTTGCCCCTCCCCCCAAAAGCTCCAGCATTTAGGCAGTACTCGGTCACCAAGTTTCCTCATTATAGCCGTATTATTTCAAGGGACGTATCCAGGAGTTTCCTCAAGGGCGGGCTCAAACTTTCGTACACGCACTTTCTTTCGGTGTGTGGCACAATCAGGGCAAATTTGAAGCAGAATAGAAATCAATGTTGATTCTAGGGAAATCCGGGGGCATGCTTACCCTGAAAATTTTTGAAAATTTAATTGCAATTTACATCATGTAATTGCAATTATAGTGCTTTTCCAGCAACTTTTTGACGATATTTTCTTTAGAAATTTTGGTCTCTAATTGTGAGTCTTGTACAACAATATTGTGGGTCCCCTACAAATGCCCCCCTCTCCGATTGGAAGGACCGAACTGCCGGAGATGCCTTGATACGGCACTGCCCACTACGCTTCAAAAAGCTTGCAAAAAATGTAGCCTAATAATTTATTTGCATTGTCTTAATCGACTTAATGGAAAGGATGGAGCTGTTTTGGAGAAACAAGTTTGGATGTTTGACGAAAAAAAGATTTGGAAATACACGTTCGATCATCAAGTCAGTGCTACGCTCACGCCCCCCTCGCAAAAATTTTACGAAATATGTTCACAAGGACTAGGCCGATTTAAAGAGCCTCCCTGGCCCTTCACCTACAAACAGTTTTTTTGAAACTAGGGGGGCCGAGCCTCCCCGGGCGCCCCCTTACCAAGGCAACCCTGGTGCTGCACCCGGAGTAGAATAGGGTAGCCGGCCACCCCTCCGTGTCGTAAGAGACGACTAATTGGGCACCCAACCAAAATCATCACATGAATTGGAAACCTTGTTTTATGGTTCTTAGTCAGGCAATTTAACCATTCCCTAGAAGTCTAAAATCCTTGTTCTAGTCCAGGGGTGGGCAAAGTTGCTCAAAGAAAGAGCCGCTTGCGGAAAACCATAAACACCAGCGAGCCGCAAAATCAGTCTACACAAAATGACATAACAGCAACAAAAACACAATAATTGTTTATCTATATCAGTCTTGCACATGCCTCGCTAATTTCTAAAAATTTGGACGATGAGTTGTTGATGCTGTGCGAATAATTCTTCCAAATGTTTATCTGTCGAGATTGCACGATGTTTTGATTTTACAAAGCTCATTACAGAGAACAAATAAATAACTGAGGTTATTTTCAAATTATATTGAACTGAAAATTCAACAGTAATTGAGGGAGACTGTGAAGTGAGCTTGCGCTCTTCGAGTCAGCAGCTACCCGTTATACATGTCAAATGCGATCGGTTCCAGCCGCGAATCGAACCCGTCACGTGTGATGTGTCACCTGCGCGCGGTACCGCTAGGCCATGTCGCGTAGGTAGCCTTGTGGCTATAAGCGCCTACAAAAACATATACTTCTTTTATCACTCTAAAATGCATCAGTAAATCAAAATAGTTTTAGACACGAGATAACGTATTTCTAAAGTATAATCTTTTCTTGTAATGCAACATAACGATTTACTCCAAGAGCCACAAAATCTATGTCGGAAAGCCGCAGTTTGCCCACCGTTGTTCTATAGTCCATCAATTTTAGAAGTCATTTTTGGACACTGACTGTAGCTTTCCAGGTCCTGGCATTTTTCAGAATCCGCTCCGAAGCACTTTGGCTGTTCGTTGAAATTATTACGTCATAAAAAACATTTTATGCTGTCAAAAATTTGGCCTTTTTATGAAAAACTCTTATTATTGTAAAGTTATGCAAAGCACAAGATTCAAATAAAATACAAAATTTCAAGAACTTTTCAACATGCACAACCCTAATAAGCTATCACAGCATCATAGGAATATCTTAGTTGTGAATGCGACTTATGCATGTCCTATACCTTATTTTCTTTACTTAACCCGTATTAACCAAAAGGGGGCAGAATCACTCTTCCCCAGGCGAGGATGTAAGAAACCCAAACATTTGATGCATAAACTTACTCAGCACAACCAGTGCAAAATACCAGTAAACAGCAACACAAAATAATGCACGACAAAGCGCAATGTTTCGACCTTATGGGTCTCGTCAGGTGCATGACAACCAAAACAAATCACATCAAAGCAAAGTCCTTAAAAGAACATTCCAATCCAAATCCCAAGTTTGGTATAAGCAATAGTAACCAGTATAACAAGTCAATGAGTTTCTTCTTCACAACATCAAGCTAGGCTAACTTTAGATTCACAACTAAGATATTCCTATGACTAAGATATTCACAACTAAGATATTCCTATGATTCACAACTAAGATATTCCTATGATTCCTATAATGCATTCACAACTAAGATATTCCTATGATGCTGTGATAGCTTATTAGGGTTGTGTATGTTGAAAAGTTTTTGAAATTTTGTATCTTATTATTGTCACCAAAAAGCATTTAAACCAGTCTACCCTAATGGTGCCCTATAAAAATGCATCGCTGATTGCATTGGGATATTGATAAAAGAATTCTTTAAGTTCCAATTTTTGAAAATGAAGCTACCGTAGCCAAGAAAAGTCTTCACTCTTCAACAGAACCAAACACTCCCCGTAGAGCGAGACAGCGCTGTTTCAGGCTATTTTTTTTATTTAGTTGCATATTTATCCTCCTATCACGAGAAAGGAGTTGCCAGCCATTCGTCTACCACACCAAGATGGGGGAATCACGCCAAGTGCCTTTCCCAACGGCACAACAAGTAAACTTGCCGGCTCGTTCTCCACACTGTCCCTGTAATGCTGAGCGTCTAGCGGGGAAGTTGTGAATACCAATTTTAGAGTCATTGGTTTGACCCGACTCGGAATCAAACCCAAGTCTATAATCCAAGAGACAGACGCTATATACCACTCGGCCAGCTGAGCTATTAATCTTCATCAGCCGCCCTCAGGTAGGAAGTTTTCATCTTCCAAGACGAATGAACTTCCTCCTCCCTTCGCATAAATATTTCGTAAAGAACTTAACCTTTGTGGTACGCATATCCCCTCGTGTGGCATCGTCACCGTTCCAGTCAAATTCTTTACGTGGCCAGGGTGAAGATCAACGACTAAAGAGCAATGTCTTTCCTGGCCTACCGGACGGGAAGTCATGACGACTTCCTCTAAAAATGGCGATGGAGAACCGAACACTTCTGAAAATGGCGATGACAATTGCAACAGTTATGGTATGGTTTGCTGGTTGTACGTATCAAATACACATGATGGTGTGATGATAATGGTGATTGTTTGAAATGGGCAAGTAAAGGCCTACTTGCCTAGCGTGTGAGGTGCGAGAAAGCTGATTACCATCTTGTTGGTCGGTTTATCAGTTGACTAATTTGGTATCTTTAGCTCGAGTCATGTGTTTAACTGCATATGATTAGGTCCCTGGGTTAAGTGTTCCGCCGATTTGTATTTTTGAATGTGATCGTATTTATTTTGCGCTTTTGATTACTGCAGCTGTTTTAGCACGACGGAAGATTTAGTCGATTATTGCCACATATTTTCGCATTTATTCATTGCTTTCCCACAATGCTTTGAGGCAATGAATCTGTTCTATCTCTCAAGTTTGCAGAACCTATCCTTTCGATGCTGCCTCCAAATATTTTGTTCATAAAATATCCCCCAAAAAATCACAAGCATTTAGTATGCTCAAAATAGCAGCAAACCGAAAAAGTGTCTGGTACATAAACAAAAAAAAATTCAAAAAGAAAACATCAAAAAAAATTCAAAACAAGTCTTCCCAAAAAAAGTTTGTAGACTTCTCAGTTTGTTTTTATACTATTATTGTCATTCGCTATTTTAAGTACAAAGCTTAAAAAAAATTCAAAAACCACTTACGCCCAACAAATTCCAACAAAAAATCTAAAAAGGAAATGAGTTTAGTAAACGCGCAAAAAAATCCAAAAAAAGTTCAAAGGCAATAGACTTTTCAAAAAAAGTTTGTAGACGCGTTTTTTTTTGTGGCATTCGCTGGTTTTGAAAAGAAAACATTCAAAAAAAATTACGCAAAAATTTTTTCCGAAAAATGTCGGTAGACTTATTATTATCTATTTATTATTGGTGACATTCGTTACTGTTTCATTAGATCTGTTTCGGTCCAGAAGACCAGGTCAGTTGCTTTGTTGCAGCCTACTGCATGATTGTAAACGCAACAGCAGGTTGGAAATCCAAAACGCGCAAGAACAGATCTCCAGATGATTTGTAAGTTAGATATGCTAAGAAACAAACAAGGCATACTATTCGAGATACCGTCATCTCTCATTGTTGAACCTTCTTTTTTTCAGTCTGTTGCTTCCTACGGTGACTGTTTACTCGTCTGGGCAAGTTTGATTGGCTTGCTGGCCAAAGTCTTGGGGTGGAATTTGTGTCGAGGCTGAAGCGGGGCACCTAATGTTTCTCGTTCGTTGACAATGGAAGACTGCTGTGGGAGGCGTTTGCATTTCCTCTTCGTTTTGTTATTAATCGGACTAACCAATATCTGTACTCAATGCCTCGCGGTATTAAGAATATATCCCCTCTCCCCCCCATGCCCCTGTACTTCTTCGCGTCACGTCGTGCTGCGAGTAGATATTGACGCATCTGATCAGTCGCAAACTTGGAGTTAATGTGAGTGTTTCTTAAAGCAGCCTTCTCGCGTTGATGAGTGGGTTTCAGGTGGTGCTTTGTTTTGGCATTGGTGCAAGTCTTGTTCCGAGATGGAGGTCGGTAGGTTTGTTGGACGAGTCTGGGTGAGTGGAGAGACGAAGTTTCAGCTGCTACGGGGAGTAGTAGGCAGTAAATGACAACGAAACCTTTAAATCACTTTGTTTCCTTACGGTTTTTTGCTCTAGTAATCCAAGGAGGCAGCGCAGAAGTCTAGGAACAGCCTGTAAAAAATTGAAATCAAAATCAACCCAAAAAAAAACAAATCCTCATAAATCTCATCAAAAAAAATTTTTTAAATAAAAAATGCTTAACAAGCTATCAAAAATCTAATCTGAAAAAATCTAAAAACAGTGTGCAACTTTGGTTTGATTGTGGTGATGTGTATATAACTGAATATGAATAGAAACTTTTGAGCTGTGACTATCAGCAAAAATAATACTACTGTAAAATAGGTGTCTTGTTTTATTGGTATGTTTGCGTGTAGAAATGGTGAGAGGCGGAACAAACCTTGAAATCTTGATGAGCGGTTCCAACTGTGATCAGAGACAGAATCTTTAAGTGTGCTTAGATCTGAAAGATAATTTAAGATGTGTTTTTTCTGATGAGGAGTGTTGCGTTGATAGCTGGTGCGAAGGTGCATAAATGACAGTGGATGTGTATGAATGAACGCGAGTTGAAGAGACTAGATTGTCTGCTGGTATTTGATGAGTTGAAGCAGTGCGTTTGTAAGATAGAGAAAGAAGCGTGCTTGTGAGTTTTGTTCGAACAATCTTGGATTGTTTTTTGAAGAATGAATTTTCCAGCTGCCATCAAGTAATAAATGATCTGGTCTTAACTCTTAATTGATTTAAAATTTTTTGATGCCAAATCCCAGCGATTTCCTTGGTCTCTGTCTCACATTTTCAATTTAAAATAAATCTAGCTGCTTATTAAGAGCAATTATTACTCTGAGTCACATAGATATCTTGTATGCAGTAAACATTTCATTAGGCCGACTCTTTTGCTTATTTTCGGCGGTCGCTCATCACTGACACCGTCATAAATCATTCAAGCCGTTTAAAAAAAATGGAAATTTCAAAACTAAAAAAATGACTTTTAAAGTTTGTTTAAAACCCAAGGAAAAAGTATGAAAAGAAAAACTGAGATGAAAAAAAATTTCAAAACAAAAAACTATAAAAAGTGTGTAATTTGTGACGTGTGTAATGTTATGTTGTCTTTGCTACGAATTAATTATTGTTTGATACAACAAAATTAAAAACGACTAATGTGAATCCACAAAAAAAATTGCAAAATCAAAAACTCAAAAAAAAGATGTGAAAATTATGACGTGTGTAATTGGTCTGTTGTTTATGTGCGTATTAATGAAAAAAAATTAACAAAAACATGTCTACAAAAAAATATTAAAAACGAAAAAACAATCAAAAACGTGTGTAGTTGTTTTACATGTAATGTGCGAAACAAATAATGCTGGGATATGTTTGTATTTAGCCCTGTTTAATTTGAAACGAATAACAATAATCACAAAAAAATTAACGACTTGTGTATTTGGTGACTGCCTGCCAGTTGCAAGATCAGCATAAGCAATCACGAAACATGTGTTTCTTGGTCATTATGACTCAGAGGTTATGTACAGGAACACACCAGGCACTGGCCTTTGGTGGAATTGCTTGTCTTCCAACTTCAAAGACCCAGTCTGGATTCCATAATAAGTCAGGAAAGCAGTTAATGAAGTCACAAAACATGAATTATTGAAATCAGTGATGCTACTAGTTGGGCTTGATGAAGATTTATAAATTTGTCTAAAATAAGAGCGCAGCGTCAATGAAACTTAAATCACGTATCCTTCACGATCAAAAACTGATTGTGACCTAAAACAATTGGGCAAAGCAAAATCCATAAAAGCAGAAATGAAGTAGTATGAAGTGCCTTAGCTAGGTAGAAAAAGATTTCTGAAAAACTATGCTGAGATTTCCCATTAAAATCCACTGCAGACTAAGCAGAACTAACTCCATAACCTACAATTGACCTTTCAATCTTTCACCACCTATCACATGTAAATATTTCAAAAGTTCTGCAAAGCTGAAAGAGTCTACTCGGTAGCCTAAATTTCTACAGATATTAGATTTAAACCATTTGTGGTTACTGGCTTATTTATTTCAATTTTCAGTTATAACCAATAAAAAAGCTTTCGGGGCAGCCATTATCTTGTGTTTCTGAGAGCTGTAACACAACCTGTTTGCTTGCTTGTTTATTTTTTTGTATCTTTCATTGTGTTATCATTCGGTTGCGTCCAAAAGGCACCTGTAATTTTGTGGAATAAACTTTTACTGAAAAAACACCTTTGTTTGAATTGTGAGTAGGTTAATTCGTCGGAATTCGCATCGAAATATAAAGCTACATTGATGCTTATTTTGTAAGTCAGCGACAAACTTGTTTAGTTTTTGAGATTATTGAGCTTTTCTGAATCAACTACAGTCATTTCGACGTAGTCGTGCACATTCCAAAAGACCAATGGTACTGGTCGTAGGGTGGGAGGTTCAATTACGAGCTAGGTTAGATCACTACCGGTAACTTAAAAATTGGTATTCGGCACTTTTTCACGTTCTGTGGAGAAGAAGCCGGCAAGTTTGGTTGTTCTACAGTTGACCTACTAGTGGTGGGCAGGCACTGCCGTAGCAGCTCAGCTTTGCCCACGTCCCAAATCCTTTCAAGGGCCCCTGTACTAAGCTTTCGATATAAATTATTTTAGGCTTTTCCAGGGGTAACAGCTCAGTGTTTTACCACAACGCGAATATTGTAGTAAAACATATGCGTTGCCACTGTGAAGAAATATAAGGTGTAATTTTAAGACAAGTTTGTTACACGTATACACCCATTTATCCATTACCTTTGAAATTATCTGCTTGCGCGCACTTTTTCGTTCGCAGATGCTTTATGACAGCATCATAATCTGGAGATCTGGTGCATTAACTTTCAATTGACAACATCGCCAGTGAAGACCCAATCGCATAGCCAAGTGGATAGAGCGTCTGCTTCTGGATGGGTAGACGGAGGGTTTGATTCTGAGTCGAGTCCAGCAGTTCAGTCAATGACTTAAAAAGTGGTATTCAAAGCTTTCCTACTTGACATTCAGCATTAACGGTATAGTGTTAAGCAAGCCGTCAAGTTTGCTTGTTTTGCCGTTGAGGAAGACACTTAACAAAATTTCCCCATCTAAAGTGTGGTAGACTCTAGAGTACTAGACAGATGGCCGGCAACTCTTATGCGAGGTCGTGTAGCACCCCGTCGTTTTCTGTGATAGGTGGATAAAAATGCCAATGAATAAAAAGCAAAAAGATAGTCTGGTGTCTGCCGTATAAGAATCTATTAAACGTTTTAATAAGTTTCAGTTTTTTGAAGCTTTGTTCAACGCTCAGTAACAACGCATTTTCTAAATTCGAGGAGCAAGGCAAGCGAGCACTTATTTAGTTATTACTATTGAATTAAATATTCAACGGTATTAAAGGGAGACTGCCAAAATGAGCTTGAGCCGTTCTACTCAGCAGCCACCAGGTAGGCTTATGTACCTGTATATCAAAGCGATAGGTTCCAGCCGCGAATCGAACCCGTTGCAAGGGATGTGAACCTGGGTGCGGTACCGCCTGACCATGCCGCTGACAATATGGCTGTTCATGCATAAAGCTGCTGGGTGTAAACAGCAATGAATAGACAGAAGCGACATCACATGTCAGCTTAAAACTTTCTAATATCGACATAATAGCCTGGTCCACCAGTTGTTTAGAAAAGTTTGCTTTGAATCTCTTCGTCAGATTCTACATGTTTAACATTTGCATCATGATCAAACATTCTCTTTTTCTTTTTGCTTCTAAATTGAGGAAGACAGGATCAACGTCGATGGTCCAATTCCCGCTATTTCAAAAGCAGATGTTGTCGAACTAGCAAAACCTCTTATAACGAACTTTTGTATTCGCTGTCAGATTTCGATTACTTACATAGAACTAGGGTAGGATTGAATTTAATTTACCGATCGGATGGCCGAGTGATAGAGCGTCTGCTTTTGGATTGGTAGATTCAGGGGTTCGATTCCGAGTCCGGTCAAGCCAATGACTTAAAAATTGGTAGTCACAGCTTTCTTGCTTGACTTTCAGGATTAATAGGATAGTGTGAAGCAAGCCGGCAAGTTCGCTTGTTGTGCCGTTGGGAAATATACTGCATGAGAACGATCAATGCAATAGAGATGTTTATAGTAAAATTCTAACAAAAAAGTTGTAAGTTCTATAAATACTAATGCTTGGTTTAACACTTGTATAAAAAAACTAAATGAAACAGTCCGTAACTTGCGAATTCATCAATTTTTTCATGGCGGCTGATAAAAATTTTGAATAACACCACAGGCTATGTCTGTACCAAGAAAGAGGGTTACATTCAGAGTCAAGAGCTCGACTCCGTCTGCAACGCCGATAGAACAAACGACTATTGCTCGAAGGCCTAGTGCTGCCTGTACTTGGGCGGGGAGAGATAAGAACGATTTCAAGCAATAAGCTACAATGCTTTTGCGGGTGCTTTGGCTGCAGTTGCTAGCTATGTTCAAAAGGTTGGTGAATTTTGAACAAAAACGGAAACAGGAGTGAATTTGCGGCCGTTGATGCAGTAAGCAAAATTGAGGAATTATTGTTTTTGCCGTATGTGTTCAAGTATAGGTAGGCCAACAGCGCAGAGATTAAAGGCATTGCTATTGGCGCGGGAGAACTGGGGTTTAATTCCCGGGCCGGAAAAATCGGACACAGTGTCGCCAACAGCTCGCCATTGCTACGATGTTTCTTTGGTGCTGTGATGCCCATTGCCCTGGCACTAAGTTGCGGAGATGGCCTCGCTACTCGTCACACGCTTGGGTAATACCGCGATTATAATGAAGATTTGATTTATTTTTTTAGTATAAGTCACCAAGGGAACATGGTATTTCCCAACGGAAACTGTAAATTCGAAACACATGATGATCCATTATTTGTTCTAGACGAATCTTAGATACCAAAAGTGCAAAAAAGTTTTTACTTATCTTTAATCTTGACAAATTATTGACGATTAAAAAAATCTTGACGATTAACGAGTAAAAATAACTAACTCGTGACTAGCTGATGTCATGCTGCTTAATTAAAAAGATATAGGCAAGCAAAACGGAAGAAGTAACTCGGGTTAGTTTCATAACGAAAAAAAATTTAAAAATTTTTGTATAAATACATGAAGCTGAAAAAACATGGACATTTTTAACTCACTGTATAGAAAAAACAAAGAGTCTATTTAATTTTAATCAAAAGAAACGAACAATCCGTGCATCAGCGAGTAAGGTAGACTACAGTATAAGCAACTGTTAATCGTGCAACTAAGGTTTGATTTCTGTAGAATCTTAAAAAACTACGGTTATTGGATATCAATAATGCAATCTCTAACACCAGAGGGCAACTTTTATTCTCGAGCAGGTGAGAGATTTAAAATTTTTTTTGCACACACAATTAGCATACTGCTTTGGTGCTTTGAATTACGCTTCGCCATTGGATGCTCAATTAGGTTTTCTTGCATGATGCATGCAGTTTACTGATACAAAAACCAAAGCTGCAATTGTAGGCCTACGAAGCTTATAAAAAATAACATTTTTCTTTAAAGAATAAAAAAACGATTTTGTTTTAACAGAAAAACGAAACAAACCCTACGAATATGGGAAGAATGTCGCGTTGATTTTTGTTTCTATTCTCGGAATAGCCTCTATCGTTGTGGCTGTATTTGCATTAAAAGATGCCAGAGATACACGAACACTGTTAACTGAGCTGCAGGTGAGTTTAATGTAAGATGATACCCTATCGCGATACCGCGCGAAAATTACAAACCCTAGGTGACGGGTTCGATTCTCGGCTGGAGCCAATCGCATTTGGCTTTATTCCAGGTAGCTGCGGAAGGTCTCTTCGCACTCTTTTTCTCAATTACTGCTGAATTATCCGTTCAATATAATTTGAAAATAACCTCAGGCATTTATTTATTACCTGTTTGTTTGTAAAAGTGGCTTCCTTCTTTTTTTTTTTTTTTTGACGACGTCTATAATCACAACATTTTTTCACAGAGTGAGATAGTGCATATACCACAACCATTATTGCAAAGTCAAAAACAAGGTGAGATATATTTCTAGGGTTGCAAAAAAATCGATCCTCGATTGCGATATTTTTTATTTTTTGTTCGTCGAATGCGCAGGAGCAGTGGAGCCGTTACTTTTTTGATTGAGTATCGAATATAGTGTTTATTTTTTTTTTCTACTTAATTCGAATCTTTTTGTCCAGGATGCTTTATCCCACTTCAGTGCAATTAAAATAATTGTCAGTATGTCATTACTTGACTTTGTCAATAAACTTTTTCGTGCCAAAAACCTCAACTATAGAAAAAAAACGGAGTTGCAATAGCAAAGTTGCTTCGCATCTGTCGGCTCGCATGCGATGTCCGTTGTTTGTCTGTAAGTTACCGCATAAATTGTGAGCACATCATAAAAAATGCTGGGCGCATAACGATAAATGCCCAGTGTAATATCGAATATCGATCACATTATTCCTTATTCTTTACTATTTTAAACTATACCATCCAAATACTCCTTCGTTTATAACTTAGCCTATATACGAGCCAGACGTTGAAAGCTGATACTTGAAATAAGTCAAAAATTTAAAATTGTTTGAATACGTATTTTGAACAAATCGTTTTGTGACTTGCTTACTTTTCTAAGCCCGCTTATACTTGGGGGTGGCGGCAGGGGCGCCGAGAGAAATTTCGGGCCCCGGGGCAAAAATTTCGTTTAGGCTCTTTGGTCAGTGGTGCCCCAAAATCACGTGATGAGCAAAAAAAAGGTCATAGCGTCCGCAGATGTTCGAATTTCGTCCCAAAATCAAGTGAAGAGCAAAAGAAGGTCATGGCCTCAGCAGATGTTCAAATTTCGGCTCAGCATCTAGTGATGAGCTAAATAAGGTCATAGCGTCCGCAGATGTTAGAACTTCGGCCCGAAATAAAAAAAAAAACATCATTGCGTCCACAGGCCGTAGTTTGAGCTGATGAATTTTGCATTCTAAACCTGACAATTCTGAATCCCGAGCCCCCCAGCGTCCCCGGGCTCCCGGACAGTGACCCCTTCTGCCCCTCTCTCGGCGGGCGGGCCTGGGTAGCGGAGGGCGTTTTGCAAAATAGTATCAATTTGTTTTGGCTTTGTAATGCGTGAATATAAACTCAGTTCCTTTTACATAAAATTCTTGCTTTGCTTTAAAGAACTATTAATATTTAGTCAGAGACGTTTGCTTGGAATTTCAACATTGCAACTTCAACGAGACCGATATAAACAGAAATCTGATCGAGCAAATAGAAAACCTACGAAGGCAATTTCTCAACATTCAAAATCAAACTAATATTCTTCTGTCAGGTAACGAAAATCTACAATTTAAGATTTTTTATGCGTCTGCTTAGCATAATGGTTAAAGACATCGCCAGAAGCGGATCCAGGGGGGAGATGT